>CM046876.1:506384836-506862625 GCA_025667525.1 Glebionis coronaria
GGCGCCTGCATTGTTTGAGATATTGTCATGGCATTGTGTCACCTTTTTTATGACATTTCTATTTCATTTAGTTAACTCTATAGACACGCTATTGTTGTGATGATATCCATACGTCGTGCCCCATATATTCCGCCATGGTGGGGTGTGACATTAGATTCTTTCAAGTTTAGAATTCGCATTTTAAAGTTCCCTTGATAAACGACTTTCTAGGATCAATTATAGGAACTTGCGAAAAGTTCTTGTTCTTAACCCGTGAGAGTTAAGACTTTCGCGTTTAAAGTTCCCTATATAAAAACCTAGCAAAACTTGACTTAAACACGTTAAGGATACTAGCTAGAGTAAACTTGGATAAGTAAACTCGGGTTGAGTCAAAAGATTCACAACGTTGAAAAATTAAAACCACTTTATTAAAAATTTATTCTTACAAAGAAAGTAAATAACGATAACAAAGGAAAATACTACTAGAATACTAGGCCAAAATAGATCAAAAATTTTGAAAAATGTCGAAAAATTAGATTTTCCGGTTAAAATGAGGACAACTTCTTGGAAAAGCCCACTTACTTCGATAGAAGTCCCCCTTACACTTGATATAAACATTGTCCTCAATGTTTAAGCATGTGGGAGTAAACTCCCCTATACTTAGGACATTGTGCACGTTGTTTAAATCTTGCTAAAGAAAGGACAACTATAGTGATTTCAATGTGAACATATAAGATATGAAATATTGAATCACGACAGTTTAGGATAGAACCGGGAAGACGGGTATACGGGATCACGGTCGTCAAATGTCATCAAAAGTGATCTTTGATTCTTTAATCCCTGTACATCATAAGAAACAAGACAACAAACCCTATGTAGCTCCCCCTACACTTATTATAAAAACGGGTAAAGGATAGATCAATGGGTTGCCTCCCGAGAAGCGTTTGTTTTTGTTAACCGAGTCACGAGCCTGACTCGACCCAGAACTAATTCAAGGGAAACGTGGTGAGGGATGGAATCATCTCATGAGAGATGTCCTCACCAAAGTACAGCTTCACATGTTGGCCATTCACTTTAAAATTAGGCCCATTTGGTTGCGAATGCTCAATGGTGCCATAAGGGAAGACTTTGGCGACGGTGAATGGACCAGACCAACGGCTCTTAAGCTTGCCCGAAAAGATCTTCAACCGAGAGTTAAAAAGTAAAACTTGATCACCTACGTGAAACTCTCGGTTCTTAATCCTAGAATCATGAATGAGCTTGGTTTTCTCCTTGTAGATCAATGAATTCTCATAAGCTTCATTCCTCAGTTCATTTAGCTCGTTGAGTTGAATCTTCCGAAGATCACCGACTTTGTTGATATCAAAATTGGCCCACTTCAAGGCCCAATACGCCTTATGTTCCAGCTCCATAGGGAGGTGGCATGCCTTCCCGTACACAAGACGATATGGAGTGCAACCAATAGGTGTCTTATATGCGGTACAGAAAGCCTACAAAGCATCATCTAACTTATCGGACCACGAGGCACGATGCTCTCCCACAGTACGCTCTAATATTCTCTTTAATCCACGGTTAGAAATATCGGCTTGACCATTTGTTTGGGGATGATAAGCGGTGGAAACACGGTGATTGACACAATACTTAGCCATGACTCGAGCAAATTGATCATTGCAAAAATGAGTCCCGCGGTCACTGATGATAGCACGAGGAACATCGAATCGAGCAAATAACTGCTTCAGAAAGTTCACAACCACCCTCGCATCGTTCGTAGAGAGAGCCTTTGCTTCAACCCATTTAGATACGTAGTCAACGGCTACAAGGATGTATTTGTTCCCTTTAGTTGATGGAAATGGCCCCATAAAGTCGATACACCATACGTCAAAGATTTCAAATTCTTGTATGAAATTTTGAGGCATCTCATCTTTATGTGTGATCTTGCCTTGGCGTTGGCAAGCATCACAATGCTTAACCATTTCGTGTGCATCACGATAAATGGTGGGCTAATAAAATCCAGAGTCGAAAACTTTCTTCGCGGTATAGTTAGGACCAAAGTGACCACCGGTGGGTCCTTTATGGCACGCTTCTAGGATTAATAAAGCTGCCGACCCATCAACACACTGAAGAATGACAAGATCCGAACATTGTTTGAAAAGGTAAGGGTCGTCCCAGAAATAGTGCTTAATGTCTTTAAAGAACTTTTTCTTTTGTTGGGACGTTAACCCTTCCATGAGAATTCCACCCGCCAAATAGTTTGCAATGTCCGCAAACCATGGGGTTTCATCAAGAATGGAGTTAATAGACATCAAGGCCTCAAGGGGAAAAGAGTCATTAATCTCTTGATTTGGGATCTCCCCTTGATAAGGATCCTCGAGTCTACTAAGATGATCCACGGCTAGGTTTTCTGCTCCTTTTTTTATCACGAGTTTCGATTTTAAATTCTTGTAGGAGTAAAACCCAACGAAGAAGTCTTGGCTTGGAATCTTGCTTGGTTAACAAGTACTTCAACGCAGAATGGTCGGTATAGACAATGGTGGTGGACAGGACAAGATAGGGGTGGAATTTCTCAAAAGCATACACTACAGCTAAAAACTCTTTTTCGGTAGTGGTATAATGCAATTAAGCCCCCGCCGTTGTCTTGCTAGCATAATGGATTGGTTGGAAGTGTTTGTTCACTCTTTGGCCCAAAACCGCTCCAATAGCAAAGTCGCTAGCATCACACATTAATAAGTGTGAAAACACTTATCCTTTTACCGCTTATTTCCAATAATAACATGACCAAAACGTGTATTTTATGTCGTAAAAGTCGGAATTATGCGTGGTTTGTGTTTTTATTGTGTTTCAGGATAAAAGTATGAAAAAGGGACAAAACACGGGCTATCACGGGCTTTTATCAAAGAAAACGAGAAAAGACGAAGTCAAAAGATCAAGAGTGAAAAAAGAACGGAAGTCCAATGCCTATTCTGAAGATTTATCGAAGAAAAAGTCTAAAGACGGAAGTTTAATGAAGTCGAAGAACCAAGTCTAAATTATAGAAGAAAATTACAAGACGAGTTCAATTTATATCGACAAATCCCAAGACAACGTCGAGAAAGACAAAGAATTTAAATCAAGTCGAGTCGAGAAGAAAGAAAGAAGGAAGCAACACATGCACCTCCCCACCTCCTATATATACCCTCCTAATGTGTCATTAGGAGGATGTTAGTTAATTAGTTCATTTTTCACTTTTTTGTAGTTTAATTTTAGAGAGAGAAAGTGCTTAACTTTCTCTCACTAGGAAAACTTCATTTTTCATTTTCTTTCTTGTTTAATCTAATCTTTACTTTTTGAGTTTAATCTTCTTCTTGTTTATCTTTTTAATCTTTCTTGTTGGTTATCATCTTGTGTTCATCATCTTTTTCATCTACTTTTCTATTTCGACACATAAAGTTTCTTTCTTTACGTGTTTCTTCATCTACGTGTTAAGGATTTATAAGTTTTATCATTTGCCTAGCTTATTGGTAGCTTATTGGTGTTTTTGTGTGCTTATTGTCCCTAAAAAGTTGCTAAAAAGTGCCAAAATCCGTCCTTTATCCGAGATCCTAGTTATTAGGAATGGCTGATTCAATTTAGCAATTCTTCCATAATTGCAAAATTGATCTTTGCCAAAGTTGCGAAATCATACTTTTTGTTATTGCGAAATCTTGCTATTTTCTTTATTGCGAATTTATTAGTTTTTTGGGTATTGCGAATTTGAATACCTTTTGGCATTGCGAAATCTTCTTCATAATTGCGAAATCTTGCTTTATACATTATTGCGAAATCTTCTTCCTTCAACATTGCGAAATCTTTGATTTCGCAAACATTGCGAAATCTTTGAATTCGCAATTATTGCGAATTTGTCCTTTAGTAATTACGGATTCATGACATTCACCAATTGCGGAATTATTCCCTTTTGAGGATTGCAAAATCTTAGCTTCTGTGAATTGCGAATTTGTGTCTCTTGGTAATTGCGGATTTATTGCATTTTGCTAATTGCGGAATTAGGTTAAGTTTCATGAATTGCGGATTTGTGTTGTTTTAAAGTTGCGAATTTATTTCATTTTTTTAGTATTGCGAAATTAATTGTTTTTATTCAAATTTAATTTTTAAACTTATTTTTCCCGCCAATTTCTTTAAGTTTCGTTTTACTTATCTGTTTTATTTTTTGTAAACTTTATTTTAATTTGTCTTTTCTTAGTTTCTTTTTAAAAGTGTTTATTTTATAGTTTTCATTTCTTTACGTTTTAAATTCTCGTCATTTACTTTTAAAAGTCTTTATTTTTAGTTTAAACTTTTCTCGCTTTATTTTTATTTTAATCACTCAACGACACCCGTTTATTTTTTCCACCAAGAACGACTGAGTCGCACTTTTAACTAGTAATCAATTCGAAAAGACTAGTTCAATGAACTTTCATACGAGAAAATCTCTTGTATTAAATGGCGTCGCTGCCGGCTCTTTTTGTTAAGATTAACGGTTTTTAGTGAGAGACGTGTTGGATTCTGGGATCCGTTCATTTTTTAACGTTATTTTTCTTGCTAAAAAATTTTCAAAAATCCATAAAAATTAAAAAAAATTTAAAAAATTCAAAAAAATAGAAAAACATAAAAAGCCAAAAATATTTCTTGTCTATCTTTCTTTTCTTTTTGTAGGTGTGTATGCGTACCCGTGCTCGTAAAAAGAAAGCAATTCAAGCCGAAGTCAAAACTCCACCTATTGTCACCATGGACAATCGACCTATGATCGAGCTTTTACAATCGCAAGTAGAGGGCAACACCGATGCTATTGTCATACCCGAGATTGGAGCTAACAACTTTGAACTCAAATCCGGTTTCATTCAAATGGTCTATGCTCAACCATTCTTGGGGCGTACACTTGATGATCGTCATGAACATCAAAAGGTTCCTTCAACTCACTAATATGGTCAAGTATAATGGGGTTTCACAAGAGGTAATTCGCTTGCAACTTTTTCCTTTCTCCTTAGAGGGACAAGCCCGCCATTGGCTGGATAAGGAACCGCCACAAAGTATTCTTACGTGGACGAATTTAGAGACCAAATTCATCAACTACTTTTTCCCACCCTCACGTACCGCTTTGCGGAATGAAATCATTAAATTTGAACAAAAGTACGGTGAGACATTTAGTGAATCTTGGGACCGTTTTAAGGAACTTTTAAGAAAGTTTCCACAACATGGTTTCACAAAAGTACATCAAATTAATACTTTTTACAATGGTTTAAGCATGAATGACCAAGATTCACTAAATAGTGCCTCGGGGTGTAACATTTTGGTTAAGTCTTCTAATGCCGCTTGGGATACTATTCAGAATAAGTCTAGAGTGCAAACTAAGAGTGTTCGGACTAATGTGGCTAGTGCTAGTACTAGTGACGCCGACAAGAGAATTGATAAGCTTACTTCGATTGATGAAACACTTGCTCTATAAACTGCTAACAATACCAAAAACATCAATGCGCAAGGTAATGCTTTGAGTCAGTCATGTGAAATATGCGGGGGATCTCATTCATACACCGATTGTCCTTCGACTCATGACAATCCGAAAAATGTGTATGCCGCTAACGGTAACTTTTCTACGGGAGGCTATCAAGCACGTCCTCAAGGTGACCACAATTTGCTCAGTTATCGTTCAAACAACTTCCTTTCACCACCCGGTCTTCCTCCTCAAAACCAAAACAACCTCAATCGCAACAATCAAAACCAACCACGAGCTCCAAATCAATATCAAACCCAAAGAAACCCATATCCACCTCAAGGAAATAACCAAGTTTACCAAAACCCCGCTTATCAACCACCTGCTTACCATGCTCTTCCTCCCACCCAACCCACCGCATTTAATCAAGAGGTTGAAACTTACATGAGGACTAATGACGCACTAGTGCAGAATCTTCAGCGACAAATCATCAACTTGAAAGGAGATATGGCGAAACAAGGGAATGATCTTCGAGCCGATATGCGAAACTCTTTGGGTAGTCAAACGAATGACTTAAGGGATATGATGGCTAGTTTCTTCCAAAGTAATCAAGCCTCTGGTTCGGGTTCTCTTCTGACTAACACCGTTGCTAATCCAAGAGGGGAGATGAAAGCAATCACCACTCAAAGTGGAAAAGGTTTAAAGGAACCCGAGCTTCCTACACCAACACTGGTGATTATGACAAAGGAAAACGAGTCACCTTCTCCAATTCCTCTACCTTATACTTCTCTAATTCCTCCACCTTCTACTTCCACCCCTCCACCACCCAAAGATGTGAGTGAGAATTCTATTCCAAAGCCTTCATCTCAACCCAATATACCTCAAGGTTGAGGAAAGAGAAGTTGAAGAACAAGGATGATATTCAGGTTTCTAACTTTCTTAAAATGTTTAAACAACTGAATTTCAACATCTCCTTTGCCGAGGCTCTCGCTCACATGCCGAAATATGCTAAAATGTTTAAAGATCTTCTCACTGATAAGGAGAAACTTCTTGATATCGCTCAGACCCAACTTAACGAGAATTGCTCCGCAGTGATCTTAAGGAAATTACCCACCAAACTTGGTGATCCGGGTCGTTTTCTCATTCCTTGCAACTTCCCCGGGGTATAGAATTGTATGGCCCTAGCCGATCTAGGTGCTAGGATAAACTTAATGACATTAAGTGTTTGGAAACAATTATCTCTACCCGAGCTAGTCCCCACACGAATGACTTTGGAATTAGCTAACCGTACGGTTGCTTATCCGGTGGGGATAGCCGAAGATGTCTTCGTCGGTGTAGACAAATTCACCTTTCCAGCGGATTTTCTTGTTGTTGACTACGAGATGGATCCCCGTGTTCCATTAATCGTTGGGCGTCCATTCTTGAGGACCGGTCGCACTCTCATTGATGTAGCCGCGGGTGAATTAATCATGAGAGTTGGTGACGATAAAATCGTCTTCAACATGGGTAAACTTTCTAAGCAGCCTTCTGAAAACGAGAGCGTTAATTTCATTGACGTTCTTGATGAGGCTTGTGAAGAGCATTTCAAAGACGCTTGTAAAAGTGGTTCTTCTTCTCTACCCATTGTTGAGACCGTTGCCTCTATTGCTCCATCACTATCTCCATTTGGAGAAAGTGATTTCCTTTTGAAAGAATTTGAAGCAACTTTGGGAGATGTGGACTTACAATATGACGATTCTCCCTTCAATTAGGATGAAGACATTCGTACCATTGAGAAACTTCTCAATGAGGACCATATTTCTCCACCGTCTCCTAAGGAAATCTCTATCGATGATCCGACTTTGACTACGCCGTCCATCGAAAATCCTACAGATTTAGAGTGTTGGGAATTATTTGTTAAGTGTCAAGTACTGTTAGTATATTCCGAGTACTGTTAGTGTTATGTAAGTACCGTTAGTGTTAACGCGGTACATAGTAAGTACTGCTACTTATAAAGTAAGTACTGCTATGATGATTAGGACGAATATATCTTTGTATAAGATATGTCATAGTTATAGTTAGAGTATATCTTAGTTGATATACCTAAATAGTTAGAATATTGATAATATATCGTCTGTGATATAGTTATCTTTATAGAATATTCTAAGGTTTTTAGGGTTCCTTACTCTATAAAAGGAACATAGGTACAATGTCTTTCATGTACCTCATACAAGTCGATTAATAAGAGAATCGAATAGTTAAAAGTAATTATGTTCTTCTGTGCTTTATAAGTTAGATTTCGCATAACTTATTTAGTGTTAGTAAGAGTGCTCAAAGTGTTTTAGTTTGATTACAAACTATTATACTAATTCTTAACAGAATATAGATCCAACCAAAGGGATCAACAAGTGGTATCAGAGCTTGTTGAGAAACTCTGAAAAAGAAGAACACGACCTCATACACTCCAAACATACCAAATATCAATGTCTCAACTAGATGGTGATAATGCTCACTTGGATGATGCTCAGATCCCTGATCCTATTCCATAGGGACAACCACAAGTTGTGCATCCTGCACCAGCACAAGGTGCTCAAGTCGTGAATGTTGTAGCTACCTCTACACCAACACCTTCTCATACTCTGTCTGCTGTTAAACTCCCAGTTCTCAAAGGTGACAATTATGAGACTTGGGCTATGCAGATGGAACATTACTTGAATCATACAGATCATACTGTGTGGCAAGTTATCAAGAATGGGAACACACTAAAGAAGCTACACTGGTTGCTAGACGGTACATGCTACGCTCTAGCTGTTGTAACTGCTGAGCAGATACAAGCAGAGATCAGAGAAAGAAAAGCCAGAACTGCTTTGGCTATGGCTCTTTCTGAAGACATTCTACCAAGCTTTCATCATTATAAAGATGCCAAAGCTATGTGAGATGCTATAAAACTTAGATTTGGAGGCAATGACAAATCTAAGAAAATTAAGAAGATTGTTCTTAAGCAAGAATTTGATAACTTCTCAATTACCAGTATAGAGGGAATACATGGTGGATATGGAAGGTTCAGCAAGTTGCTTATTCAGTTAGCAGTTTATGGACAAGTAATTCATAATGAAGAAGCTAATCTAAAATTCTTAAGAAGTGTTCCACCAGAGTGGAAAGCAATGGCTATGCACTTCATCACAAGAGATGATTTGGAAACAATTATGTTTGATCATCTCTACAACAATCTTAGAGCATATGAGATGGATGTGAAAGGCACTGAAGTAAAGACAACAACTACTTCAAAGTCTAATTTGGCTTTTGTGTCAGATAGGAACAACGATACTTACTTTCAAAATACCGTTAGTAGATCTAGCAGCGGTACATACTTCACAAATACCGCTGGAGGACTTACAAGCAGTACTTACCCACAAAGTATTGAAAGAGTCCAATGGTCTCTCAAAATCCACATGGAAGGTCTTCACCATTGTTTAGTGACAATGATACCTTCTCATTCTTTGCTGGACAAGACAACAGGCTAAGATTAACTCTCAATGACTTGTTCCAAATGGATGATGCTGATGTTGAAGAGATGGATCTTAAATGGCAAGCTACTATGGTGTCAGTAAGATCTAATTGGTTCTTCAAGAAGACTGAAAGAATAATGATTGTTGATCCTAATGAGCCATTAGGATATGACAAGTCTAAAGTTGAATGCTATAACTGTAGAAGGAATGGACCCTTTGCAAGAGAATGCAATAGAGATAAAGCTGAGACTAGCAATCAGAAGTCCAGGAACAGCTATAGAACCAGTCCAAGAATAACTGAAAGCTTTCCAAAAGGAAACAGCAGGATTCCTAAAGGAACCAAAGCATTGGTTACTGTAGATAGAGTGGTGAATTGGGCAGAAGAAGAAGAAGAAGAGCTTGGATTAATGGCTCTCTCACATGAAGATACTAAGGTACATCCTTGTTCTAAAGATTGTATTCTTAAATTTAATAGTCTAAAAGTAGAACTAGAGGAACAGTATCAAAAGGTTAACACACACACTGTAGTAGTAGAGGGTTTTAAACAGGGTGTTGTTAAATTAGAAGAAAAAATAGTTTTGTACAAAAAGGCTCAACAAAACTATGAAGAGAAAATAAGGATTTTGACTCTTCAAATGAGGGAAAAAGATGTGGAAATAAAAGCTTTTGAAAGACAACTTTTAAAAATAAATTCAGAAAATGAAGCTTTAAAAACCAGTCTTTGTAATCAGAGGTAAGTGATTAGTCATTGGCAACAATCCTCTAAGGGATTGGGAAAACTGATTAATTCACAAATGGGGTATTATGATAAAACAGGCCTAGGATATATTAAGGATCAACCTGGGATAAACTTAACTAACAAAGACTTATCAAAAGGGATTTTTGATAGTTCTAGTGAGGTAGATGATACACCTGAAAATGATAGGTATGCTGAAGGAATGAAGGCAGTTCCTCCACCAGTATCAGGAATTTTCATGCCCTCTTGTAATGATACTAGTATAGAGTCAGAAGAACATAAGATTAATAATGTCTTTAACTCTAGTACTGTGTCTCAAGAAAATACTGATGTGACCAAGAATATTGTTTATCCACCTTTAATGAACAACTTTGTTTCTGAGGAATCTAAGACTAGTTCTTCTCCCAAGCAGGTAAAAACTCCTAGCAAGATATTGGAAAACAATGAACAACATACTAAAACCAAAAGGGGTGGGCTAGGTTTTGAAAAAGTAAAGTCAAAACAACCTTTTGGGTCTTCTTTAAGAAGAAAAGGATGTTATGTTTGTGGTAGTCTAAGTCATTTTATCAAAGACTGTACATTACATGAAGATAAAATTGTGAAACAGAAGGCTACACAAAGGGTCATGAAAAACAGTAATGGGGAAAATGCACAGGGTTATAGGAAACAGAAACTTAAAGATGACGAACCTAAGTTTGATCACACAAGGGTAGTTAAACAGGTTAAAAATAATCCTACCAAAAGTTTTGTTCCTAGGGCAGTACTTATGAAGCAAGGACTTGTATCCTTAAAGTCTGGTAAACCAAGTACCGGCATGTCTAAACCTACAAGTACTGCTAGACCAAACTCAAGTACTGTTGGTTTAAAGTCTGTAAAACCAATGTTCTCCAAGACTTCTAAGAAAGTTTTTGAAAAAGTTAAAACACCTAGAAGCAAGGACAAGAACAAACCAGTACAAATGTAGGTTCCTAAAAGAGATATACCATGTGTTAAAGCAAGTACCGCTAAATCAGTACTTAAGTCAGAGAAGTCAAAGCACATAGAGTCACCCTATGAATTTGACTACATAAATGAAACCATGAAGTATAAGAGTAAAAGTAGCATTGCTGGAAATGCTTCAGTACAAACTCTTAAATGTGTAGGTCCCACAAGATCCGAGCCAAATGTGGCTTGGGTCCCTGTTAAAAACTAATGAGTTTTATTTGTGTCCAGGGGCATCTCATTGATGAATTAAAAGATAAAGGAATTGTAGATAGTGGATGCTCAAGACACATGACAGGGAACAAAGATTTTCTTGCTGAATTTGAAGAATTTAGAGGAGGTCCAGTAGCCTTTGGGGGTAGCAAAGGTAGAATCACTGGCAAAGGGAAAATCAACACAGGAAAGTTGGAATTTGAAGATGTATTCTTTGTAAAAGAATTGAATGAGTTCAATCTCTTTTCTGTATCACAAATGTGTGATAAGAAGAACAAGGTGCTATTCACAGACAAAGACTGCTTGGTGTTGTCCAAAGACTTTGAGATGCCCAAGGAATCTCAAATACTGCTTAAAGTACCCAGGCAAGAAAATATGTACACCTTTAATCTTCATACTGTTACTCCAACATGTGGTATTACATGTTTGTTAGCTAAAGCTTTTTTAGATGAGTCAAACTTATGGCATAGAAGGTTGGGTCATGTGAATTTCAAGAATCTTAATAGATTGGTAAAAAGAAATTTAGTTAGAGGTCTACCTAACAAATCTTTTCAAAATGATTTCACATGTGCTGCTTGTCAAAAAGGTAAACAACATAGAGCCTCTTGTAAGACCAAGACTGTAAATATAGTGACAAAACCTTTGCATCTCTTGCATATGGATTTATTTGGTCCAGTTTCTATCAGAAGCATTAGTCATAAGACCTTTTGTCTAGTCATAACTGATGATTATAGTAGATTCAGTTGGATTTTCTTTTTAGCCCTTAAAAGTGAGACAAGTAAATTACTAAAGGATTTTATCACTTTAGTTGAAAAACAGTTCACTAAACAGGTTTTAATCATTAGGACTGATAATGGAACAGAATTTAAGAATGCTAATTTTGATAAATTCTGTAGGTCTAAAGGAATTAAGAGACAATTTAGTAATCCTAGAACTCCACAACAGAATGGAGTAGCTGAAAGGAAGAATAGGACATTAATTGAGGCTGCTAGAACTATGCTAGCTGATTCACTTTTGCCAAATACCTTTTGGGCAGAAGCAATCAATACTGCATGTTATGTGTTAAATAGAGTCCTAGTAACTAAGCCTCAAAACAAAACACCTTATGAACTCTTGACTAATGTAAAGCCAAACATAAGTCATTTAAAACCTTTTGGGTGTCATGTGTCCATACTAAATACTCTTGATTATTTGGGAAAGTTTGATGGAAAGTCTGATCCAGGATATCTTGTAGGATATTCATTGCAAAGTAAAGCATATAGGGTTTACAATTTGGCAACTAAGAAAGTTGAAGAAAATGCTCATGTCAATTTCTTAGAAAATAAACCCAATGTTCCAGGAATAGGTTATGCTTGGATGTTTGATTTAGATTATCTAACTAACTCCATGGATTACTACTCTTTGTAAAAGGATTGTCAAACTAACAATGCAGGTGAGGAGTCAAGTGAAACTAATGCAAGTACTCAAGAAGATGTTTCTTCATCAGATGATGATATTCATATCTATGTGCCAAACATGCCTACTGTTACTCCCATGTCTGCAACTCCCAAGAAGTAAACCATGCCATCAAATGATGATCAAGCCTCCCAGGAGCTTCAAAGGCATCAAGATCAAGAAAAGAATGCTACATCTGCTAATAAGCATTCAGGAGAAGAGTCTTTTGAGTCACAACACTCAGCAATACATACTATACCTAGCGGTACTTCATCTGCAAGTACTGCTAAGTCAAAATCTGCTAAATCTGCTGACTCACTAGAAGAGATTTTGCAAGCATTGGACGATGAAGACTTATATGCCAGTCCAGCCGAAGGAATCTTCTCCATAGCTTCCTATGATGAGCAGGGTGCAGTAACTGATTTCAACAATTTGGAAACAGAAATTCCAGTAAGTTCTATTCCCACTCATAAAGTCAACAACAACCATCCTGCTACACAGATTATTGGTGATCCAAAATCTGATGTACAAACCAGAAGACAACTGCAAACCAATATTGAAACTCATGCACTAGTGAGTTATGTCAAACAACAGCAGAGAACAAATCATAAAGATACTCAGCATTGTTTGTTTGCCTGTTTCTTATCTCAAGTAGAGCTAAAAAACATCTCTCAGGCTCTTGATGAAGAAAGTTGGGTAGATGCCATGCTAGAAGAATTAACACAATTTGAGCTACAAAAGGTTTGGATTCTTGTGGATCTTCCCTTAGGTAAAAGAGTAATTGGTACTAGATGGGTCTTTAGGAATAAGAAGGATGAAAGAGGGGTTGTTGTGAGGAACACGGCAAGACTTGTTGCTCAAGGCTATAGACAGGAAGAAGGGATAGACTATGATGAGGTTTTTGCACTAGTGGCAAGGATAGAAGCCATTAGGTTATTTTTGGCCTTTGCATCATATATGGGATTTATAGTCTATCAAATGGATGTGAAAAGTGCCTTTCTATATGGTATTATTTCAGAGGAGGTATATGTCTCACAACCTCCAGGTTTTGTAGATCCTAAATTCCCCAGTAGATTATACAAAGTTATCAAAGCACTTTATGGTCTGCATCAAGCTCCAAGAGCCTGGTATGCAACTTTATCCAACTTTCTGCTAGAACATGGATATAGGAGAGGAACCATTGACAAAACTCTGTTCATCAAGAAAAATGCCAAAAGACATCATTCTAGTTCAAGTCTATGTTGATGACATCATTTTTGGCTCTACCAAGAAGACATGGTGTGAAGAGTTTGAAGCTTTGACGAAAGGAAGATTTCAAATGAGTTCTATGGGAGAACTAACTTTCTTTTTGGGATTGCAAGTCAAACAAAGGAAAGATGGAATATTTATCAGCCAAGATAAATATGTTGCTGAAATTTTAAAGAAATTTTCATGTATGGATACAAAGAGTACAAGCACACCTTTTGAAGCCAAGAAATCCTTATCAAAAGATGAACATGGAGAAGATGTTGACATTCATCTCTATAGATCAATGATTGGTTCATTGATGTATCTTACTGCTTCAAGACCAGATATAATGTTTGCTGTGTGTGCCTGTTCAAGATTCCAAGTTCATCCAAAGGTGTCACATCTATATGCTGTGAAGAAGATATTTAAATATCTTAAAAGTCAACCTAATTTAGGATTATGGTTTCCTAGAGATTCCACCTTTGAATTAGAAGCTTACTCAGATAGTGATTATGCTGGAGCAAATCATGATAGGAAATCCACAACAGGAGGTTGTCAATTCCTAGACAGAAGACTCATATCATGGTAGTGTAAGAAGCAAACCATTGTTGCTACTTCTACAACTGAAGCTGAATATGTAGCTGCTGCTCATTGCTGTGGACAAGTACTTTGGATTCAAAATCAATTGTTGGACTATGGGTTTAACTTCATGAACACCAATATTTACATTGATAATGAAAGTACTATATGCATTGTCAAGAATCCAGTATTTCACTCCAAGACTAAGCATATTGAAATAAGACATCACTTTATAAGAGATGCTTATGACAAAAAGCTTATTCAAGTCTTGAAGATTCACACAGACAACAATGTAGCTGATTTGTTGACCAAGGCATTTGATGCAAAGAGATTCGAATTCTTGGTGACACACATTGGTATGCTCAACCAATAACATGCTGCATATGTTGAGGGGAGGTAATAGTTGTACAAGTTTTATATAATTTTTATTGTATAGTCTATGTTTTGTGTTTTTGATGTTATTGCAGGTTTATAGAAAAAGATAAAAGAGGTTACATGTCTAGTGGAAAGCATGAACTGGTCAAAATTATGAGGTACGGTTGTTACTCCAAGTACCGCTAGCACAAAACCAAGTACCGCTTATGTTCCATGTACCGCTACATGTCCGTTGTACCGTTAAGGGTCTCTTTTGTAAATTTGGAGGTTTCTTCGCGCTTGGGTTTGTTATTTACTTAAATATTTACCCCAATTACACAATTGATTCACCTAATCTTTTATTTTTATCTCTTGATTCTATAACCTTCTCTCTAATCTTTCGATCATCAAAAATACTAATGGCTGCTTTACAAGTAATCTCTAAGCATAATTTGGTTGTGAATCTTGCTACGAATGTTGACTCTCTTGGTTTCCATGAGATGCTTGGTTTCCTATCTCAAAGTCATGTTCGCTTCGCACTCACTGTGAGTCCAGTTGTCTCTATACCCATTGTTGAACAATTTTAGGATACTGTTGTGTTAGGTACTCGTTTTGATCAACCTTGCTTTAAGGCTAGGGTGAATCATAGGAATATATATGTCACTGAGGTACTGCTACGAGCAAGTTTGAGACTTAATGATGAAAATAGACTTATTATGCTTAATAATACAGAGATTCATGATGGCCTTGCAGCCATGGGCTATGGGGGTAGGGAAAGTCTTACTTTCTTTAAAGCATTATTTTCACCTCAATAGAAATTGCTTTTTCATGCGATTATTCACTGTTTAAGTTCAAAAAGTACATCTTTTGATCAAATAACTGCTGCATTGGCATCTGCTGGTATTTGTCTAGCAAATAACAAGGTTTTTAATTTTTCAAAATTAATTTTTGAAGGCATGACTAGGAATTTAGAAGAGACTAAGTAGTTTTTAATGTATCCTAGATTCATTCAGACTTTAGTTAGTGACCAAATACCTAACCTACCAGCATTAACTGATACATTGGATGTTCCTTCATTCACAAAGAGAACTTTCTCTTTCTTGACCAAACAAGGCAATGCCTTTACAGGAACAGTAACACCATTGTTTGCTCATATGTTAGCCCAACCTGCCAATCAAGAAGGTGAGGAACCTAGCAATGCTAGTGCTTCTCAGCAAACTCCTTCTCACTAGAGCTCCCACTCTCTAGAAGATTCACAATCTTCACCTCACAATGTTGGTGTTCCACCAAACACTGATGAGATGATCCACACACCTGATGCTTCTATTGCTGCTAGTGGTTCACCACAAGCACAAGCACCAGAGGTGGTGGATGTTGCAAATTTAACTGCTTTGTGTACAAGTTTGTCCAAACAGGTACAAGTATTGCAGAAAGATAAGCTTGTTCAACACAAGAAAATTGCTGAATTGGAAGCTAGCCTACTCAAGTTAAGGAACAAAGTGTCATCTTGGATGAGGCAATATAGATCTGTTCAGAAATCTACAATCAAGAAGCAAAGATTCAGGAACCACAAGAAAAGGAAACTGAATACAACCAAACAGGGGAGGAATAATGAAGAATAGGGAAGGAATAATGAAGAACAACCACCTTCTTCTGATAATCAAACAAGGATCTCTGGAAATGACATCAATTTTGAATTGGATGAAGATGTCATGGGGACTTATAAAGATGGAACTGGTTTAGAGACTGGTGTGGATGGACCTTCAGATATGGAGATTCAACAGCAAGACGCACAACCTACTCCAGAGGAACCACAAGTTCAAGAAATGTTGGTAAATCAGCCAGAGGAACCACAAGTTCAAGAAAAGTTGGTAAATCAACCAGAGGAGCCACAAGTTGTAGAAACATTGGCAAATCAGCCAGAACCATCAGTTCAATCACCACTTCAAGCTAATTGGAGTGCTTTCTATGAGAATTTGGAGGAAATTTCTATTCAGTTTCCTGCTCCATCACCACAAAGCAATAAATCAGATAAGACTAAAGAAGTGCAAGTTGATATGATGGCTTCTATGGAAGATAAAGTATCAGGGGATACACAAGTGATTGAAGAAATAAGTGTGTCTAATACTGGTGAAGTCAACATTGTTGAAGATCCAAGTACTGCTAAGCCAACTAAGCCGACTGCAAGTACTGCTGACATTGTTGAAGACCCAAGTACTACTAAGCCAACTAAGCCGAGTGCAAGTACCTCTGGTGATCATCCTTCACTAGAAAGTCAAATTTCATTTGAAGAAAATCAAACTTTAGCCCAATTGCTGCTTGATTTAAAGAAGATATTAGTTGAGAAGACTAAGCAAGCAGAAGAAAAGACACAACAAGAAGTTCTTGCCACAAAGGATCAAATTCAAGGTAAGAAAGTTCAAGCTTCACACCCTACAAAAGGTATAGTCATTCAACAGTTAGCTAATGAAGAAGTAGCTGCCAAGCTGAAGAAGAAGCTACCTAAGATAAATCCAAAGGATAAGGGGAAGAAGCAATTATTATCAGAATCTGAAGATGAAAGTGATTCAGATGATGATATAAACAAAGTCATGTACATATTTAATCAAATAGACCATGATGAGGAATTTGCTTATAGAATGCAAGCACAAATTCATGAAAATGAATTGCAGGAAGAACTTGCAGCAAAGCAAGATTTACTAGAAGCCAAAAGGATACAGCAAGAATGGAACATACAAGAGTATGACAGGATTCGAGCTGAGATACATGCTAGTGAGCTTCTTGCAGACTCATTGATAGCTGAAGAGAGAGATGCATATGATGAAGAAGAGAAATCAAAATTGATTGATGATCTGGTAAGGGAGCAACAAAGATTCTTTGTTGAAAAGAGAAGGAAATAAAAGATTAAGCCTCCAACTACTATGCAGATTAGAAATCAGATGATGAACTTTCTAAAGAAAGTTAAAGGATTTACTCATATTCAGCTGGTCAAGAAGAATTTTGAAGAAATCAAGACTTTGTATGAGCAAAGTAAGAGGACTGAATTGAATTTTGTTGAGATTGGATCTGAAGCAGACAAGAAAGCTGTTGAAGAATTCAAGAAACATCTGAAACAACAAAGACAATTTGGTAGTACTCCTAGAATTGAGCCAAGTACTGCTGAACTTACAAGTACATCTCCACCTATCAAGACTACTTATGTGAGGAAGAATAGAAAGGAGAAAGTAAGTTCAAAGGAGGAAGAGACTGCTCAAAGAATGAATACAGGAGTTGAAACTCAAGGTATTGCTCAGACTGAAAATGTACAAGCAGTACATACACAGTCAACAATACATACAACAGTACATACTGAGGAAACGATACATACAAGCTTGGAAGAGGGTTCAACAGAACTTGAGGGAATTTCCAAGAGTGTTAAAAGGAAAAGGTCAACAAAGCTAAAGAAGAAAGCTAAGAGCGCTAAAACAACAACAGAAGATAGTGATGATGATGAGAACTTAAGGAAGTACTTGAAAATTGTGAAATTTGAAGATCAATGTATCGATATAGAGATTTTTGGAAAAAGAGCATCCATTGTTAAGTGGATTTACTCTACAGATCAAGGACTTGAAGCTCATGGAATTCAGAGAACTGATGGCACAATAAGAATATTCAGACTTTTGGAAGATATTCTTCACATTCTTGACAGACAAGATATTTAAGATCTTTTAAGGTTAGTTCAAGAAGCCAGTGCAGGTAAAACTGAAGTATCACTGTTATATAGGGAATTTCTCTTTATGTATGAGCCACACAACTATGATCAAGAAATGTTGAAGATATTAGAGGATCAGGTTCCTAGTTACTAGAGATATTACAGGTCATGTGGATTGCATATTTTGGATGTAGATGATGTGACATACTATATGCTGTAAGAGAAAACTTACCCCTTCAAAAGAAAATTGTTGGAAAGGATGTTAGAACAACAATTAGAAGTTACAGAAGAGTCTGCTGATGCTTTGGAGTTGATCAGAATGGTTAAACAACAAATCAAGGATTTGAAAGATGAGGAAGAAGCTGAGAAAGAATCTTAAGTGTTTGACTTTCAGTCACACTTCATAAATGGTTCTCAGTTCACCATGTCTAACACACATAAGAACTGGCTAGTCCATAAGCAAACGGTTTGTGGTAAAGACTTATCAAATCCATTGAAAGCTGATAGTTTGCTAAAAACTATATGGTTCTAACTCACCTTGTTTCGAGACAAAGAGTTGGCTAGTCCTAGACAAACGGTACTAGATAAAGACTTCATCAAATCCGTTGATGGTTGACAATTTACCAAAAATTGTAAGGTTTTCATTACACCTTATTCTTTGTGAATAAAGTATTGGCTATTCCAGAGTGTACGGCTAACTGGTAAAGAATTTATCAAATCCGTTGATAGCTGGTGATTTGCTAAAAATCATGAAGCCAATACAGATTGGTGTTTGTTGTTAACTATTTTATTTCAGGTATGAAGATTGCAGGCAAAGAAGTATTAAAATAATATAATACTTAGAAGGTTTTGTTATCATCAAATCAAGAGAAAGATTTATGATCAAGAGTTAAAGGACTAAACTCAAGAAGACAATAACTGATGCTGCAAAGATGAATGAATGTTCAGAAGACACAAGAAGATCATAGTTTGAAGACAAAGATGATGCTCATGATGTTTGAAGATTATCTTATCAGAAGAAGATTTACATTTGAAGTGTTTGGATACATTCAGTTGGATACAAATACAAATTACCAAGTTCAATCCAAGGATGAAGGAAAGACTGAAGGCATGTATTTTTAATACATCCAGTACAAGAGAAACAAGAAGACAACAAGTTATCATTTCTTGTTTAGGGGAGGATTGTTGGGAATTATTTGTTAAGTGTCAAGTACCGTTAGTATATTCCAAGTACTGTTAGTGTTATGTAACTACCGTTAGTGTAAACGCGGTACATAGTAAGTACTGCTACTTATAAAGTAAGTACTGCTATGATGATTAGGACGAATATATCTTTGTATAAGATATGTCATAGTTAGAGTTAGAGTATATCTTATGTGATATACCTAAATAGTTAGAATATTGATAATATATCTTCTGTGATATAGTTATCTTTATAGAATATTCTAAGGTTTCTAGGGTTCCTTACTCTATAAAAGGAACATAGGTACAATGTCTTTCATGTACCTCATACAAGTCGATTAATAAGAGAATCAGATAGTTAAAAGTAATTCTGTTCTTCTGTGCTTTATAAGTTAGATTCCGCATAACTTATTTAGTGTTAGTAAGAGTGCTCAAAGTGTTTTAGTTTGATTAAAAACTATTATACTAATTCTTAACAGAATATCGATCCAACCAAAGGGATCAACATAGAGCTTAAGGATCTGCCGTCTCATCTCGAATACGTGTTCCTTGACGACAATAAGAAGTTACCCGTCATCATCGCTAAGGATTTGAAAGAAGACGAAAAATCTCGACTTATCGACGTGCTGAAGAATCATAAGAAAGCGATTGCTTGGAAAATATTTGATATTCGTGGAATTGATCCTCACTTTTGCACGCATAAAATTCTCATGGAGGACGACTTTAAACCCACTATTCAAAACCAAAGAAGGGTGAATCCCAAGATCCATGACGTTATCAAAAAAGAGGTTATCAAACTTCTTGATGCGGGAATGATCTACCCTATCTCGGATTCACCACGGGTTAGTCCGGTCCATTGTGTGCCTAAGAAAGGCGGAATCACCGTTGTGCCCAATGAAAACAACGAGTTGATTCCTACTCGTCTCGTTACAGGGTGGAGAGTTTGTATAGACTATCACAAACTCAATGATGCTACGAGAAAGGATCATTTTCCCCTTCCTTTTATGGACCAAATGGTTGCACGTCTAGTGGGTAATGAATATTACTGCTTTTTAGATGGTTTCTCGGGTTATTTTCAAATACCCATTGATCCCCAAGATCAAGAGAAAACAACATTCACTTGTCCCTACGGCACATTTGCTTATAAAAGAATGCCTTTTGGCTTATGCAATGCTCCCGGGACTTTCCAAAGGTGCATGTTGGCTATCTTCCATGACATGGTTGAGCAAACCATGGAAATCTTCATGGATGATTTCTCGGTCTTTGGGGACTCCTTCTCTTCTTGCCTTGCCAATTTGGAACACATGCTTAAGCGGTGTGAAGACACTCGCCTTGTTCTAAATTGGGAAAAATGCCATTTCATGGTAAAAGAAGGCATTGTGCTTGGACATAAAATCTCAAAAGCCGGTCTTGAAGTAGACCGTGCTAAAGTTGATGTCATAGCCAAATTACCTCCACCTTCAACCGTCAAGGGTGTGAGAAGTTTCCTTGGTCATGCGGGCTTCTATCGTCGATTCATTCAAAATTTTTCTAAAATCGCTCGCCCGATGACCCACCTCTTGGAAAAAGATACTCCTTTTATCTTTTCTAAAGAGTGTCTCGAATCTTTCAATCTTCTTAAGGATAAACTAACTAAGGCACCGGTCTTGGTTAACCCTAATTGGGAGTTATTTGAATTGATGTGTGATGCTAGCGACTTTGCTATTGGAGCGGTTTTGGGCCAAAGAGTGAACAAACACTTCCAACCAATCCATTTATGCTAGCAAGACAATGACGGGGGCTCAATGGCATTATACCACTACCGAAAAAGAGCTTTTAGCTGTAGTGTATGCTTATGAGAAATTCCGCCCCTATCTTTTTCTTTCCACCACCATTGTCTATATCGACCATTCCTCGTTGAAGTACTTGTTAACTAAACAAGATTCCTAGCCAAGACTTCTTCGTTGGGTTCTACTCCTTCAAGAATTCAAAATTGAAATTCGTGATAAAAAAGGAGCGGAAAACCTAGCCGCGGATCATCTAAGTAGACTTGAGGATCCTTATCAAGGGGATCATCCGAATCAAGAGATCAATGACTCTTTTCCCATTTAGGCCTTAATGTCTATCAATTCTAATTTTGATGACACCTCGTGGTTTGCGGACATAGCAAACTACTTAGCGGGTGGAATTCTCAAGGAAGGGCTAACGTCCCAACAAAAGGAAAAGTTCTTTAAAGACATTAAACACTATTTTTGGGACGACCCTTACCTTTTCAAACAATGTGCGGATCTTGTCATTCGTAGGTGTGTTGATGGGCCTGAAGCTTTACTAATCCTTGAAGCTTGCCATAAAGGACCCACCGATGGTCACTTTGGTCCTAACTACACCGCGAAGAAAGTTTTCGATTCTGGATTCTATTGGCCCTCCATTTATCATGACGCTCATGATATTGTTAAACATTATGATGCTTGCCAAAGAAAAGGCAAGATCACACATAAAGATGAGATGCTATTGGTCCACTATTCTTGTGCACATAATGAATCTATCAAGAACAATGAAGAACAATGTACACAAATAACCAATTGACTAACTAATAACACAAGTTTGTACTTTTCATCGTATGTATATCTTATTAATAATGAATCAACAAATATACATGTGTTGCCCGGTTGTTTGCGGAATAACAACCGGGCGATGATGACAAACTAAACTCCCATTGTTACAAGGTAGAAAAGAACCAATGGGAGGAGGATATCCTAACACTAACACTATGTGTATTTTGGTGGTGGAAATCTCTACCTAACTCTAAGTCATGAGAGCACTATATATAGTGGGAAAGGGAAGCTTCCTTTGGAAGCTTCAATAAAGTCAAGTAACCACCTTGCACTTTATATTCTTCCTTTTTCCCAAAGGAAGTTCCCACTATGTCTTCAGTATAAATACTTCAGGTCTTCATATCAGAGATGGTCTTCGGGAGTTAGTGAGTCATTGTCATTACTCACTAACTCCATCATCCTGATCTTGGTTCTCGTCTTCACTGGCTCAGATCCGCTGCAGTAGTGAAGGAGTCTCTGTGGACTTCTGAGAACATCTGAGGATGACTCGGTAAACTATCATGAGTTTACCGACCTATATAATACTTGTTCACTTCATGTAACAAAACATCAGTAACATACCACGCTTCTACCCTGAACACATCATTCTCTCTTTCAACAAAACATCAACCTGTATAAGCACATTACCAACAACAACTACTCTTCTTGGAAATTTGGATTTTTTTGGTATGTGATTGGTTTGTTTGTTTTGTTTTTGTAGTGGTTGGGTGGTGGTGTTGTTTGTGGTGTTATATGTGGTTTGTCAACAGGTTATGGATACAAGTATACATGATTAATATGTAGAAAGAGTACAAGTCTGTATAAGTATACCTGATGATGATCGATGAGTGTGTAAACACTTTGATAAGTGTGGTTCTCTCCCCCTCAAAAGTTGCTGTATAAGCAGCTTTTGCATCAATACACACTTTGTTCATCGATCCCTGATGACTTCAAACCATGATGATACAACTCTGATAATTGTATTCATCTCCCCCTCAAAAGTTGGTAAATCTTCAACTTTTGGATGTGTAAATTCAGCGGGTTTGATTTTCCAAGCTCGAGTACTCGTACAACGACAAGAGTCTCATGTAGGTCTTTGACCTAGTGGCTGTGGTTCAACCTGTTTACTGACCTGGTGGTATCTCTGATCTGGCATGAGGTTCTGACCTCTGAAAAGTTCGGTCCTCTAGCAGGGTCAGAGATTGGTGACAGGTAGAAGGGTCAGAGACAGGGGTCCAGAATCTGCTGAAGGATCAGATCTGGTGAGGGTCCAGTACTTGCTGGATAAGGTTCAGACTTTGCTAAAAGTTCAGAGACGGGGTCCAATGAGGGGACATGGGTCCAGTGACTGCTGGTGGAGGTCCATGTGCTGGGGGTCACAGCGGTTGGGGGTCCAGACTTTGCTGGAAGGTCAGAATCGCTGGATAAGGTTCTAAGTGCTGGTGGAGGACCAAAATGCTGGGGGTTCAGCGACCAGTGGGGGTTCAGCGAACACTGGGGGTCCAAAATGCTGGGGATCAGCGATCTCTGGGGGTCAGATCTTGTTAAATTCAGTGACCTTGGAGGCTCAAAGACTTGGGGGTTCAGCGACCGGTTCAGCAGTCGGATATAGAGTGCATCGACCTGTTCATTTGAGGAGGTAGTTACTGCTGAGGGGTTAACTGGGAAGGTTCACCAGCGACAGGGGTCCATTTACCTCTGGTGGTCTTTTAAGCACCATATACCAAAGTTGATCAGAGGTTCAATAGGAACTGCTGACTTTAAATCAGCTGATGGTACTTTATATCAGCGGTTGGTATCAGTTTGTCCCACTGATCCAATATATGGTATTGTTTAATCAAAACAATATTAAATTTCCCATCTTTCATCTCAGGCAAATTGATAAATTATTATCAGTTCTTGAATAACAAGGAAATCGAGGCGCTAAGCAACCTAATTACTGATATCAATTCGCAACACCCTCTTTAACGTCATCCCTGAATTCATCTTCTTCTTATCGATTCACGATACCGAAACAGCAACAACCTCTTAACCCAAATATTCCTGAATCCATCTTCAATCCAGTTTAACTACATCAATCTAATCTCAACATCAATCAACCGTAACAACATCTAGAAAACCATTGAATCTCTATAAGTCCGCTTCAAAAAAGATTATCGATTATTCAGTAAAATCGAATTTCATCCTATGGCCACCAGGATGAATTCATCTTTTTTTTCGTAATCCTTTTTTGTGAGAGGGTTTAGGTAGTAGAATGATTCGGTTTTTTGAATCTGGTGTGATGTTCTAGGATACGGTTTTGTTATGTTTTTTTTTGGAAAGATTGATGCACATGATTCCGATGAATGGTTATGAATATGAGTATTTTGGATATGTGTGATGGATCTGGTTTCATCTTTGATGGATTTATGATTCGGTGATGTTTTTTTTTGTTGAAATGTGAATGAGTGATTTTTGTTGGTGATGAAGGAAAAAGTAGATTTTTTGGTTGTGTGAATTGACGGTGAGTGGAGGTTTTTTTTAATTGTTTTGTGTCGGTGGTGGATTGTTTTAATGGTACGAGGATAAGGTTGGTGGATGTTAGTGGGTTTATTTTAGCAAAAGTCAAGACAGTGTTCATCTCCCCCTCAATAAACTGCTACTGTTATAGCAGTTTTTGTACACACTGATGAAATTGACGATGCTGAAAAAAGTGTTATTAGCAGCCATACGAACGGATCTGGATAGAGAAAATCCAACCCGCTCTGATACCACTTATTGGTCCACTATTCTTGTGCACATAATGAATCTATCAAGAACAATGAAGAACAATGTACACAAATAACCAATTGACTAACTAATAACACAAGTTTGTACTTTTCATCGTATGTATATCTTATTACTAATGAATCAACAAATATACATGTGTTGCCCGGTTGTTTGCGGAATAACAACCGGGCGATGATGACAAACTAAACTCCCATTGTTACAAGGTAGAAAAGAACCAATGGGAGGAGGATATCCTAACACTAACACTATGTGTATTTTGGTGGTGGAAATCTCTACCTAACTCTAAGTCATGAGACCACTATATATAGTGGGAAAGGGAAGCTTCCTTTGGAAGCTTCAATAAAGTCAAGTAACCACCTTGCACTTTATATTCTTCCTTTTTCCCAAAGGAAGTTCCCACTATGTCTTCAGTATAAATACTTCAGGTCTTCATATCAGAGATGGTCTTCGGGAGTTAGTGAGTCATTGTCATTACTCACTAACTCCATCATCCTGATCTTGGTTCTCGTCTTCACTGGCTCAGATCCGCTGCAGTAGTGAAGGAGTCTCTGTGGACTTCTGAGAACATCTGAGGATGACTCGGTAAACTATCATGAGTTTACCGACCTATATAATACTTAGGGTATATTTCATTCAAATCAGTACAGGGACAATTTAGGCTCTAAATTGGCCCAACAGATGCCTCAAAATTTCATCCAAGAGTGTGAAATCTTTGACGTATGGGGTATCGACTTTATGGGGCCATTTCCATCATCCAAAGGGAACAAGTACATCCTCGTAGCCGTTGACTACGTATCTAAATGGGTTGAAGCTAAGGCTTGAACGATGCGAGGGTGGTTGTGAACTTTTTGAATCAGCTTTTTGCTCGATTCGGTGTTCCTCGTGCTATCATCAGTGACCGCAGGACTCATTTTTGCAATGATCAATTTGCTCGAGTCATGGCTAAGTACGGTGTCAATCACCGTCTTTCCACCGCTTATCATCCCCAAACAAATGGTCAAACCGAGATTTCTAACCGTGGACTGAAGAGAATTTTAGAGCGAACTGTGGGAGAGCATCGTGCCTCGTGGGCCGATAAGTTAGATGATGCTTTGTGGGCTTTCCGTACCGCATATAAGACGCCGATAGGTTGCACTCCATGTCGTCTTGTGTACGGGAAGGCATGCCACCTCCCTATTGAGCTGGAACATAAGGCGTACTGGGCCTTGAAGTGGGCCAATTTTGATATCAACAAAGCCGGTGATCTTCGGAAGATTCAACTCAACGAGCTCAACGAACTGAGGAATGAAGCTTATGAGAATTCATTGATCTACAAGGAGAAGACCAAGATCATTCATGATGCAAGGATTAAGAACAGAGAGTTCCACGTTGGTGATCAAGTTTTACTCTTTAACTCTCGGTTGAAGATATTCTCGGGCAAGCTGAAGAGCCGTTGGTCTGGTCCATTCTAAAGGTGATTATCCATATAAACATGATATGAATAAATAATAAACGCATCGGAAAGATCACCTATTAACGGATCCATAGAGTCATATGATTAATCAATAAAAATAGAGATAAAAGTATACCTTTGTTGCGTGATTTGATAAGAACAACCAGAGATAACAAACGATGTAAGGAGACAATCATCACATGATCTAACCAAGAAACCAAATGATCAAAATAGATCACCTCTATGATGTATCCACACTACACGTCCTTGTATACCCCGTAGATGCTAGTCTATAACTCCATAACTCTTGAAAACAAGTCTTGAATGAACAAGATTCAAGATTCATGATCAAAACCTCAAAACCCTCTAATTAGGGTTGTATAATTTCGTGCTTTTAGGTCAAGGAAAAGAAAGATGGTGTTTTGGTAACTTGTTTATGGTAATGAATGAGTAATGAATGCCTAATCAATTCATACTTATTCAAAAAACAAAACCTTCCTTTTCATTTATGTGGTAGGCCACTATAGGGCCCAAATAGGCTTTCCATTTATTTGTTCTAGTCCAATGGATTAAGTACTTTACTTAGTCATTAGAAGCCCAATAGCGATCCTGAGTTACGTAGGTTATATATATATCGTAAATACATTAGACACGATATATTAAGTGGTACCTCTGTGTATATGTGTGTGACCCCATAGGCTCACATGTCTCTAGCCGTATAACTATTTATTATGACACGAGCATACTCCAACAGCTCCCACTTGCGCACATCATAATAATCAGGTAATTATACAAGCAATGGTTAGCGTCTAGCAACACGCCAATGCCCCTAGAAACATATGAGGATAGTTTCTCAAACATCTCATTTAAATGGTTTAGATATCAGTCATTCTTTTGTTTCAGATACTTTGTTAAACTTCAGACATGGATCAAAATTCATTCTTTAGTTTAACTATTTTGTTTCTTGATATAGATATTGAACTAGATTACCAAATAAATCTAGAATCATCTTAATTACATTTGGGTGTGGCCACACAAACATCTGTACAATTCATCGAGGGGCCCAGTAGTTTCTAACTCCAATACAAGTGGAGGAACAAATCCTATTTTGACTGCACGTGTCGTTCATGTGTTTCACATCGCACCTAAAAATGGTCTTTATAGCAACCTTGTTCAGGACAGCGTTTAACCATATCAAAGATTGACATTCCACACATACAAAACCTACTTGCATCTCAAGTCTAAGGATGAGATATTTAACAACTTGCGAGATTCACTATTGACGACGATCCATGTAGTGAATTCTCGTAGGTTGGGTCAATCCAATGTTTATCCAATGAACACATATGAGTTTGGCGGCATCATCAATTAATATTCATTCCTAATGAATATGACCAACTCACATTTGTCTTAATTCGACAATACTCCCGTATCGTCAACTGACAATGGATAATTTAGAATAACTAAATTATTCATGGATTAAACATGCTAATATAGAACACAGTAGTACAAATGAAGACGATCTACCAAGTATATCAATTCATTATTTAGTAAAACTGCTTAACGTTCCATTATCCAAATACAAAAAAAACAGATATACATGAGACTACTCTAAGGTCAAAGTCCAATGTTCCAAGCATGATGAACATGTTTGACTACAAGACATTGAATTTACACAAGGACCCGTTGAGTTGTCATCTGAGTGAACTTTGAGAATACTTATTTTAGAAACTCACAAATAGTGAAGATTTTGAATAATACGATTATTGTCATTTTGTATATGTGCGCTCAAGTGCTAATACAGTAATACTAGCATCGCCATAGTACATTACATAGGTTGTTTGAAGCAAGTAGAACACCTATTTAAGACAATCTTCTTAACAGCTTCCCAAACTATAAAGTATTCTTATTTTACTAATGAGTAGTGCAACAATGCTTTTCATCAAGCACGTCTAGGTAGTAGTATTATCATTGAAGATGAAATCCTACTATCACTAGTATTGAGTACCATCTCAATCAAAGTAAGCATTAGTGTATAAACTCAACACTAATCTTCTTAGCTAAAATCCGTAAACGATGATCAAGTATATAGTATTCTAATGACTTTCACTTAGATACTTTGTGATTAGTTCATCTTGCATTCATGCAAGTATCACCATTAGTCTTAATACATCACATATCATATGTAATGAATCCACTAGGTAAACTAAAGGTTTCCATGTACATAATCAATCTTATCACGTCAGATTGAACTTTGAGACGTTCTCAACGATGTGTCATATTTAGACTTATTAACCGCCTATGTCTTATTATAATAAGCATATGTCCCAAGGTTATATGTTTTACTTCTTTATCTCTTAATAGAAATATATTCCAAGTCAAGGACTAAAAACTAGCTTTGATGGAATAATATTTCCAATATGTTAACAACATATGAGATTTAAAACAAACAAAATAATATGCTCCTACTAGCTTTAAGGGTACTCGAGAGTTATCTTTGTTTTAATCATGATCATATCCTTGATTCAAACTTAAGATTCCAGCTCCTAGATGCATGCTCTAATCCACACTTGGATTTCTAGAGTTTGTACACCAATTACCATATTTCATATTCATGAAATCAAGTATGGTAATTAATATCTTTATTAATTTAACACTCGTAAAGAAAAGAAAGCCTTAAATCATGATCAATTGCTTGAGCATGCCTTAAACTCTATTCAAAGAGAGTGTCGATAAATGTGTATAATTGTGTCCATATCTATCTTCTCATAGAAGACCATTTATAACCTATCAGTCTTACTGATTAGTGAAAGCAAATTCCAAAATTGATTTTCTTTTATGGACTACATCTAACCATTCATAGTTTGAGTCATTCATTAGATTCTAAATTTAAAAATGAGTCTCAATAGTTATGAGGTTCAAAATGATCCTCTAACTCATATTCCTCAACATTGACATGACATTCATATCTTCAGGTGCTTGAGTTATCCTTGCGGATATGCGAATGGGAGTTACAACAATTTGTGGCTTTTGCATTTACATGCTCAACCTCATTATGTCGTTCACTAGTGTATTTAGTAGGTTGTATTTTGTTTCTTACTTTCTACAAAGATGCACAAAGGCTCCCACTTGCTTCTTGTAAGAGGATACTTTCTCCAAGTACACAGCATGTCGAGCAACAATGAATTGTTCTCGTTTGGGATGTATAAAATACACTGAAATTTCTTGATTCAAGTTTTGTTAATAACATGTCTAACATGATTTTAAAAAATTCAAGACTTCAACTAAGACTTACTGGGAGTCATCCCATTCCATATATTGATGGTTTCTTAGTTACCTTCTTGTTTGGAACCATATTGAATAAGCACGGGCATATTCAAATTTTTGTTAACCTTAATAAGATACAAGAGAGAGTAGTTAATGTTATCAAGGATCAAATAATAACAATAGTATTTGATTTTACTCATGAGACATAGTGTTGCAATTATGAGACAGTATCACAATTCCTTGATAACATAATACTCTTTGGCTCACATATTTTATAATTTGGCCAAACCAAATTGCATAAACAATATATTCAAGTCGATTGCATGCTATAAAGTATGATTATTTTAGTAGTTCAAGAACTTCATGTTCATGTTTTAACAAGAAAACATAACATGTTGGTCGCTAATTATACTTTATAAGATATTGAACAATCCAATAACTTCATTGTATATGCCCTAACAGGAAGACACAACAAGTCAAGTACTTACTTTATTTTATAAGTCTTTGAACAAGACATAAATATACTAGAAATAAAGTATTATTGAATGCCTACTTTTGGCTTCAATAGTATTTTCAAGTTAATTTACATACTTCATATTTATGTCTTTACAAGAAGACATGCTTATTAGCTAAAACATTTAGGTAATGCGATGAAGTAATTTTTATTATTTCTTGACATTAGTTCTCTATTAGGCAACATACATCAATATGTATAAGTCCTAATAGAATATTATAAGCCATATTGTGTTGTACCTTGCACACTCTAATAATTCTCTCACTTGAGCATGGCACAACATCATATATGAATAATATTAAAATATCACAGATATAATAATATTTAAGTCATAATTAAATCAAGCTTGTATAGAAGGGTTATGTAGAACTTCATCGTTTAATAAGCAATCATGCATAACTATTTTTAGATAACATTTCGGGAAGCGACATCAGAAAAACGACTAGTTATCTCTTAAAATAATATGCAATAAGGCTTAGAAAACTATGATGCTATTCAAGACAATCTAGAAATTAAGTGGGTCACTTACAAGGTGATAAGCTCATAGCTCCCATTGAATAAGACAACTTTACAAGTGTGTCCTATGGTTAAAAAATGCATTGATCCCATTAGTTTAGACAACATTTTGAACGTATCTATACTAGTGAAAAAGCAAGTAGCAATTTTTATACTTTCTAGTTCTTTGAATGTCTACACATTATAGCCAATGTGAGTCTCGTAGACTAGTAAACATGTACATAGATATTCAAAGAAAAGTATCAAGTTCTACTATATTTGTGATGAGATTTCCATCGATGCCATTAACTTGAAAGTTTTTCATGCAATTCCTCTTTCTACTTTACCTCAAAGGTGTGTAGAATCTTATGGAACTTGTTTGTGTAAGGAAAATATACTATATAAAAATGCTAGTAATTTCCTTTCCTCTCACAGTTTAATGAGACTTCAATTTCTAATCAAGACTCATACAATATCTTAACACTTTAAGATATGCAACCGTACTTAATTGTTTTGACTTACAAGACAATGCGATTTCTTGAGTAGGTGTGTATTAAGATTGATTAGAATTGAGAAGATTCAAGTGTTCCTATTACAGCTTTCTCATACAAGGAGAAAGGATGGGAACGAGTCACATTCTTACAGGGAAAGAAGACTTAGTTTGTTTTCCTCTAGCACAAAAGGAAACAAAATTTGTTTACGGTTTGTGTTGCACAAAATCATTAATAGAAATACAAAGTTCATATTTAGTATTTTTGATAATTATCCTTTTAAAATTAACTACCCAAGTTAAAACAATTAATTTTACGAAAAGGCTAAGATCCTCATTCAGGTTCCACCACCACATCAGTTGATCTGCTAGCAATGATAGATTCAACAGGTAGATGACGTTCATCAATTGCAAATCTTGTGCAATTCTTAGATCCTTATGGGACTCATGACACAAGCAAACATTTCACTAAATGTCAAACTAGCATGTTTAGTCCCATCCTTGCCTCGGTCAAGGTCTCACCGTTGTACCGATTAAGTCATCCAATTTGAGAACATGCGAGAATAAGTCTAGGTCTCACGCATAGAAAATAATCACCTTGGGTTACAATTCACATCCGTCTCACAAGATGCAAAAAGTAATTGCAAGTGATCTCAAACGATTGGACGACATGACTTAAATTTGAGATGGGTATAAAATTTTTATTTACAAATCAAAAGTGTGTACGAGGAAGCATGTATTCATCCATCGTAGCACAAGTAAAAAACATTTTCTTACTTAAGTCTAATCTTGTTTTAATTTATACGTGTCAAGTTGTCCAAGTTAAAGACTAATATAAAACCTAAGTGGAATTAATATTAGATTAGACAACACATAAAAGAAATAACATTCATAACACGTTACGAGTTATTATGAAAACAAGATTTTATTTAAATCGTATTTAAACTTTAAAATAAATCAAAGATTTATTTTTATAAATGGTTTGTGATTGGTATCAAGTTTTATAAAAATATTTGCAAGTTATAGCAAGATATCAAGCAAATAAGCAACCACACAACCACAAGTATGCAAAGCCTCGAACCGATGAAAAACCTAAGCTTGATCTCGTGAGCCATCACGAGGACCAAGAATTCAACTAAGGGTAAGTCAACACTACCACAAAATGGGCTCCCATTTGCTCTAAGACCATCAAGAGCAAGTAGAACCCAAAGTGAACATGAGGCCCAAAACTGCCATAAAATTTCAGTCGACTTCTAGTGCCCAAAACCCATAGAAGGAGTCCTCCCTAGCCTGAGCTCCAGTTGAGACTTTTGAAGGCCCATGAGTTGTGAATCAGCACACCAAAATTGGGCTTCTATCCCCATATAGAACTTCGGGAAATCACGTTTTAGTGTAAGTCACTCAGCAGCTCTGAATTTCACAATGTGTCTTTAATTCTTTAGCCATTCCCATCCAAGCATCGGTTACAATTGATTTATGACTAACAATATTTAACCTATCATTAAACTACTGTAAAATGCCCAAACAATGGCTATACCCAACATCAAAAACATATTAAAGCCGAAACAATGGCAAACCCCAAAACTGAAATTAAATTCAAATCAATACACAACATGTCACATTTGGTCTAGGTTTTCATCGGATTTACATACGAAACATAATAATACCATAAGATTATGAATATAACAAGGTGTTGGCTAAGTCCATGACCAAACATGCATGTATTTTCCATGGATATAAAATAAACAACAAGATACACTCGTTAGCCAACGAAATCGAAGCAATAATCAACAATGAATTAAAACCCCCGATTGTTACGTGTAATCATTGACCATAGGATATTAAAACCACATTTTAAATACCTTATAGTTATCATATAATTACAAAAATCATGTCCATAGGGTTGTTCTAAAACTGATTCCCAAATCGTGCCAAAACAAGCGATTTAGGTCATTTTACACGTACCGGTAACAAAACCAATTAAAGTATGCGTAACCCATGGCTATTAGACCATTAAAAACAGATTATAAGACCTTCTAAAAATATGAAATAAGTCGAAAATAAGGCCATAGGGGCTGTTTTAAAATTGGTTTAACAAAACCATCAAAAACACTTATTTTTAGCCATTTTTACGCATACCCGATAATCATATGACATCTATGATGGCTCTGATACCACTAAAGGTGATTATCCATATAAACATGATATGAATAAATAATAAACGCAGCAGAAAGATCACCTATTAACGGATCCATAGAGTCATATGATTAATCAATAAAAATAGAGATAAAAGTATACCTTTGTTGCGTGATTCGATAAGAACAACCGGAGATAACAAACGATGTAAGGAGACAATCATCACATGATCTAACCAAGAAACCAAATGATCAAAATAGATCACCTCTATGATGTATCCACACTACAAGTCCTTGTATACCCCGTTGATGCTAATCTATAACCCCGTAACTCTTGAAAACAAGTCTTGAATGAACAAGATTCAAGATTCATGATCAAAACCTCAAAACCCTCTAATTAGGGCTGTATAATTTCGTGGTTTTAGGTTAAGGAAAAGAAAGATGGTGTTTTGGTAACTTGTTTATGGTAATGAATGAGTAATGAATGCCTAATCAATTCATACTTATTCAAAAAACAAAACCTTCCTTTTCATTTATGTGGTAGGCCACTATAGGGCCCAAATAGGCTTTCCATTTGTTTGTTCTAGTCCAATGGATTAAGTACTTTACTTAGTCATTAGAAGCCCAATAGCGATCCTGAGTTACGTAGGTTATATATATATCGTAAATACATTAGACACGATATATTAAGTGGTACCTCTGTGTATATGTGTGTGACCCCATAGGCTCACATGTCTCTAGCCGTATAACTATTTATTATGATACGAGCATACTCCAACACATTCACCATCGCCAAAGTCTTCCCCTATGGCACTGATATGTGTGAAAACACACATCTTTTCTACCACTTAATTACAATAATAACCGGACCAAAACGTGTATTTTATGTCTTTTATGTCAGAATTATGCGTGGTTTGTGTTTTTGTTGTGATTTAGGACGAAAAGGTGAAAAGTGGAGAAAACACGGACATTCACGGGCATTTACGGACTTTTATTGAAGAAAAAGATGAAAGACGAAGTCAAGAAGTCAAGAGTGCAAAAAGAACGGAAGTCCAAGACCAATTCTGAAGATTTATCGAAGAAAAAGTCAAAAGACGGAAGTTTATCAAAAGCCGAAGAATTCAAGTCTATTTTATTGAAGAATTTAAAGACGAGTTCAAAGAAATCCCGAAGCCAAAAGTCCTTTAAGTCCAAGTTTAAAGAAGATTAGAAGAAAAGGACTAAGCATGCAATTAATGAAGAATTAAAGAAGGAAGGACTTAAGCTTGTAATTAAGAGAAAAGGAAATAGGGGAGGAAGCTTCCTTAATCCTCCCCTATAAATAGTCATTAGTTGTAATCATTTTCTCTTGTTGGCTAGAGTGACACTAGTTCTTCCATTTTCAATACCTTGCACATTTAAATACATGTCATTTAATTTCTTGTCTAATTTAAATACTTGTCTTGCACATTAAATTCATTTAATTTCAAGTTCCCATTTAATTCTTGTCAATCTTTACTTTATCTTGTTAATCTCTCATCTACCTTTCTTAATTCTTGATTTTTATGTTTGTGTTTGTGTTCATGTTCATGTCTTTATTTTGATCAAATAGGTTTTTGATTATTGTGGTTAAAGTTGTTAGATTTCTTGATATTGATTGTTTGTTTATGATTAATTGTTGATTCGTTATTAGTTTGATTAAATCGTGTGTTTGATTTGGTTGAATCTGTGTTAGATTTATTGTTTCTGTCATCCCTTGTTCTTCGGGGAATTGTTTCTGTGTTTGATCATTCCCAGGCAAACTTCCGAATCAAGAGAAGAGAAAGCTTTTATTCGGAACTCAAAAGTTCCGGATCAAGAGTTGTTCATTCGGAACTCCAAAGTTTCGAACCAAGGGGCTTCATCCGGAAGTCTAGAAGTTCCGGATCAACACCACAAGTTCCGGACGAAGGACAAGTTCCGGGTCAACACTCTCATTCGGAACTCTAAAAGTTCCGAACGAAAACTTCCGAATCAAGCTTGTTCATTCGGAACTTTAGAAGTTCCGAACGAAATCTTCCGAATCAAGACTTCCGAGTCAAGACTTCCGGACGAAATCTTCCGGATCAATTCTTCCGAACCAAAGTTCCGGGTCAAGAGGTTCATTCGGAACTCAAAAAGTTCCGGATCAATCTAAAAGTTCCGAATCAAGGATTTGGGGTTTGGGAAGTTCCGACTCAAGATTGTTTCACTCGGAACTCAAAAGTTCCGAGTCAAGCCAGTTCATTCGGAAGTTTTGAACTTCCGAATCAAGGGTTCTGTAAGTTTTTTTTCTTCAGTCTTTCTTTTTTAAATTTCAGTCTTTTATTTTCAATCTTTATTTTTCCCGCCTTTTATTTAATTGCACTTTAAGATTAGTTGCCTTAGCTTAATTTTAGTCTTGCCTTAGTTTAAGTTTTAGTTGCGTTTTAAGATTGCCTTAGATAGATTTAAGTTTGCGTTATTTACTTTAGTGCCCTTTAATTTTAGTCATGCTTTTAAATACTTGCACCATTATTTTAATTAGACTTAGATTTAAATTAATGCACTTTTACTTTAAAGTTTTGCACCTTTAATTTTAAAAACAACGACAACTATTTGTTTCACCAAAGAACGACTGAGTCGCACATAGAGAGCCTAGATCAATTCGTTAAGATACCGAGAATACGAACTTTAATTTTTATACAGGCAAAAGCCATGTATCAAATGGCGCCGCTGCCGGCTCTTTTCGTAAAGATTAACGGTTTTCTGTGAGAGACGCGTTGCTTTTTGGGATCCGTTCACTTGTGAGCGTTATTTTTCTTGCATTAAAAATTCAAAAAATCATAAAAATTAAAAAAAAAAAAAAGATAAAAGTACATAAAAATTAAAAATTTCAAAAATCCAAAAAGATTTTATCTTTATTGTGTATATATATTGTTTTTGTGTTTGGTTTCTTTTTCTTTTGTCTTTGTAGGTGCATGCGTACTAGATCTTCTAATTATCAAGAGCCCGAGCCTCAAGAAGATTTAGCTATGTCTGGTGTTAACAACAATAATCCACCGCACCCCAATAATAACAACAATGTTCTTCCACAGCCCGATCTTCGGACAATGGAGGAACTTTGTCAACCAACAATGTTTGGACGAGGAGGACCGATTGCGCCGATGCAAATCAACGCTCCTGAGTTTTCGTTGAAGCACCATATGATTCAGCAAGTACAAACAAACCCATTCCGTGGATTGCCTGATGATGATGCCAACAAACACCTCGACAAGTTCATTACAATCACCCAAAGCATGAAGTTGGCCGGTGCCACAATGGATGAACTTCGCCTACAACTCTTTCCACACACCTTATTACATCATGCCGAGAAATGGTTTGATCGTCTCCCGAAGAATTCTATTCACACTTGGGATGACATGACTCAACGCTTTTTATCGCGCTACTTTCCACCATCCATGGTCACAAGCCTTCGCAATCAAATCAACGGTTTCATGCAAGACCCTGATGAATCTCTTTTTGATGTTTGGGAGCGATATAATGTCTTGATCGATAGATGTCCAAACCACAACATGCTCCCTGTGACCTTAATAGATACTTTCTACAACGGTTTGACTTTTCGAGATCGTGATACGATTAATGCAGCCGCCGGTGGCACATTCATGAAAAGGAGACCCGAGGAGTGTAGAGAGTTAATTGAGAACATGACTACTCACCACAAAAACTGGGATTCCTCTGCTTCTTCAAGGAACAACCCGAGAGTCAATGTTTCCTCAACTTCAGCAAACCCTGAGATGACCGAACTCACCCGCATGATGACCGAAATGAGCAAAAGTATTACGCTTCTCGCTTCAAACCAACAACAACAACAAGTTAAAGCGGTTGCTAATCCTTGTGAAACATGTGTCGGTCCTCACTCATACACCGATTGCCCTTCTACTCAAGGAAATCCGGAAAATGTGTATGCAGCTTATGGTAATTATTCACCGGAAAATTACCAAGCTAGACAACAAGGGGATAGAAATCTGCTGAGTTACCGATCCAACAATTACCTTTCACCCGGTTTTTCTCCTCAAAACCAAAACCCCGCCAACAACTACAATAGAAGCAATCAAATCCCACCAAGAGCTTCTAACCCTAATCAACCACCCACCCAACAAACCCCACCCATTAATCCCGATGTTGAAGCCGTCATGAGAACTCAAGGTGAGCAAATCAAGAATCTACAGAGCCAAATAATCAATTTGAAAGGAGATATCATGAAGCAAGGTAATGACATTAGAACCAAGGTTCGCGATAATATTCAATCCTCCTTCAGCACTCAAACGACTGAATTAAAGAATCTGTTGGCTAGTTTCTTGCCCGCCACTCAACCTTCTACTTCAAGTTCTCTACCTTCAAACACCGTCACTAATCTGCGAGCAAATGTGAGTGCTATTACTACCCGTAGTGGAGTCACCATCGTAGGACCACCCACCCCACCCCCATCATCTACACCTCCTCCACCACCATGTATCCCTACTCCTCCTACACCTAGTATTAGTGCACCATTACCGTCTCCGCCTCGTCATGACGATGTATCTCGGAAGGACCCTTCAACATCTCAATCCTTACCAACTACACCTTCACCTTCCACCTATAAACCCAGAATCCCATACCCTTCTCGCATAGGCAAGACCAACGATCTAACAAAGGAGGACTCTCAAGTGACAAAATATATCAATATGATTTCTCAAATGGGCTTCAGCATTAGTTTTCTTGAAGCACTTGTCCTCATGCCCAAATTTGTTAAAGCATTTAAGGAATTGCTTAACAAGAAGGAGAAGCTGATTGAACTCGCCAACACACGCTTAAATGAAAACTGCTCTGCAGTTATTCTTAAAGAACTTCCGGAAAATCTAGGAGATCCCGGTCGTTTTGTGTTGCCTTGCGTGTTCAACAAAACTGAAGAATTTACTGCCCTTGCTGATCTCGGGGCCAGTATTAATTTGATGCCACTGAGTGTTTGGAAAACACTATCATTGCCCGACCTCACTCCAACAAAGATGACTCTTGAACTTGCAAATCGCACTCTCGCTTACCCCGTTGGTATAGCCGAAGATGTGTTCATTAAAGTTGGCGCATTTACTTTCCCGGTCGATTTTGTTGTAGTTGATTATGAAATGGACCCTCGTATTCCTTTAATACTTGGTCGGCCATTCTTGAGAACCGGACGTGCTTTAGTGAATGTTGCCGAAGGTGAGTTAATCTTAAGAGTCGGGAAAGATTCACAAAATTTTAAAATGGGGAAGCTTACAGGCAAATACTATGGACGAGAATTAGTGAATATGATTAATGTGCTCGATGACTTTACCGTCTATGACAATCCTCTATTCGATTCTTCCATCGATAATCCACTCTTTGACGATGATGTGGATGATTCTCGCTCCACTTTGGAACCTTCTCCCATTTATGATTCGCCACCGATCTTTGATGCTTATGATGATGATTCTAGCTAAGATTCGGATGATTTTGATTGTACTTCTGAGTATCCCGAGCTGCCCACTTTCGATGATTTTGATGAGGCGGATACTCTTTCGAGCGATTCTTCACATGATGAAGATCCTCCACCATCACTCGATCCTACTTTGGACGATTACTCATTTGAGGAAGATTTCTCTGAATTTATCAACACTTACTTCCCTCATGAGAGTGATGCTCCTCCTTATGACTTTGAAGATTATCGTCTTGATCCTACTTTGGATTTGAAGCACATTCTTTCTAAGGAGAAGAAACCGGTCGACACCAAAATCCGTTGCACATATGATTTGACACCTCTTTGTCCCCCTTCTGAGGACGAGGTTGTGCTTCTTTGCGGATCTTCTTCACACTCTGCTGAGCCTGAGTGCTATTTTCCCCTAAAGGAAAAGGTGTTCGACCCCGGTATTGATATTCTGCAGCCATCTCAGTATCCACCTGATGAAATAAAAGGAAAAATATTTGGAACTTATGGAAATCTGCTTGCACCACTTCAACATTGCTTCCACCGTGCTCCATCACTGCTTAAGGGAACCTTGCCTACTCTTCTTTGGCTTGCCTTGTTCACCTTAAGCTTGTGTTATTTGCTCGACGAAAACTATGTCTTTGATCCTGGTGGATATGTTTCATGCTTCTTCCGTTGATGATCAAGGTCGAGTCAGGCTAATGACTCGGTTAACAAAAATCAAGCGCTTCTTGGGAGGAAAGCCATGCATCTATCTTTTCGCTTTCTTTATCATAAGTGTATGGGAGACCCGTTGGTTTGCTATTTCCTCTCCTCACTTCTTAATCAGGGATTCGAGCTTCATTGGTCCACTCTTGATGATTCTTGACGACCCGTGATTCCGTGTTCTACTTCTTCCCGGTTCTATCTTAAACTCTTTTCGATTCACTATTTTATATTTTCTCAATATTAAAATAGGAATCTCTTTAGTTGTCCTTTCCTTAGCAAGATTTAAACAACGTGCACAATGTCCTAAGTGTAGGGGAGTTTACTCCCACATGCTTAAACATTGAGGACAATGTTTATCTTAAGTGTAGGGGGGACTTCTATCGAAGTTAAGTGGTCTTTTCCTTGTATTTGTCCTCATTTTAACCGGAAAATCAATTTTTCGACATTTTTCAAAATTTTTGATCTATTTTGGCCTATTAGTTTATCCCTTTGTATAGTTATTTTCTTCCCTTATTAGAATAAATGTTTAATAAGTGGTTTTAATTTTCAAACGTTGTGAATCTTTTGACTCAACCCGAGTTTACTCTAGCTAGTATCCTTAATGTGTTTAAGTCAAGTTTTGCTAGGCTTTTATATAGGGAGCTATAAAACGCGAAAGTCTTAACTCTCACGGGTTAAGAACAAGAACTTTTCGCAAGTTCCTATAATTGATCCTAGAGAGTCGTTTATCAAGGGAACTTTAAAATGCGATTTCTAAACTTGAAAAAGTCTAAGAATTTGCAAGATCCTATAGGCGACTCGAAAACCCAAAACTTTGATTTAATAGGCTAAGCATCCACGAGTCTCATTACTTGAGATTTTAAACTGTGGAGAACGAGAGATGATAGAGCCAATTATAAGTTCGGTATTCTTTCGTGAATTTATGTGAGTTAATTATGAGCCTATTCTCCCATCGCTTGCTAATAAAATTATCTGCTAATAAATAAGGTTGTACGATTTGAAAAGTTACTTAGCTTCTAGCTCAAGATCGTTTAAAAGTTGCTCGGTATGGATTAGAGTTCATAGCCAAGGCATAACTTATTGAAGCGGGATGCGAAGATTGGCGAGTCCGAAAAGGCCCTAACAAGGCATGAGGGCTATATTTTGTTGCTAAAGATCCAAAAGTGATGTGAAGAATCATTTATCGAAAATCAATATGAAGGATCGAGACACACGACGAAAAGCAAAACTCCCAAAAAGTCATGGAGAAGAGTATCCGAAAAGACCCTAACAAGGTATGAGGATAAATAGATCCAAGTCATAAAAGGAGGCGGATCGTTGTATATCAAAGTCCAAAATAAAGATTGGAGAAAAATGAAGAAGTCGTGGTCCAAGTATGAATCTCTCAAAACTTCAAGTGAAGAAATTCCATTATGAAGAGAAGACCATAATTTCATGAACGTCTCTCAAGGTTTGAAGTATGAAGTCGCTGCCAAATATCGGTCCGAGAAAGGTCTCAAATCGCGAAACGAGTTATGCCAAGATATGAACTTTATGAGGTCCCGAGAAGCAGTTTTAAAAGATTTTGTCCTTTAGCTAACTATTGATTAAATCGTTCACTTTATTTTCAGACTTAATAACTATCTAAATAAGTCAAAAATGCATCCTCGTGATCATTCAAGACAATAATAAAATATAAGAGATACACCTAGGAATAAGGGAGTCTAAGTGAGTAATTGGCCCACATGAGTTCGTGATAGTTTACTAACTTATAATAACAATGATCTCGTTTCTAAGCTTGGTTTGGAGAAAGTGAAAACTTGAGGATGATGATTATTCATAACATTTCCAAAACCCAAGGTATGCTTTTGATTCCTTTATTTTGAATGTTTATAATTTTCTATCTCTTTAATAAAGGCCAACGTGGATTGATTACGATGAAAAATGTAAACGTGCTTTGTAACTAATGCATTGCATGAGGACATTGCAATGGTCAAGTGTAGGGGATTTGATATGTGTGAAAACACACATCTTTTCTACCACTTAATTACAATAATAACCGGACCAAAACGTGTATTTTATGTCTTTTATGTCGGAATTATGCGTGGTTTGTGTTTTTGTTGTGATTTAGGACGAAAAGGTGAAAAGTGGAGAAAACACGGACATTCACGGGCATTTACGGACTTTTATTGAAGAAAAAGATGAAAGACGAAGTCAAGAAGTCAAGAGTGCAAAAAGAACGGAAGTCCAAGACCAATTATGAAGATTTATCGAAGAAAAAGTCAAAAGACGGAAGTTTATCAAAAGCCGAAGAATTCAAGTTTATTTTATTGAAGAATTTAAAGACGAGTTCAAAGAAATCCCGAAGCCAAAAGTCCTTTAAGTCCAAGTTTAAAGAAGATTAGAAGAAAAGGACTAAGCATGCAATTAATGAAGAATTAAAGAAGGAAGGACTTAAGCTTGTAATTATGAGAAAAGGAAAGAGGGGAGGAAGCTTCCTTAATCCTCCCCTATAAATAGTCATTAGTTGTAATCATTTTCTCTTGTTGGCTAGAGTGACACTAGTTCTTCCATTTTCAATACCTTACACATTTAAATACATGCCATTTAATTTCTTGTCCAATTTAAATACTTGTCTTGCACCTTAAATTCATTTAATTTCAAGTAAGTTCCCATTTAATTCTTGTCAATCTTTACTTTATCTTGTTAATCTCTCATCTACCTTTCTTAATTCTTGATTTTTATGTTTATGTTTGTGTTCATGTTCATGTCTTTATTTTGATCAAATGGGTTTTTGATTATTGTGGTTAAAGTTGTTAGATTTCTTGATATTGATTGTTTGTTTATGATTAATTGTTGATTCGTTATTAGTTTGATTAAATCGTGTGTTTGATTTGGTTGAATTTGTGTTAGATCTATTGTTTCTGTCATCCCTTGTTCTTCGGGGAATTGTTTCTGTGTTTGATCATTCCCAGGCAAACTTCCGAATCAAGAGAATAGAAAGCTTTTATTCGGAACTCAAAAGTTCCGGATCAAGAGTTGTTCATTCGGAACTCCAAAGTTCCGAACCAAGGGGCTTCATCCGGAAGTCTAGAAGTTTCGGATCAACACCACAAGTTCCGGACGAAGGAAAAGTTCCGGGTCAGCACTCTCATTCGAAACTCTAAAAGTTCCGAACGAAAACTTCCAAATCAAGCTTGTTCATTCGGAACTTTAGAAGTTCCGAACGAAATCTTTCGAATCAAGACTTCCGAGTCAAGACTTCCGGACGAAATCTTCCGGATCAATTCTTCCGAACCAAAGTTCCGGGTCAAGAGGTTCATTCGGAACTCAAAAAGTTCTGGATCAATCTAAAAGTTCCGAATCAAGGTTTTGGGAAGTTCCGACTCAAGATTGTTTCACTCGGAACTCAAAAGTTCCGAGTCAAGCCAGTTCATTCGGAAGTTTTGAACTTCCGAATCAAGGGTTCTGTAAGTTTTTTTTTCTTCAGTCTTTCTTTTTTAAATTTCAGTCTTTTATTTTCAATCTTTATTTTTCCCGCCTTTTATTTAATTGCACTTTAAGATTAGTTGCCTTAGCTTAATTTTAGTCTTGCCTTAGTTTAAGTTTTAGTTGCGTTTTAAGATTGCCTTAGATAGATTTAAGTTTGCGTTATTTACTTTAGTGCCCTTTAATTTTAGTCATGCTTTTAAATACTTGCACCATTATTTTAATTAGACTTAGATTTAAATTAATGCACTTTTACTTTAAAGTTTTGCACCTTTAATTTTAAAAACAACGACAACTATTTGTTTCACCAAAGAACGACTGAGTCGCACATAGAGAGCCTAGATCAATTCGTTAAGATACCGAGAATACGAACTTTAATTTTTATACGGGCAAAAGCCTTGTATCAGCACCATTGAGCTTTCTCAGCCAAATGGGCCTAATTTTAAAGTGAATGGCCAGCGTGTGAAGCTGTACTTTGGTGAGACATCTCTCATGAGATGATTCCATCCCTCACCATTTTTCACTTGAATTAGTTCTGGGTCGATTCAGGCTCGTGACTCAGTTAACAAAATCAAGCGCTTCTCGGGAGGCAACCCGTTAATCTATCCTTTACCGTTTTCATAATAGGTGTAGGGGGAGCCCCGTAGGTGTTTGTTGTCTTGTTTCTTATGTTGTGCAGGGATTAAAGCTTTAGAGAGCACTTTTGATGACATTTGACGACCGTGATCCCGTGTACCCGTCTTCCCGGTTCTATCATAAACTGTCGTGATTCAATATTTCATATCTTATATGTTCACATTGAAATCACAATAGTTGTCCTTCCCTTAGCAAGATTTAAACAAAGTGCACAATGTCCTAAGTGTAGGGGAGTTTACTCCCACATGCTTAAACATTGAGGACAATGTTTATATCAAGTGTAGGGGGACTTCTATCGAAGTAAGTGGGCTTTTCCATGAATTTGTCCTCATTTTAATCGGAAAATTTGATTTTTCGACATTTTTCAAAATTTTTAATCTATTTTGGCCTAGTTGTATAGTAGTATTTTCCTTTGTTAGTATTATTTACGTTCTTTGCTAGAATAAATTATGAATAAAATGGTTTTAATTTTTCAAACGTCATGAATCTTTTGACTCAACCCGAGTTTACTTATCCAAGTTTACTCTAGCTAGTATCCTTAACGTGTTTAAGTCAAGTTTTGCAAGGCTGATATTTAGGGAACTTTAAATCGCGAAAGTCTTAACTCTTACGGGTTAAGAACAATAACTTTTCGCAAGTTCCTATAATTGATCCTAGAAAGTCGTTTATCAAGGGAACTTTAAAATGCGGATTCTAAACTTGAAAAAGTCTAAGAATTTGCAAGATCCTATAGATGACTTGAAAACCCAAAACTTTGATTTAATTGGCTAAGCATCCACGAGTCTCATTCCTTGAGATTTTAAATTGTGGAGAACGAGAGATGATAGAATCAGTTATAAGTTTGATATTCTTTCATGAATTTATGTGAGTTGATTATAAGCTTTTTCTCCCATCGCTTGTTAATAAATTTAATTGCAATAAATAAGGTTGTACGATTTGAAAAGTTACTTAGCTTCTAGCCCAAGATCGTTTAAAAATTGCTCGACATTAATTAGAGTTCATATCCAAGGCATAACTTATTGAAGCGGGATGCGAAGATTGGCGAGTCCGAAAAGGCCCTAACAAGGCATGAGGGCTATATTTTGTTGCTAAAGATCCCAAGTGATGTGAAGAATCATTTATTAAAAATCAATATGAAGGATCGAGACACACGACGAAAAGCAAAAAACTCCCCTAAAGATCATGGAGAAGTCTATCCAAAAATATCCTAGCAAGGTATGAGGATAAATAGATCCAAGTCCTAAAAGGAGGCGGATCGTTGTATATCAAAATCCAAAATAAAGATGGGAGAAAAATGAAGAAGTCGTGGTCCAAGTATGAAGAATCTCTCAGAAACTTCAAGTGAAGAAATTCCTATTATGAAGAGAAGACCATAATTTCAAGAACGTCTCTCAAGATTCGAAGTATGAAGTCGCTGCCAAATATCGGTCCGAGAAAGGTCTCAAATCGTGAAGCGAGTTATGCCAAGATATAAACTTTATGAGATCCCGAGAAGCAATTTTAAAAGATTTTTTCCTTTAGCTAACTATTGATTAAATCGTCCCACTTTATTTTCGGCCTAAATAAACTATCGAAATAGGTCAAACAATGCATCCCCATGATCATTCAAGACAATCATAAAATATAAGAGATACACCTAGGAATAAGGGAGTCTAAGTAAATAATTGGGCCACATGAGTTTGTGTTAGTTTGCTAACTTATAATAACAATGATCTCGTTTTTAAGCTTGGTTTGGGGAACGTGAAACTTGAGGATGATAAACATTCATGACTACCAAAACCCCAATGTAAGTCTTTTCCTTTACTTGTTTTGTAAATATTTCTATCATTTTAGTTTCCTTAAAGTTTAGTATTTAATAAAAGCCAAGGTGGGTTATTTATGATGAGAAATGTAATCTGTACTTTGAAATTAATGCATTGCATGAGGGCATTGTAATGGTCAAGTGTAGGGGATTTAATAAGTGTGAAAACACTTATCCTTTACCGCTTATTTCCAATAATAACATGACCAAAACGTGTATTTTATGTCGTAAAAGTTGGAATTATGCGTGGTTTGTGTTTTTATTGTGTTTCAGGATAAAAATATGAAAAAGGGAGAAAACACGGGCTATCACGGGCTTTTATCGAAGAAAACGAGAAAAGACGAAGTTAAAAGATCAAGAGTGCCAAAAGAACGGAAGTCCAAGGCCTATTCTGAAGATTTATCGAAGAAAAAGTCTAAAGATGGAAGTTTAATGAAGTCGAAGAACCAAGTCTAAATTATAGAAGAAAATTATAAGACGAGTTCAATTTATATCGACAAATCCCAAGACGACGTCGAATAGTTAATTAGTTCATTTTTCACTTTTTTGTAGTTTAATTTTAGAGAGAGAAAGTGCTTAACTTTCTCTCACTAGGAAAACTTCATCTTTCATTTTCTTTCTTGTTTAATCCAATCATTACTTTTTGAGTTTAATCTTCTTCTTGTTAATCTTTTTAATCTTTCTTGTTGTTACGATCTTGTGTTCATCATCTTTTCCATCTACTTTTCTATTTCTACACATAAAGTTTCTTTCTTTACGTGTTTCTTCATCTACGTGTTAAGGATTTATAAGTTTTATCATTTGCCTAGCTTATTTTTAGTTTATTGGTGTTTTTGTGTGCTTATTGTCCCCAAAAAGTTGCAAAAAAGTGCCAAAATCCGTCCTTTATCCGAGATCCTAGTTTTTAGGAATGGCTGATTCAATTTAGCAATTCTTCCATAATTGCGAAATTGATCTTTTCCAAAGTTGTGAAATCATACTTTTTGTTATTGCGAAATCTTGCTATTTTCTTTATTGCGGATTTATTAGTTTTTTGGGTATTGCGAATTTGAATACCTTTTGGCATTGCGAAATCTTCTTCATAATTGCGAAATCTTGCTTTATACATTATTGTGAAATCTTCTTCCTTCAACATTACGAAATCTTTGATTTCGCAAACATTTCGAAATCTTTGAATTCGCAATTATTGCGAATTTGTTCTTTAGTAATTGCGGATTCATGACATTCACCAATTGCGGAATTATTCCCTTTTGAGGATTGCGAAATCTTAGCTTTTGTGAATTGCGAATTTGTGTCTCTTGGTAATTGCGGATTTTTTGCATTTTGCTAATTGCGGAATTAGGTTAAGTTTCATGAATTGCGGATTTGTGTTGTTTTAAAGTTGCGAATTTATTTCATTTTTTTAGTATTGCGAAATTAATTGTTTTTATTCAAATTTAATTTTTAAACTTATTTTTCCCGCCAATTTCTTTAAGCTTCGTTTTACTTATTTGTTTTATTTTTTGTAAACATTATTTTAATTTGTCTTTTCTTAGTTTCTTTTTAAAAGTGTTTATTTTATAGTTTTCATTTCTTTACGTTTTAAATTCTCGTCATTTATTTTTAAAAGTCTTTATTTTTAGTTTAAACTTTTCTTGCTTTATTTTTATTTTAATCACTCAGCGACACCCTTTTATTTTTCCACCAAGAACGACTGAGTCGCACTTTTAACTAGTAATCAATTCAAAAAGACTGGTTCAATGAACTTTCATACGAGAAAATCTCTTGTATTACACATCAATTCAAAAGTTAACTCCCAATTAGAGGTAACTAAGACAGGTGCCTTAGTTAGTTTATCCTTAAGAAGATCGAAAGATTCAATACACTCTTTAGAAAAGATAAAAGGAGTATCTTTTTCCAAGAGGTGGGTCATCAGGCGAGCGATCTTAGAAAAATCTTGAATGAAACGACGATAGAAGCCCGCATGACGAAGGAAACTTCTCACACCCTTCACGGTTGAAGGTGGAGGTAATTTAGCAACCACTTTAACTTTAGCACGGTCAAATTCAAGACCGGATTTGGAAATTTTATGACCAAGAACAATACCTTCTTTTACCATGAAATGGCATTTTTCCCAATTCAGAACAAGACCAGTGTCTTCACACCGTTTGAGCATACGTTCTAAATTGGCAAGGCAAGTAGAGAAAGAATCACCATAGACCGAGAAATCATCCATAAAGACTTCCATAGTTTCTTCAACCATGTCATGGAATATAGCCATCATACACCTTTGGAAAGTCCCAAGAGCATTGCATAAGCCGAAAGGCATTCTTTTGTAAGCAAATGTTCCGTAAGGACAAGTGAATGTGGTTTTCTCTTGGTCTTTTGGATCGATGGGAATTTGAAAATACCCGGAGAAACCGTCTAAGAAGCAATAGTAGTCATTACCCTCTAAACGCTCGAGCATTTGATCCATGAAAGGAAGAGGTAAATGATCCTTACGAGTGGCATCATTGAGCTTGCGATAGTCTATGCAAACTCGCCAACCCGTGACTAGTCGAGTAGGAATCAACTCGTTGTTTTCATTGGGAACAACGGTTATTCCGCCTTTCTTAGGCACACAATGGACGGGACTAACCCATGGTGAATCCGAAATAGGGTAAATCATTCCGGCATCTAGAAGTTTGATAACTTCTTTCTTGATGACATCATGAATTTTAGGATTAACCCTTCTGGCTTTGGATTGCGGGTTTAAAGTCATCTTCCATGAGAATTTTATGAGTACAAAAGTTCGGATCAATTCCGTGGATGTCGGAAATTTTCCAAGCAATTGCTTTCTTATGATTCTTCAGCACGTCGATAAGTCGAGACTTTTCATCCTCTTTCAAGTCCTTTCGATGATGACGGGTAGCTTCTTATTGTCTTCAAGGAAAACGTATTCGAGATGAGACGGTAAATCCTTAAGTTCTAAATCCGGTGGATTTTCGATGGAAGGTTTAGTCAAATTCGGATCATCAATTGTAACATCCTTAGGAGAAGGTAGAGAAATATGGTCTTCATTGAGAAGTTTCTCAATGGTGCGAATGTCTTCATCCCAATCGAAGGGAGAATCGTCATATTTTAAGTCCACATTCCCTAAAGTTGCTTCAAATTCTTTCAAAAGGAAATCACTTTCTCCAAATGGAGTTAGTGATGGATCAATAGAGGCAACGGTCTCAACAATGGGTAGAGAAGAAGAACCACTTTTACAAGCGTCTTTGAAATGCTCTTCACAAGCCTCATCAAGAACGTCAATGAAATTAACGCTCTCGTGGATAAGGTTGCTTAGAAAGTTTACCCATGTTGAAGACGATTTTATCGTCACCAACTCTCATGATTAATTCGCCCGCGGCTACATCAATGAGAGTGCGACCGGTCCTCAAGAATGGACGTCCAACAATTAATGGAACACGGCGATCCATCTCGTAGTCAACTATAACAAAATCCGCCGGAAAGGTGAATTTGTTGACACCGACAAAGACATCTTCGGCTATCCCCACCGGATAAGCAACCGTACAGTTAGCTAATTCTAAGGTCATTCGTGTGGGGACTAGCTCGGGTAGAGATAATTGTTTCCAAACACTTAAAGGCATTAGGTTAATACTAGCACCTAGATCGGCAAGGGCCATACAATTCTCTAACCCGGGGAAGTTGCAAGGAATGAGAAAACGACCCAGATCACCAAGTTTGGTGGGTAATTTCCTTAAGAGCACTGCGGATAAATTCTCATTAAGTTGGGTCTGAGCAATATCAAGAAGCTTTTCTTTGTCACTCAGAAGATCTTTAAACATTTTAGCATATTTCGGCATGTGAGCGAGAGCCTCAGCAAAGGAGATGTTGAAATTCAATTGTTTAAACATTTTAAGAAAGTTAGAAACATGAATATCATCCTTGTTCTTCAACTTCTCTTTCCTCAACCTTGAGGGATAAGGTATATTGGGTTGAGATGAAGGCTTTGGAATGGAATGCTCACTCACATCCTTGGGTGGTGGAGGGATAGAAGTAGAAGGTAGAAGAATTGGTGAAATAGAAGGTGGAAGAATTGGTGAAATAGGCTCGTTATCCTTTGTCACAATCACCGGTGTAGGTGTAGGAAGTTCGGATTCGTTTAAACCTTTTCCACTTCGAGTGGTGATTGCTTTCATCTCCCCTCTTGGGTTAGCAACGGTGTTACTCGGAAGAGAACCCGAAGTAGAGGGTTGATTACTTTGGAAAAACGAAGCCATCATATCTCTTAAGTCGTTCGTTTGATTGCTCAACGAAGTTCGCATGTCGTTCCTTAGCTCGGCTCGAATATCGTTCCCTTGTTTCAACATGTCACCCTTCAAGTTAATGAATTGGCTTTGAAGATTCGTCACCATCTCTCTATTGGTCCTCATGTAAGTTTCGAGGTCTTGGTTCAATGTCGTGGGTTGATTGAGAGGTGGGGCTTGATAAGCGTGATTATTTCCTTGAGGTGGATATGGGTTTCTTTGGGATTGATATTGATTGGCGGCTCGAGGTTGGCTTTGATTGTTTCTATTGAAATTTTGTTTGTTTTGGTTTTGAGGAGTAAAACCGGGTAGAGATAGAAAGTTGTTGTAACGATAACTTAGCAAGTTACAGTCTCCTTGAGGGCGAGCCTGATAGCCTCCCGTGGAATAGTTACCGTATGCCGCGTTAACATTTTCACAAAGATTGCCTTGGGTAGAGGGGCAATCATTGTAAGAATGAGGACCACCGCACGTTTCACAAGAAATAGAAACAGCTTTAGCTTGTTGATTTTGGTTAGTAACCAAAAGTTGCATATTTTTGCTCATTTCGACCATTGCGCGGGTCATTTCGGTCATATCAGGGTTGGAAGAAGTAAAAGAAACATTGACTCTCGGGTTTGATCATGAGGATGCGGATGAATCCCAATTCTTGTGGTGAGTAGTCATGTTTTCAATTAACTCTCTACACTCCTCCGGTCTCCTTTTCATAAAAGAACCACCGGCGGCGGCATTAATCGTATCACGATCACGAAAAGTGAGACCGTTGTAGAAAGTATCAATGAGAGTGACAGGGAGCATGTTATGATTTGGACAACGGTCGATCAAAACATTGTAGCGTTCCCAAGCGTCGAAAAGTGATTCATCATTTTGTTGAGTGAATCCACTAATTTGGTTGTGAAGACTAGTGACCATGGATGGTGGAAAGTAGCGCGACAAAATTTTTTGAGTCATGTCATTCCATGTATGAATTGAGTTTTTGGGAAGACGATCAAACCATTTTTCGGCATGTTGGGATAATGTGTCTGGAAAAAGGTGAAGGCGAAGAAAATCCATAGAAACACCGGGCAGTTTCATGCTTTGAGTGACGGTAATGAATTTGTCGAGATGTTTGTTGGCATCATCATCTGGTAATCCGCGAAAAGGACAAGCGTTTTGAACTTGCTGGATCATGTGATGCTTCAACGAAAATTCAGGAGCCGTGATTTGCATCGGCGCAATCGGTCCTCCGCGTCCGTTCATTGTTGGCTGACAAAGCTCCTCCATTGTGCGTAGGTCGGGTTGTGGAACATTGTTGTTGTTATTCAAATTGGGGTGAGGTGGGTTGTTATTATTGTTATGCAACCAGCCATATCTAAGTCTCTAAGAGTCTCGGGCTCAGAATAAGACGTAGATCGAGTACGCATACACTAAAATGAATTAAAATATTTTTTGTTTTTTATTGTTTTTGGATTTTTGAAAATTTTATATTTTTAGGATTTTTGAAAATTTTTGTGCTTGAAAATAACGTTCCCAAAAGAACGGATCCCAAAATCTAATTTCTTACTAAAAACCGTTAATCTTTACGAAAAGAGCCGGCAGCGGCGCCATTTGATTTAATGACTTTTGTGTGTGCTCAAGAAAGTGTTGTTCGTACTCGATTCAATCTAAATTGATCACGGTTAATGGTGGAGTTGTTGGTATTGGTCACTAAAAAGGGGAGCTTGGTTGTCTAAGTCTACAAATAGCATTAATATAAAAGCATATTAAAAATAAAGCAGAATGTCTAACCTTTGTTTGCTCAATCAGAGTGAATGTTGCAAAATAGAACTTGGTGAAAGAAGCAAAAATGTAAGTGTTGTTGATTTAAAAATTAAAACTTTGAAATTTAATATTAAAAAATAAAACTTAAAATTAAATGACGAAGAATTAAAACCTTAAAAGTAAAATTGAAACTTTAAACTTTATAAAAAAATTAAACTTGATAAAAATAACTTGAAAGATTAAACTAAGTGAAAATGTTTTAAAAATTTTACTAATTAAAAATGGTGGGAAAATTAAAGTTTTAAAATTAATTCGGAAAATAAATATTGAACATAAGTCGGAATCCACAAACCTGAACCTAATTCGGAATCAATGATTTTGAATGCAATCCGGAATACAGATTTTGACCTAATTCGGAATGTTTGATCTCAACCTAATTCGGGAAACATGAGTTTGCACCTAACTCGGAATTGATAACCTCGAACCTAATTCGGAATACTCGGATCTTGATCTAATTCGGAATCAACGACCTTGACTTAGTTCGGAATACACGATCACGAACACAATTCGGAATAGGCAATCATGAACCTAATTCGGAATACCTTAGTCCTGGTGTAGTTCGGAATGTGTTACTTGACCTAACTCGGAATGTGCTTCCTGATGTAGTTCGGAATGTGTTACTTGACCTAACTCGGAATGTGCTTCCGGATGTAGTTCGGAATGTGCTACTTGACCTAACTCGGAATGTGCTTCCTGATGTAGTTCGGAATGTGCTACTTGACTTAATTCGGGATACCAAAATTTGCATGTAATTCGGGAAAACACAACTAAAACGTAACTCGGAATCCCAATTGCCCACTTAATTCGGGAAAATGAAGTTTGAAGCTAGTTCGAAATATGAAGCAAACATGTAATTCGGGGAAATCTGTTAAACACTTCACCTAGTTCGGATTAAAAGGGTTTTAAAAGAATCCGAATAAGCTCAAAATAAGCAATATTCAAATAAGCACTTACCAAAATTTTTACGAAATCTAATTTTAAGAAAAGCTAATAAGACACAATTTAAAAACTTTTAAAAACTCTAAATAAACAAAATTTTAAAATCAACTTTTTTATAAAATATTAATACCAAAATCAACTTATTTTAAAAACTATTAAACATAAAAATTAAGCAATAAGCACCTTAATCTAAAAACTATAAACACATCAACTCAATAAGCACAATCAAATAAGCAAAACAATCACATTATCAACAAAATTAAACCAACTACATGATTAATTAAGCAAAATAATATATTATTAAGAAAGGAAGAATGAGAATTATAAAATAAACTTGATTAAATTGAAGATTAATATCCAAGATTACAAGATTAAGATGAAAGTTTGATAAGCTTGAAAAACTAGAGAGAAAAAAATAAAACACACTTAAAAATAAAACTAGAAAATTAAAGATTAAAATTAACTAATTAACACCCTCCTAATGACACATTAGGAGGGTATATATAGGAGGAGGGGAGGGTCTTGTGTCTTCTCTCTTTCTTCTTGTTTTCTCGACTCGATTTAAATTCTTTGTCTTTCTCGACGTCGTCTTGGGATTTGTCGATATAAATTGAACTCGTCTTCTATTTTTCTTCTTTTAATAGACTTGGTTCTTTGACTTTGTAAAACTTCCGTCTTTAGACTTTTTCTTCGATAAATCTTCAGAATAGGCCTTTGACTTCCGTTCTTCTTGCACTTTTGACCTTTTGACTTCGTCTTTTGTCTTTTTCTTCGATAAAAGCCCGTAGTAGCCCGTGTTTTCTTCCTTTTTCATATTTCTATCCTGAAACACAATAAAAACACAAACCACGCATAATTCCGACTTTTACGACATAATATACACGTTTTGGTTTTGTTATTATTGGAAATAAGTGGAGAAAGGATAAGTGTTTTCACACTTATTACCTATATTGTCAAATTTTGATCAATTAGGACCCACATATATTGTTAAGGGGGAGCTACCCGACTAATGTTCTATGATTCATGCGTGCACACATCTTTCTCTCCCGTCGATTTTTAGAAACTGTCATATTTTAATAAATTGGTGTCTCTAATATTAAATTTTTATATTAGAGATAGGGGAGAAAATGTGATTAAAATGTAATATATCGCAACATGTGATCTTAAAGACTAAAGTGCAACTCTTTCCTTCACATGTTAAACTATTTCGAATATCGATGCATGTGTGTAAGGGGAGTATTTTGAAAATGTAAAACTTTAAAAGTGTTAAAAGTTTTGATTTTTATCAAGCACTTTGAATGGTTTTCAATGGTTTTATGGTTATGATCTATACCCAAAACAACCTACTATCCACGACAGAATGATGGAGTCAAAAGGTGGTTTTGGATAGGAATCTAAGCCCTACGATCCAACCAGAACTGGAGGGATCTACCCAATGACATTCCATGGCTAGAAATAGTTGTCCTTAGGAAAGATGGAGTGGAATGAAGCTGAATGCGAACCAATTACTTAAGTGAGCACTGGAACAATCATAACAAGGTGTTAGTGATGACGTATTAGTAAGCATTGAAGGAGTTGAATATTCTACGCAACCTAGGCAGAAACCGGGTCAATACATCTATTCAAGACTAGCATCATGGACCCAGTGATGCGATGCACAACCCTTCCCAGCCATTCGGGTTTCTCTAAAAAGAAACTTGTCTCATTGTTACGGAGATCAACAGGTTATCTATTGACTTTCTCACTCTGAGTTAGTTAATACTGAAAAGGTGGCAGTCTGCTCCAGCCTCCGATTACCAAAATGCACTTATCGAGTCTAAAGCCAAAAGAGATCAATATATCATCTCATAGGACACAGTCGAGTCCTATGGATTATCCTTGTAATATTGTAAGAACATCTGAGTGATACGATTCACAATGAAGATGGAAATCCTGCTTGAGCCAGCATCAAACAAGCTCATGGTAGGTGACTTGTGCGATTCTACACGAATCAAACTTGTGAGAACTGGAAAGCAACTAAGTTTGGATCCTTAATTGATTTAAACTTGATTCCAGGTTTCTTCGCAAAAACCGTGTGATCTTGCCTGTCAATTCAAAGTGACACTCTTTAGTGTTCACAGTGACGAATGGAAATCCTTCCAGTGTCAACCTCAAACAGCACTGCGGTAGGTAACTCGCAAGATTCTCTATGAATCAAGCTTGTGAAAAACTGGAAAGCAACAATGGTGCGATTCTTTTAGATTCAAACTTGTTCTATGAAATCTGAATTGACAAATCTAATTAGACAGATAACTTATCCTTATGATTCACTATTTACGTTCGCAGTCTGCTTTGAGACGGTCGAGTAAAGATAACTGGCTACTACCGCTGGGAAACCCTGTCAAGGAGGTTCTTAATCGAATCTACCCGATCACATGTACGGTATCTAATACCGTCTAACGGTCTTCACCGACCGGAGGTAAAACGCTACCAAGTTAGGATGAAATGTTCAAAGCCATTTTATCCATGTCTATATATGTTGTAGCAAGGTGGCGTAGAAGTGTACTAACCAAATTCGTCTTCACATGTTCATATTAAAAGTTAAAGTCTTCCGCAACTCTGATGAATATTTAAAGGACTAACTACAACTATATTTGTATGGGAGATTGTTAGCCTTTCGAAATCAACAAAGTATGAATATGTCGATTTAGAAGTCACAAGAGCACAAGATGGAGATACTCAAGATACTTAAGAATGTAATAGGTCATCTTGTCACAAGAGCACAAGATGAACATTATCAAGTATTGATTGAAGATGTCAAGCACTCAAAGTCAAATGACAAAGGCTCAAGATAAAGATCACAAAAGCATGAAGGAACAAAGCCGTTACAAACAAGATCAAGACCAAGATACAAGACCCAAAAAGGAAGATCGCCTCCACAAGAATGTATTCACTCAATCATCTTATGCATTTTAAAGATGACCGATACATTGGGTGAGATTTTTAGCCCTATATTTTATATAGTCGAACAAGAATGTAATAAGTCATCTTAGTCGTTAAAGGTCTTGTATTATAATAGGTTAGCCGGGTTAACCGGGCTTGGACATTAAGCTAATATTGTCTAAGGTAGGGGATTTATGCCCAAGATAGGCCAAGCCTGGCCCAAGGAAACAAGCCCACCAAGCTCGTGGGTATATAAACCCTCTTCCATGTGTAGAAGAGGATGTTGGTTCATTTACTTTCTCTCTCTAATAGTAATGAGCCTTCTACCATTCTCTCTCTTTTCTTTCTCTAACTTTCTTCTCTTTCTCTCTCTAAATCTAATCTAAATCTTGTGTTATGGATTGATTGAGATTAACAAGACGAGCACTATCATGAAATGAATAAGAGTCTAAAATATGTTCCTACATACACTTTGTCCGATTTTGTTTTTGCTTTCCATGTATGCAATTTAATGTTTTATGTAGTCTAGTTATGTTAGAATTGTTACATTATATAGGTTAACTTTATCTAAGGTTTAAATTCCATGTAGATTTGGATCCTGGAACATTTCAAAGGTCTTATCAATGGTGACTGAAAGACCTCAATATCATTCCTAAAGCAATCGGCTGGTCCAAAAAATTGAATTCTCGGGTCATACAACACCACAGACTATTTGAAATTTATCTTTCTAAGTTGGAAAAGTCACGAAAAGCTCGAAGGACAAGTTTTTTATCAAGTTTCTCCACCAAAGACATGGGAACAAACAAAGAATGGCTAACAGATAGAGTGATTAGCGAGTTAAATCTTATGGTATTTAAACTTGAGATAATAACCGAGGTTACGTAACATATTTTCACTGTTGTACTTACGTTCTCAGCGAATATACACTAACCTTAGTTTTGAAATTTCAAGTAATTGCTCGTGAAAGAGATAACGGTAAATGTGGTAATTTGCACTTTAATGATGAGTTTAAGAGTTTTAGCCCTGAATTTTTCTCTTCCCTGAATAATTTGTTTAAAGATTTTGTAAATTGGGGGATTCTGATGATGATGTAATCAATGTATTTATCAATATTTTTTCCTTTTTACCTATTTATTTTAGAAGTTATTTATACTTAACTCGTTTATTGTTCTTTACACGATTATCTGCTAGAAGAGGAATTGAGATTGTGTTTAGAAAATGAAGCACGTCTGATATCAGAATAGGAAAAGAATATTGCGCATGGGAAGGAATACAGGATTGAACATGCAAAGCGGTTAAAAATGAAAGAACGTAAGTCATTGGAAATTAAAAATGAGAAGAAAACAAAGCAAAGTGAGTTTATGAATACTAGTCATTCGAGAATTATACTGGGCAAATTACCACATATCAATATTGTTATAAATTCATGTATACTGGGGAAGCATCTTAAAAAGGTATCTTAGGTTGAGTTAAAAAAAGCGAGACAATTGCGTTGGCCCATCTATTGCACATTTGCTACAACACGTCAAAGCATGGGAAGAGGTGATCATTTAAGCTAATATTTTTATTTACTTTCTACCAACTTGTTTACAGTGATAAACAGTGTACACTTATAAGTTTCAATGCAGGCTCTATTAAGATGGTTTCATTCTTTAGATATTGTATGGTTGACGGAAGATATCCAATAGTTTATCCGTAAACCTGGGAATGTGAAATGTAGGTTCCCTTGGAGCGATAATTATATAGTAGATAGAATGTCATGGCTTACATTACAGTGCTTAGATCCTACCCTCATGGATGGTTAGCTGAGGAGGTTACTAAATATGGATTGTAGACTATATTAGCCAATTATTTGTTGTTACGTGAAAGCTAAATGTGTAGATGACTTTTTACAGCACATTGACTTGTGGGTGGACTATATGTGGCATGTCAGACCCGAGAATTCTAACTGAGCAATGGCTAGTAGTTACTTTGTTCAGTTGTTTCTATAAAACAACATACCAATGTTTTATGACGATGGTATAAATTATTCCATTTCATGGAGCGATGTTGATTGGGTAATAATTTATACTTAATTAATTTGTGTCAAGAATTTTTAATGGCAGTCCATACCTAATGTTGGTGTATATTTAACAGCTCGTTAAGTAGTATGCCGAGGAAAACAACTTCATAAGTTGTTTATTATACTTCTATCATAATTCTAACATGACAATCATTTAACCATAGGACTATAACACGTTATAAACACATAACATACATGAAGACAATATACAACACATATTATGGTCATCTTACTTACCTTAGCTCCAAGCTATGTTTTACCAATAAATATTATCATCTTCTTCAATACTTGGTTCTTAATCAATGGCCAACGCAACCACCTATTACCATATAATGCAATTACCATTAACAAATAATCTAAATACCATAACAAGAGTTTATATAACCCATTAATGATATCTTTTAACATCTTTCATCACCATTTCTAATCACTTTAATCATCTTTATCATAACCCAAATCCTTTTGATCTTAAGATGATCATATCATGATCATCCCAAAATTACCAAATCTGTAGAAACTAGAAGGGGGATTGAATAGTTTCTCTTCGATTTATATCCTAATTAAAATTCCTTTCAATTAGGTTTGTCTCAAAACTACCTTTTACTTGAAAGCTAGTTGTATAATGATTAGGCTCAATTATGCATTAACAATGACAAATAGTAGATGTGTGTGATGTGATGGTAAGAGTAAGTAGAGAGTAAGGAAATAAACGACCTAATAGGAAGACACCAAGATTTATAGTGGTTCGGCAACGAAGCTCTATCTTCATTCCTACTCCACTCCTCGAGTACACCTTACTCGAGATTTCCACTATATCCACAAGCTCCCTTCTTGGCGGAGAAAACCTTACAACGTCGCTTACATTATTTTCTGACACTAAGCTAAATGTCGAGACCTAATCTTAGCTAGGACCAATCTACACAACGTCGCTCACTTCACCATTTTACGACACAAGGCTAGATGTCGAGTTCTAATCGAAAGATAGAAGTAATCTTCACAACTATGCCTACTTCACCATTTTCTGACACAAGGCTAGATGTCGAGTTCTAATCGAAAGATAGAACCGATCTTCACAACGTTGCCTACTTCACCATTTTCCGACACAAGGCTAGATGTCGAGTTCTAATCGAAAGATAGAACCAATCTTCACGACTCTTCACTTTGGAGCTAAGTGAGAACTTCACAAGACACAACTACACATCACTTTATAGTTTAGTGAGAACTAACAAGACACAACCACATCACTTTATAGTTTAGTGAGAACTCACAAGTCACAACTCTTACAACTCAATAAAACACATATCCAAGTATACACATGTAACTTGGATCTACACAACACAAATCCAAGTATACACATATACAATGGATTTACATAAGAATTAATCCAAAATTCACTAATACAATGGATTAACACAACTAATCCAAGTATTCACAAATACATTAGATCTACATAAGACTCAAATAAAACAAATGATGAACATGACTAGATCTTTTGGAGATGATGATCTTCATTAAGGCTTCATCTTTAATCACATCACTAGTGTGTGAGTGATCTTCTCTTTGGACAATGTAAAGATGGAGATCAAGGGAATAATCATAAGTAAACATACTTAAAACATTAAGTGATCATTAACAAATGATTAGGAATAAGAAAGGAGAAGGATAGCAGAAAGAGTGTCTAAAAAGGGTTGTGGAAAATACAGATTTGATCCACTATTTATAGGAGACAAAAGCCAACGGCTCTCTACCCGCGGTTCCTTAATTGTCCTGCGGTTCCTTATCACTAAGGAACCACATAGGCATTTAAGGATCCGTGTTCGTAGACTCCGCTCTCTTTTGTCTTTTAGTGGGGAAGTAATATATGAGGTAAGTTTTTACCTTCAAAGGATATTACTATGGCATTTGGAATATGCCATATTCAAATTTACATTTTTCATTTTAATAAAACATTTTCTTAAAAAGAAAGTTTATTAAAAAATCTTTTGTCACATTTGACAAAATGTAAGTTTAGGGCTAATCACTCTTATGATCACTAATCATGATTAAGATATGTTAGTGCAATACTTAAATGATTATTACCTTGATGATAGTGTTTGTTACATAATTCGTCTTATGATTGTATTTGACGATAAATGTCTTTTTAATTTGTCGTGATCAAAAATAAGAAAAATTAGTTAACACTATAATGTTTTTAGGCATTACTTTGCATTAACAATCTCCCCCTTTTTGATTACGACAAACTATAAACTCATTTATGTAAAATCCAAAATTATTCGAATGATTCACGAATTTATCGCTATCATTTCTCCCCCTTTGTCGAAGCAAAAAGGTTAGCACAAGTCTATGAGGAAGAGAAGAATTGACTTTTCTAGAAGCTCTCCCTTGGTGTTTACTCCCTCTTGCTTGGGGCACCAAGTGAATGAGCTAAGGTGACATGCTACACAAAGGTTAGTAGAGAGAAAAGAAACACCAATGTATATACAGTCACTACCTACTAAGTAACTTGAGAGGAAGGAAGAAAAGAAATCTCAAATTAGAAGTAAGTGTTTGCTAAGTATGTCCAAAGAGGGTGTTTTGACAAAATTAAAGTTCGATTGGTGGAATAGAGGTAGAAAAGAAACATCTATACCAATTGAACTGATAATATGTCGAAGGGTTAGAAACTTAGAATTGGTGGAATCACCCAAAAGCAATTGTAAGTTTTAACCATGATCTACTATAAACAATGTGTGAAAAAGAATTGACGGGAAAGGGAGTAACACACATAACATTCATATTACAAAAATATGAAAGAACATACAAGGGAAATATTCATACACACAATATGAATATTTAACACAACAAATAAGGAAAATAAACAACATGAGCATAAACTACTCTTGTAGTGTTAATCCTCCAAGATTGCTTAAGTTTTTATTGACTCAAACAACAAAAACACAAAGTGTGCTTTAATTTGAAAAGTAAGACGACGAGGCATCATTCGAAGATTTGTTCACGGGAACAAATACTTTGAGAGGAGGTCGAGTGAGAATAAATTCAAGAAAATATAGCTTGTCATACACATGAGTAAGTTCAATTTGTTGAAATCGACAACAAGCACACGAGCTTCCATGATGCAAAACAAAGTTGTTAGATGGGGGAGGACCATCAACATGAGAAGGTGGTGGTGGAGAGGGAGATAATGGATAAGATATGTTTTCACAATGCTTAGTGAGATTTGGGAAATAAGATAGGTCATTGAGAGGAGGTATGTTGCAAGGTTTAGGTGGTGGTGGAAGAACTTCCTTTTCTCCGGTAATTGGATCGATTGAGAAAGTCTCATTCCAATACACAATAAGAGAGAAAGATGACGTCTTGCAAGGTTGGGAGAAAATGAATCATGATGATCCTTGTTCTTCTTGATCCAAACGGGTCGAACCGAGATTTTTGGGTTTTTTGCAAAGCTTAGAAGAGGAAGCTTTAGGTTTAGAAGATTGTGACAAAGAAATGTCAAGGTTAAGATTAGAAGAATTAGACATTGTGAGGGATGAGAAGAAGAACTCCCAAAATAAGAGAATTTAAAGAAAATAGACAAGGCAAATATTTGAAATGAAAACAAAGGTTTTCAAGGAATGTTTAACCAAAAATGCCAAACATGGAATCTTGAAAAAGACTGTGGTCAAAGAAGAAAGACAAAAAACGAGCCAAAATTGGCTTGCCGCCCGCGGTTCTTTAAAAGAACCCGTGGTTCCTTATATATAAGGAGCCGTGCGAACTTTAAGGATCTGCATCAGTGGACATGAAAATTCAATTTTACAAGGTTTTGAGAAAGAATAATACTTTTTCAAAAAATTGCAAATCTTGGATTTTTACATCTTTTAGCACTAGATTATGCTTTGGTTGCACAAAAGGCAACACACTCACAAAGATTGTCTCGACAAAGGGTGACAAAATATTTAGATAACATTTTAATCCAATTTTAGTCAAGTTTTTAGAGGTTGTAATAGATTGAGGTTCAATTTTAAAAAAACTAAAATTGATTAGTGTGAGCACATATGTTAAAACATATAAAAACTAAATCCATAACACATCTTCATGAAAAATCATAAAGGAAATGAAATATAAGAAATGAAACAACAACTAACTATTACAAAGTTAGCTAAACAGTTCTTGATAGATAGTCTTCCTTGGCTTGATTTTCTTTTAAAAACATTTATTTTAGAAAATCATCATTCATCTCCTAGGAGGTGGAGGCATGGAGAACAAGGTAAGCAAGAAGTCTTGCAACCTCCTATGAAGTCCAAACATCTCCATTCTTAGGTTTTGAATGATGTAGTTGTTATAGAGGTAACATGGACAATTTGCACCACGAGCTTCTAGAAAACCAAAGAAGTATGGATCACCCCTAAAGTAGGAAATAGGAACACCCAAAATTAGTGGGTTTGAGGGAGGAGGAGGCATGGTGTCCAAAGGTGAGATAGGTGAATTTGGTGGCGTGAATGGTGAGGTAACCAATGGCTCAACAATTTCATTCACAATGGGAATGCTTTGGAGAGGTTGGGGGTTCACATCCAAGAGAGGACTAAGAGTGAAGGGCAAGGACAACTCATTCATCCTAGATTGGAATGAAGAGGAGGTAGAACAATGAGAATGGTTAGTACCATGAGTTGAGCTTGTCTTGCATGGTGCAAGAGGTGGTGAGGGTGATGAAGAGATGAGAATTGGAGAAATCTCACTCTTGGGTTTATGAGAAGATGAAGAACCAAGTTTAGGAAACTTGATTTTGATCTTAAGGTTTCTTTTGGATGAGGATTGTTTGGAAGAATTTGATGATCTTGTGGACACCATGGTTGTGTGTCTAGGTTTAGAAGAAGGTTTGAAGGATGGAGAAGAAGATCAACCAAGTGAGTTTTAAGAAGGGAAGGAGGTGATCCAAACTAGTAATGGGTTAAAAATCATTTTGATGAACAATGAAATTAGGTAGGCTAATTTGGGAAAAAGTTGGTATTTTAGCAAAAAATTCATCAATGTTTACAAAGATGTAGAGAAAATAGTGTAAAGCAAAGATTCTGTCGAAATTGGAGCCCGCGGTTCCTTAAATAGGACTGCGGTTCTTTATCACTAAGGAACCACAGGTATTTAAGGATCCATGGACAGAAACTTCAGAAAAATGATCCTCCAGCAAATTTCAAGAGCCCAGATTTTTCACAAGTCTATATCAAGCCAAAGTAGACAATAAACCAAAATCTAGAAAGCTAACTAAAACATAAAATGCACAAAGATATGTGAATCGAAACAACGATCACATAAACATATAAGGATTAAAATACTAAACAATCCAACACAAATTATAAGTTAGTTAAAATCAAATACTAAGAACAATAAACATAAAAAAAAGTCTAAAGAGAGGAAATTGTTCAATATTTCAAAACATGTTCACAAACATGTTAATCCTTGTACCATTACCATTGCTTCATTTCTTCTTCTTTCCAAAGCACTTGATCATCTTCCTAATGCCCTTGAGTGCTCCCTTTGTTCTGCTCTAAAATCATGCAACTCACCACGTGTTTGAAGGTTTGAACGATAAACATGCTCAAGTGAGAGGTTTTCCAAAAGTTCACTAGTGGCATCGTGAGGAGGAGAAACAAGATGGTCTAACCCGTCCATGAATGTGTTCATAGATGGGGTGAAATCACTCGAAGAGCCAAAATGACCACTCATACCTTCGTCACCACCATCACTTGGTGACATAGGAGTGTCCTCATCATCAGACTCTTGTGGGTCATTCCTTCTCGTACCACGATCACTTCTCGGCTTTCGTGGTTGTACCTCTCGAATAGGCATCATGACACGATTGACCGGACGAAGATGAGAAAGATCGAGCTCGGGAAAGTATTCACCAACCTTTGTGAAAAGACGAGTGAGGAGCGTGGCATATGGTAGATTTGTGGTTGATCGAGAGGGAGTATAGGTAATACGTCGAGCGATGTAAAATGCGAGATTGTACTTGGTGTTGGTAAAGATGCAACATAACATATGTGCCATACACGTCGGGATATGATCCCGGTTTCCACCATGACAAAATACATTTTCCCTAAGAATGTCGGCTCATCGAACCAAACAATCATTAAGGTCGCTTACGAGTATCTTATGGCGATTCAAGGGTCGATCATTAGAGTGGATACTTCGTACAACGTTTTTACTACGCTCTTTGGTAATGACATCAAGGATGAGGTCATGGTTTAGCTCTTCGTCGTCATTTGGAGCACTATCGGAAGACTCAATTAGAGCATCAAGTCTCCAAGCATCATTGAAACAATAAGTACCAACAAATGGCACACGAAGAGCCGTGCCAAATCCTCGAGAGAGTATTGGATGAGTTTACCATTAATGGTGAACCTAAAAAATACTCCATTATCATTATATATAAGGGAATATCCGCTAAATAACTCCAAAAGAAATTCGGGGTAAATGGCTTCTTTGTTATGTAACAAACAATCAAAGTCAATTTGAGAAAATATTGTTTTGATGTATGTATAGCCCCTAATGTTTGTTTCGACAACTCTACCCTCATGAAAGCAACGGTTTTGGAGTGAATGATAAGTATTGGCAAGGGTTGGTGAGGCACAAAAGTCGGCAAGGTTTGGCATATAAGTCTTAGTTTTTTGGTGGCCTTTTTTATACTCCGAAGGCATGATAAGTTACCTATAAACAACAACAAAAAAATTCCCCAATCACTCATATGCTACATAATGACCAAAAATCAAAATCATGAGAATGTGTTTGATCAAATGATTGTCAAACGAAGGGTTAATCCTTAACATTCTCATGTTCACAGTGAACCAAATTCATCATTGACTATAACATATGAACAATGTAAAATCAACCATGAATTTTGAACAAAGGTTTTTCAAAAACATTTTTGGGTAAGCATTAACAATGCAATTACCAATTTGTTCATGGGTTCCTATCGATTCCATCATTTAACCAAAAATATTTAGTCAAAATTTGGATTGTTCTATAAGTGGGTTGAGATTTAACTGTCACCTCTAGTCAAAATTTAGATTGTTCTACAAGTGGGTTGAAATCTCAATGAATTCGAACCTAAGGAATCATAGTAATATAACTATGTCAACCCACATTCGAAGTAAGGTTCTAATTCAATATTAATTTTAAAAATCCTCAATTATGAAAATAAGAACCCTAGAAAAAATTAATTGAATTTGAATGAAAGTACTTACAATTAATTGATGTTGGAAGAGGGATGAGTGAAACCCACAACTTAGAATCAATTAATCTTGAGTGAATTGAAGCTTTGGAAGATTCAAAAATGGTGGAATGAGATTAAACTGTCACCTCTATGTAGAAGAAATGGAGGGTTTGTTTGAAATAGTGTAGTTTAATACAAACTGATTAATTTAGTCACCTGGTGAGGCCGCGGTTCCTTATCGATATGGAACCGTGGCTTGATCCGTGACAATTAAAGAACCGCCAGCAGTGGCAGCTTTTTAACAAAGAAAAACAAAGAAATTTTCAAAACCAAGTTTTTCTAAAATACTTAAAATATATCTTAAGCCTTTTGGAAATAATTAGACCACTTCAAAACTAGGTGATGATGCCTTAGTGAAGGATTACGAGTCGAATCGAGATCGAAAGAGACCGAGACGGAGAAACGACTTGTAACACCCCATTTGGATAAATGGACCGTTACGTAATAATTATGGCGTGTCATCAAAGCATGCAAGGTAAATGTCTAAGACATTAAATGACCATAAAGGAAACCGGGAACCAACATCGGTTCCAACATAAGCTCCACACACGAAATGCATAAGTATAGAATGTAAAAGAAAGGATTAAACAATGTCCAGCAAAGCAAAAGTATGTAAATGCATTAAAGGAGGAAAGAAGACTGGCGCCTCATTCCATGCACGTACTCTTGGTTCCTAGCTTTGCCCTTTAGTACCTGCCGTATTGGGACATGGAAAGAAAATACGGCTAAGCAATACGCTCAGTGTGCGAATATATATAACAATAAATGTACAACATAAACATAAGCAAGTAATGGAATGAAATGAATAACAGTGGAATAAGTGTATGTCATGGAAAACCTGGTTTAAGTTCATAATATTGGTTTATATATTTCTAAAAAGACTTATGTTTAGTTTATCTTGAAAAACTGTATTTTAAATATGCCCGGAGCCCATATAGGTCATGTTATATTAACGTGCATGAATACTTAGAGGAGTGACCTCATCATGCAATTAGAGGGGCAGCCTCTAATTAATATATAAAATGAGTGAAGGGATCAGCTCCTGTAACGGATGCAAGGCACACACCGCAGTTACCATGAAACCTTACTAACTTGTCCTAGGATGCACCCATTCGCCCCACATGATAATAGTAACATAGGCCAAATAACGTAAAAGGACGCTGCGAGCAATCACTCTCGCCGCAGAATAGTCATAACAACGGTGCCTCCACTACTATGGTTATGGAACCCTCATAACTAGGTGAAACTGGCATGCATGTATATAGCTCAGGCAATCTAAAATAATCATAACATATACTGATGTGTTTAAGACACTTAACTACCGGGGAAAACAGATGGCTGCAAACAGGGAAATCCTAAGTATATTAAAGAATGTCCTTACTGAAGGACGGAATATCTGTACCTTATGTCCAGTAAATGAAAACGAAAACGAACGTAGAAGATCACTCCTTCTTCACAATAGCTACATAATGAAGGGACATGAATAAGAGTCGGTTTTACTTATACATACTTATTATTTAGTTTACTTAACGTGTTCATACTTTTATTATACTTGTTCTTGTCTTGTCTTATCATTTCATGTTTAAATCATGTGTTTCTTATAGTTTCATGTGTTTTAGATTCATGTATTTCATGTTTTATATGTTACAACACTTGTTATAACATAATGAGTAACTTTCTAAAAAATAGCAGGTCTCTATATGTAGCAAATTTCCAAAAATAGCAGGTTTCCATATATAGTAACTTTCTGAAAATAGTAAGTTTCCTTAAATAGTATGTTTCCAAAAATAGAAAGTTTATATAATTAGTAAGTTTCCAAAAATAGAAAGTTTCTATATTCAGCATGTTTCTATAAATAGCATGTTACCATACTTAGTGTGTTTCCATATTTATCATGTTGCCATAATTAGTATAATTCCATAATTAACATGTTTCCATAATTAATATATTACCATAATTAATATATTTCCATAATTAATCGTATGTTTATTAAATGATTAAATGGTATAACTTATAGTTTTAATAAGCTTATATTATATCATGTATAATAATACTGTATAGTTTAATAATAATAAATATTTAGGCTTAACTTATTATTATTAATTAATCATGTTATATCATGTTTATCGTAAGTTATTATTAATTAATAATATTACATGTTTCATGTAATTAAACTTAACCTTAAAATATATTAATTAATTAACCTAAATTTTAATTAATTAAATTAGTGTACATGAATAATTAGTTTATTAATTATTTTAACATAAGTTTATTTAAATAAATGTACATACCATATAACATGATTTATTTAAACAAACATTATAACCTAAGTCATATTTTAATTAAACTATAAATTAAATAATAAAATTAATTAATAAAAACATAACATAAAGTATTTTTACATAATGGTTTAATTACGTGTTCTTGTAAAAGTGTCAAGTTCCCGAGCCCAAAACCCGAGACCCGAGCCCCGACAACCGAGTACCACAGCCCGAAGGCTACGGCCTCGTGCCATCGTGACTCGTCTGAGCCAACAACCCCACACCGAGAGCCAAGGGCTCTCGGTTTAACGTTGCTGCCCGAACCAAACCAACCCCTAGCTTGCGTTGGGGTTTCCCCTGCTTGAGACAGCCTTCCAACCGAGACCAACTGGTCTCGGTTTCCCACTGTTGGGCCAAGTTCCCCACTGTGGGGTTCTTTTTCCTTGCGGCTGGCAGCATAACACCACCACCGCCAACCCTAAGGTTACAGCTGGTGGTTCAAGACCCACGCCGACCCCACTTAGTGTTGTGGCTGCTAGACAAACAACACTACCGAGACCTAAGTGGTCTTGGTTAGCTGCTATTTGTTTTGATTAATTCTTGATGGATCTACATTTTTTACATGTTCTTGATTTGTTTTTAATGATCATAACATAATAAAATAAAAACAAAGAAAAGATTAGAATGATACCAAACACGTGATTAAAAGGAATGACATAAACACGATAATGTTGTCAAAACAATGATCAAAACAAATAATCATCCTTGTGTTCTTGTTGTCGCCGCGACCTAGAAAGAAAAAGGAAGGAAGAAAAGTGTTTAGGGTTTTGATAAACTTCTATGTTTTATGTTTATGAATCCTTATTTGATTACATAAGGATTCATTATTGGACTTGGGCCTTGGCCCCTTGTTTTATTGTTTTGGACGCCGGCTAACACACACATATAAACCAATTCGTTTATTTTTCGTGACTTAATTTATTATCATGTATGTTCGTTAAATGTTCGTGTTTTTATGTCTTGTATATACTAAGTATTATACGTGAATACTTATCGTGCATTTTCTTGCATGTTTACATACATAATTACTTACAATAATTAATTAATATACATAATGTTCGTATTAAATATTCATGATTCATGTCGTATATTAATTAATTAAAAGTTTAAATTTAACCGTAAATTCATGCGTTTAATGATCTTAGGGTTTTTAGAGCGGGTTTTACAACTCTTCCCCTCTAAATGAAGAATTTGTCCTCGAATTAGAGATACGATAAGCTGACGAGATAATAAAAGCTGAAATGACACTTAAGCCGAAAAGACATATAAGCTAAAAATGACATACCCGAGTCAGAACTGTAAATGAGGGTAAGAAGTCCGGATAGACTCCTCCTTCCCAAGTGGCTTCCCGCTCGGAATGATCCCTCCAACGGATTTTAACGAATAGGATCGTCTTTCTCCTCATGACTCGATCCTGACGGTCGAGAACTTCCTCGGGTTCCTAAATATATGATAGATCCTCTCGAATCTGCTCGAATGGATACGAAACTTAATGCAATGGATGGTAGTTGTAACCTCTGAGTAAGGATACATGGAATACATCATGCACATGAGATAGCTAAGGAGGTAAAGCTAGACGATAAGATACTTCACCGACACGTTCAAGGATTTCAAACGGTCCGATGAAACAAGGACTGAGCTTGCCCTTGAGTCCAAAATGCTTGACACCACGTGCTGGTAATACCTTAAGGAAAACATGATCGCCGATATTAAACGCTAGATCTCTATGATGCTTATCATCATAGCTCTTTTGTCGAGCACGAGCTTCCGGTAGCTTCGCCTTGGCGATGGCAACCTTCTCATTGGTCGCCTCTATCATTTTTGGTCCTTCAAGGATTCGTTCTCCAACTTGATCCCAACAGATTGGAGCACGACACTTCTTGCCATAGAGCATCTCAAAAGGTACACACTTAATACTTGCATGCCAACTGTTGTTGTAGGCAAACTCAACCAAACAAATGTAGTCATCCCAATTTCCTGTCCATTCCAATGCACACGGCCGTAGCATGTCTTCTAAGTTTTGTATAGTACGCTCTGATTGTCCATCGGTCTGAGGATGAAACGCAATGCTAGGCTTAAGTTTACTGCCCCAAGCTTTCTGCATACCTTTCCAAAATTTTGATGTGAAACGAGGATCTCGGTCTGATATGATATCTGACGGAGTTCCATGTAGTCGTATGATATCCTTATGGAATATATCTGCCAATTTGCTAACTATGAAGTCCTTGCGAATTGGAAGAAAATGAGCTGGCTTGTTAAACGATCTACTATGACCCATAAGTAGAGGTGGCAAATCTTGCCCATTTTGATACATATTGGCCCTTTTTGCCCATTTTCAAAAAAGGATGGGGCACTTTTTGCCCTTTCTTTATAATTAATGGGCTAAACGGGCGCATATGTAAGAAACTTATGGGCTTAATGGGCACACATGTAAAACACTCATTAGGCTACTCGGAGGATATTTTATATTTAGATTTTATCCCCGGCTTTTAAACAAGTATTTTTATTTATTAATTATACGTTTTTATATGTCTTTTTTCTCATTTTAGCTTGCGCCCGTTTAGCCCGCCCGTTTCGCCCGCCCATTTTGCCCGTGCCCGTTTAGCCCGCGCCCGTTTAGCCCGCCGCCCGTTTAGACCGTTGCCCGTTTAGCCCGCCACCCGTTTAGCCTGTTGCCCGTTTAGCCTGCCGCCCATGCCCTCCCGCCCGTTTTGCCACCTCTACCCATATGAAATCATGTTTTCTCTGAGTAAGCGAAAGTCCGGTGATGAAATCTATGGAGATTTTGTCCCACTTCCATGCGGGAATCTCTAACGGTTGTAGTAAACCACTAGCCCGCTGATGCTAGATCTTAACCTGTTGGCAAGTTAGACACTTGGATACGAAAGTAGCAACATCCTGCTTCATGCCACTTCACCAGAAATGTTGTTTAATGTCATGATACATTTTGGTGGATCCTGGATGAATAGAGAATAAAGAGTTGTGAGCTTCTGTCAACAGAGCTTCTCGGAGTGTCTGATCATCCGGAACATAACTTAGTTCCTTGCCATAAGATGCCTTCTTCGTCTACAAGAAATTCTGTCTGCCGATCAAGATTTTGAATGATAGCCCAAATCTCACCATAATCTGTCTAAGCTGCCGTAATCCGATAAATTAAGTCTGGCTTAATTCTTAGATTAGCCCAGTACCCATGTTTTCTACGTACTAAGATTTCCATGTCTAGTCGCTCTAAGTCACGTATGATTTCCTCCTGTATCTTGATGTCGTTAATCATACCCGAATTCCTGCTGAGAGCATCTGCCACTACATTCGCCTTGTCGGGATGATACTGAAGATTGATGTCGTAGTACTTGAGTAGTTCTAACCATCTTCTCTGCCTCATATTAAGCTTTCTCTGAGTGAAAATGTACTTAAGACTCTTGTGATCAGTGAAGATATCACATGATTCACCATATAGATAGTGTCTCCAGATTTTAAGTGCAAAGACTAGTACTGCTAGCTCCAAGTCAGGGGTAGGATAATTTTCCTCATAAGGCTTTAGCTGACGTGATGCGTATGCAATCACCTTCCCATGTTGCCAGAGTACACAACATAATCCTTTACCCGAAGCATCGTTGTAGATATGAAATCCACCTGTACCAGACGGGAGAGTAAGAATAGGTGCAGATACTAACCGCTACTTGAGTTCTTCAAAGCTCTTCTCCCGCTCATCAGTCCAAACGAATTTCTCTCCTTTCCACATCAACTTGGTCAAAGGTAAGGTTAGTCTTGAAAAGTTCTTCACGAATCTTCGATAATAACCAGCTAAGCCTAGGAAACTACGAACCTCAGTTGCAGACATCGGTCTTGGCCATTTAGTGATAGCTTCAACCTTTACAGGATCCATAGTAATCCCTTCTGCGGAGAAAATGTGGCCTAGAAATGCCACCTTGTTTAGCCGTAATTCACACTTGGAGAATTTGGCATACAATTGTTTATGACGAAGAATTTGTAACAGAATACGTAGATGTTCTTCACGTTCTTCCTTGGATTTAGAGAAGATGAGGATGTCATCGATGAACACGATAACAAATTTGTCTAAGTACTCGTGGAAGACGCGATTCATAAGGTCCATGAATACCGCAGGAGCATTAGTGAGTCTGAAAGGTATGACAACGAACTCATAATGGCCATATATTGTGCGAAAAGCAGTCTTGAGAATATCCTACTCTTTTTCTCGTAACTGATGATAACCGGATCTTAGATCAATCTTGGAGAAATGCTTGGCACCATGCAGTTGGTCAAACAGATCATCGATCCGCGGTAATGGATAACGGTTCCTAATCGTGATCTTATTCAGCTCACGATAGTCAATGCATAAACTCATGTTGCCATCCTTCTTTTTGACGAAAAGTACCGGTGCACCCCATGGTGATACACTCGGACGGATGAAACCTCGATTCAGTAATTTCTGCAGCTGATCTTTTAGCCCCTTGAGCTCTATGGGAGCCATGCGATATGGAGCCTTAGATATTTGGTTAAGCTCCTATGATGAGCTCGATGTTAAACTCTACTTCTCGGATAGGTGGTATACCCGAAAGTTCTTTTGGAAATACATCGGGGAATTTAGAAACAATTGGTTGATCTTGGATTGACAGAACTTTGGCGGTAATATCCTGAATTGAAGCTAAGAAGCCCTCGCAACCATGATATAGTAAAGCACGAGCTTCTAACGTAGAAATGATTTGTACAGACTTTCCTGGTATGAAACCATTGTGAATGTACTCTGGTGCTTGAACATCACCGAAGATAACTCGATAGGTATGACAGTCGATAGTAGCATGGTGCTTGGATAATTAGTCCATGCCTAAGATGAGATCAAACTCGTATATATCTAAAGTAAGTGCGTCTACTGGGCGAATCTTATCATCAAATTCTAGTGGAAGGTCTTTGTACACTTGGGTAATGCGTATAGAGTCTCGCATAGGCGTAGATATACTTAAAATGGTTCTCTAATGGCGTAGGGATTTTATTAATACTAGTGGCATACGTAGTGGATATGAGTGAATGAGTAGCACCAGTATCGAATAAAACGCAAGCAGCATGACCGTTCATAAAGAGGATGCCAGTGATAGTACCTGAAGACTTATTGGCTTGGTCCCTTGTGGTAGTGTAGACACGCCCCGAAGCTGGTGGCTTAGGATGAGTAGCACTAGAAGTACCAGCAATATCTCATTTCTTGCAATCTTACAACATGTGTCTGGATTGTCCACACTTGAAACAAATTCTGGCAGCCTTACGACATGGTCCGGGATGTGTACGACTACAAGTCGTGCAGATGGGGTAGGTGTAACCTCCTGGAGGTACCCTTGCTACCTGAGAGACTATTTAAGAAATATGTGTGAGACATGATTATTTGGCATAAACATGACTACAATGAAGTTTAAATGATAGTTTACCAGATGAAGACGAGTTGTTGGACTGCTGACCCTTAGCATTTTGGTCACGTCCACTAGTAGAGTTCCTGTTTATGATGTCGACATGTTAGTATGTAAAACATACAACAACTTAACATAGAAAAGTTTAAGGACTTAGGGACCTGTTGTTGTTGGACTGGCTGTTATTGTTACGGTAATTGTCATTACCGTTCCTTCTGTCAGATCCGTAACGGTCATTACATTGACCGTGCCCCTTGTTGGCATTCTGCTGAGTGGCCGGTTGGGACCGGTCTCCGCCCTTCTGCCTGAAAGATATAATTGGATAGGAAAAGGTATAAATGTACATAACAATTGAAATGAAATGATAACGCATGATGACTAAATTTTATACCTCTTCTCTAGGGGAGCTTGTTCCTCGTAGTCATCTCGCTCATGTAGTATTTCCAAGCTCTGTACTGCATCGTTAACTTGTGGCACATTAGTTTAAGTAGCACTAAGTAAACGATCTACTGTCGATGCATGCAGAGACCAGCGAAAGTGCTTAGCTTGTACTTCTGCAGTACCCGCAACAGCGCCTAAAAATCCAGCTAACCTAAGAAACCTCTGCATAAAATCAGTGCTAGTGTCTCCAGTTCTCTAACGAATGGAATGCTAGTCCCTCTTGAGTCCCTCCTACTCTGATGGCGGAAACAACTGCCCATAAAACAGAGTCTTGAACTGCTCCCAAGTCAACGCATCTAACCAAACATCACCTCCATTCGCTAATTGTATGCCCTTCACCAATGTAGGCCATCTCCTTCAAACTTATATCAAGCCAACCTTGCATTATAGACACCATCACATCCCATAGCTTCAAAAAATTTCTACATATGCGAAATATAGTTTTCCTCATCAGATGATATCTCAGCTTTCTCAAAAGATCTAGGTTTCTGCTTGTTAAACCTCTCAAGCCAAGTGTGTAGAGTAACCGGTGGAGGAGGAGGATTATTTTGATTATGGTATTCGTTCCGAATCTGGTTCCTGATTTGAGGAAGCATGGCTTGCAGAGCTACTTGGACAGTTGCATCCAGTTCTTGTCCGCGTGTCATGACCATCTGACAGTTTAAAGGATGAATGAAATGATAAAGCTGATTAAAACATAGGATAAACATAATGAATGCATGAAGAGTTTATGAAGGCATAGCCAACGAAAAAAGCCATTGGCAATAGTGGACGCCTATGGGTCGGTCCACAAACATAATTTACATGAGCAAAGGTGAACGCCTATGGGTCGGTTCACAATATAAATCGAATGAAAAAGCACTTGCGACTAAATATGGCCAGTCCTGTACCAACCATTATTTAGTCAAAAACTTAACATAAAACAATGATGATGCATGAAATGAAATGAGTAAAATGTACTATCAGTTTTAGGAAGACACTGATGACTACCCAATAGTCACATTTCAATTTTAAGAGCCTACATGTCGAAACCTTGGCTCTGATACCATAATTGTAACACCCCATTTGGATAAATGGACCGTTACGTAATAATTATGGCGTGTCATCAAAGCATCCAAGGTAAATGTCTAAGACATTAAATGACCATAAAAGAAACCGGAAACAAACATCGGTTCCAACATAAGCTTCACACACGAAATGCATAAGTATAGAATGTAAAGGAAAGGACTAAACAATGTCTAGCAAAGCAAAAGTATGTAAATGCATAAAAGGAGGAAAGAAGACTGGCGTCTCATTCCATGCACGTACTCTTAGTTCCTAGCTTTGCCCTTTATTACCTGCCGTATTGGGACATGGAAAGAAAATACGGCTGAGCGTACACTCAATATGCGGATATATATAACAATAAATGTAAAACATAAACATAAGCAAGTAATGGAATGAAATGAATAACAGCGGAATAAGTGTATGTCCTGGAAAACCTGGTTTAAGTTCATAATACTGGTTTATATATTTCTGAAAAGACTTATGTTTGGTTTATCCTGAAAATCTGTATTTTAAATATGCCTGGAGCCCATATAGGTCATGTTACATCAACGTGCATGAATACTTAGAGAGGTGACCTCATCATGCAATTTGAGGGACTGCCTGTAACTAATATATAAAATCAGTGGAGGGATCGGCTCTTGTAAGGGATGCAAGGCACACACCGTAGTTACCATGAAATCTTACTAACTTGTCCTAGGATGCACCCATTCGCCCCACATGATAATAGTAACATAGGCCAAATAACGTAAAGGGACGCTGCGATTAATCACTCTCACCACAGAAGAGTCATAACACCGGTGCCTCCAGTGCTATGGTTATGGAACCCCCATATCTAGGTGAAACTGGTATGCATGTATATAGCTCATGCAATCTAAAATAATCATAACATATTCAGATGTGTTTAAGACACTTAACTAACAGGGAAAACAGATGGCTGCAAACGGGGAAATCCTAAGTATAGGAAAGAATATCCTTACTGAAGGACGAAATATCCGTACCTTATGTCCAGTAAATGAAGACGAAAACGAACGTAGAAGATCACTCCTGCTTCACAATAAATACATAACTAAGGGACATGAATAAGAGTCGGTTTAACTTATACATACTTGTTATTTAGTTTACTTGACGTGTTCATACTTATTATACTTGTTCTTGTCTTGTCTTGTCTTATCATTTCATGTTTAAATCATGTGTTTCTTATAGTTTCATGTGTTTAGATTCATGTATTTCATGTTTTATGTGTTACAGTACTTGTTATAACATAATGAGTAACTTTCTAAAAATAGCAGGTTTTTGTATATAATAACTTTCCAAAATTAGCAGGTTTCCATATAGTAACTTTCCAAAAATAGTAAGTTTCCTTAAATAGTATGTTTCTAAAAACGGAAGGTTTCCAAAAATAGAAAGTTTCCATATTTAGCATGTTTCTATAAAAGCATGTTATCATATTTAGTGTGTTTCCATATTTATCATGTTGCCATAATTAGTGTAATTTCATAATTAACATATTTCCATAATTAATATATTTTTATAATTAATATATTTCTATAATTAATCGTATGCTTATTAAATGATTAAATGGTATAACCTGTAGTTTTAATAAACTTATATTATATCATGTGTGATCATATTGTAAAGTTTAATAATAATAAATACTTAGGCTTAACTTATTATTATTAATTAATAATGTTATATCATGTTTATCGTAAGTTATTATTAATTAATAATATTACATGTTTCATGTAATTAAACTTTACCTTAAAAGATATTAATTAATTAACCTAAGTTTTAATTAATTAAATTAGTGTACATGAATAATTAATTTATTAATTATTTTAATATAAGTTTATTTAAATAAATGTACATACCATATAACATGATTTATTTAAATAAACTTTATAAGCTAAGTTATATTTTAATTAAACCATAAATTATTTAATAAAAACATAACATATAGTATTTTTACATAATGGTTTAGTTACGTGTTCTTGTAAAAGTGTCAAGTTCCCGAGCCCAAAACCCGAGACCCGACGACCGAGTACCATAGCCTGAAGGCTGCAGCTTCTTGCTGTCGTGACTCATCCGAGCCAACAACCCCACACCGAGAGCCAAGGGCTCTCGGTTTGACAGCCTTCCCAACGAGACCAACTGGTCTCGGTTTCCCATTGTTGGGCCAAGTTCCCCACTGTGGGGTTCTTGGTCCTTGCGACTGGTAGCATAACACCACCACCGCCAACCCTAAGGTTGTGACTGGTGGCTCAAAACCCACGCCGACCCCACTTGGGGTCGCGGCTGCTGGACAAACAACACCACCGAGACCCTAAGTGGTCTCGATTGGTTGCGATCGTGACAAAACCAAACCCCCAACCCTTGTTTTAATTAATTCTTGATGGATCTACATTTATTACATGTTCTTGATTTGTTTTTAATGATCATAACATAATTAAATAAAAACAAAGAAAATATTAGAATGATAGCAAACACATAATTAAAAGGAATGACACGAACACGATACCTTTGTCAAAACAATGATCGAAACAAATAATCGTCCTTGTGTTCTTGTTGTCGCCGCGGCCAAGAAAGAAAAAGGAAGGAATAAAAGTGTTTAGGGTTTTGATAAACTTTTGTGTTTTATGTTTATGAATCCTTATTTGATTACATAAGGATTCATTATTGGACTTGGGCCTTGGGCCCCTTCTTTTCTTGTTTTGGACTCCGGCTAACACACACATATAAACCAATTCGTTTATTTTTCGTGACTTATTTCATATCGTGTATGTTCTTTAAATGTTCGTGTTTTTATGTCTTGTATATATTAAGTATTATACGTGAATACTTATCGTGCATTTTCTTGCATGTTTACATACTTAATTACTTACAATAATTAATTAATATACATAATGTTCGTATTAAATATTCATGATTCATGTCGTATATTAATAAATTAAAAGTTTAAATTTAATCGTAAATTCGTGCATTTAATGATCTTAAGGTTTTTAAAGCGGGTTTTTCACAACTACTCGTAGCAAAGAAGCAAATAAGAGAGGACCCAAGGGGAGTGAATCAAGACGAAGGTCAATGATCAAGAGACAAGTGACGATCTTCAAGTAGTAGTAACGAAGAGCTTGTGTCATTTATAGTGGTTTAAGACGTGCCTTTCCGGCGAAAGTCTAAACGGCTTTGGTAATGAACCATACCAAACAATATTGTAGAAATAGATTAAGATCATTTTCAAAAGTAGTCTTAATGCTATTTAAAACAATGAGCAAGTTATAGATTCAATTTCTCTCCCTACATGATTGAACAATTATTATTGCTAGGGCTTACAATAACAACATCCTTGGAATATTTGAAATTAAAATGTGTAATATCCTAACTACAACTTATGAAGTAGTTTGGTATCTCAAGATATTAATCAATCATCCTAGAGATGAGATCAATTGCACATATTACACATGATATAGGGCTTACTAACCATATGGGTGCAAACCATGGAAATCATGCTTGATACTTTAAGCTACTAATAATTAATTCTACATCTCCCAAGTGAGTCAAGTATCCAAGCAATGAAGGTTTGAGAGGATATAATAACAGAATCACATACCACAAACAAATTTCAAGGCAAGTATGCCAAGAACAAGCACATAGTCAAGTAGTGATCAAAAGAATGATCAATAGGGCGTGTGGAAGGACGAAAATGTACCTTATCCGCAAAGATCATTCCAAGACTTCAAGGAGCCAATGCAAAGTCCAAACATGACTAAACTGAATACTAAGTCTTAAAGGACTATTATCACTCTCATCCATCTTGGTATCATAATTCAATGATGTTGGAAATCAAAGAAGACGAGTCTTCTACAAGTGTAAGTAACTCAATCCACAATCACTTAAGTGATTAATCTTCATGAGTACCTACACATATCAAGATGCAAACTAATAGATACATTTCAAGGATAAATCTAAAATGTATAAATACTACTAATCTAGATGAGATGATATATTACCAATTAAAAGGCCTATTTTCAATGAAAAAATAGTTTTGACCAAAGGCAAACTTTAGTACAACGAAACCTTCTAATTTGAGGAGACAGGATCGATCCAAGTTTTAAAGTACAATATACTTCAAAGATATTGAGTGACCATCGCTCTGATACCAATTGTAGAAACTAGAAGGAGGTTTGAATAGTTTCTCTTTCGGTTTATGTCCTAATTAAAATTCCTTTCAATTAGGTTTGTCTCAAAACTACCTTTTACTTGAAAGCTAGTTGTATAATGATTAGGTTCAATTCTAATGCATTAACAATGAAAAATAGTAGATGTGTGAGATGTGATAGTAAGAGTAAGTAAAGAGCAAGGAAAGAAACGACCTAATAGGAAAACACCAAGATTTATAGTGGTTCGGCAACGAAGCTCTATCTTCGTTCCTACTACATTCCTCGAGTACACCTTACTCGAAATTTCCACTATATCCAAAAGCTCCCTTCTTGGCGGAGAAAACCTTACAACGTCACATACATTATTCTTCGACACTACGCTAAATGTCGAGACCTAGTCTTAGCTAGGACCAATCTACATAACGTCGCCCACTTCACCATTTTACAACACAAGGCTAGATGTCGAGTTCTAATCGAAAGATAGAACCAATCTTCACAACGTTGCCTGCTTCACCATTTTCCGACACAAGGCTAGATGTCGAGTTCTAATCGAAAGATAGAACCAATCTTCATAACGTTTCCTACTTTACCATTTTCCGACACAAGGCTAGATGTTGAGTTCTAATCGAAAGATAGAACGAATCTTCACGACTCTTCACTTTGGAGCTAAGTGAGAACTTCACAAGACACAACTACACATCACTTTATAGTTTAGTGAGAACTCACAAGACACAACCACATCACTTTATAGTTTAGTGAGAACTCACAAGTCACAACTCTTACAACTCAATAAAACATATAACCAAGTATACACATGTAACTTGGATCTACACAACACAAATCCAAGTATACACATATACAATGGATTCACACAAGAATTAATCCAAGTATTCACTAATACAATGGATTAACATAACTAATCCAAGTATTCACAAATACATTAGATCTACACAAGACTCAAATAAAACAAATGATGAACATGACTAGATCTTTAGGAGAGGATGATCTTCATCAAGGCTTCATCTTTAATCACATCACAAGTTTGTGAGTGATCTTCTCTATGGACAAGGTAAAGAAGGAAATCAAGGGGATAATCACAAGTAAACATACTTAACACATTAAGTGATCATTTACAAATAATCAGGAATTAGAAAGAAGAAGGATAGCAGAAAGAGTATCCAAAAAGGGTTGTGGAAAATATAGATTTGATCCATTATTTATAGGAGACAAAATCCAAAGGCTCTCTGCCCGCGGTTCCTTATTTGTCTTGCGGTTCCTTATCACTAAGGAACCGCAAAGGCATTTACGTATCTGTGTTCGTAGACTCTGCTCCTTATTGTCTTTTAGTGGGGAAGTAATATATGAGGTAAGTATTTACCTTCAAATGATATTCCTATGGCATTTGGAATATGCCATATTCAAATTTACATTTTCCATTTTAATAAAACATTTTCTTAAAAAGAAAGTTTATTAAAAAATCTTTTGTCACATTTGACAAAATGTAAGTTTAGGACTAATCACTTTTATGATCACTAATCATGATTAAGATATGTTAGTGGAATACTTAAATGATTATTACCTTGATGATAGTGTTTGTTAGATAATTCGTCTTATGATTGTATTTGACGGCAAATGTCTTTTTAATTTGTCGTGATCAAAACTAAGAAAGATTAGTTAACACTAATAATGTTTTTAGGCATTACTTTGCATTAACATCAAATCATTCTTAATTCATTAGTTAATCATAACCCCATATCATTAACACTTTTAGAACTTGTTTTATAACCACAATTACCCAACACCCCCAATTTGGGTATTTGAACCCTAACTTATAAATTCACAAACTAACTCAAGATTATGATTACTTACTTCATGAGGACATTATCTAGGATTATATCTTCCATAAACCCACTTAATTCATCATCTAGGAATCATTTGGATCAAGGTTCTTCCCTTCTTTTTCTATTTTATGCCGACATGCACATATCAACATATCTCTAGAACTTTTAGGAAAGTCTGAGATTTATTTTAAGATGTAACTAGTTATCAGTTAGTTACAAATATTGGTTCTTTAGCAATAATGGTCCTTATTGTCCAATTTCTTTATAATTGTGACACATAATACTTTCTAAGAATCATTTATACAATATATTTGACTATAAGTTTGACTGTCAGGTTAACTATCCAATCACGTAAGATCTTCAACCTTGTGAAAGTCGTAGTCAAACTCATTCAATGGCATTTTCTTAAATAAATGCTTAAGAGCCGGTTTTAGGGTGTTACACGACGAAAGTCCCTCTCTTTATAGAAACATCACCTTTAGCAGATGATGATCTAGTTAAAAGTCAAGCTAATAATCAACAAGTTAATCTTGAAAATGACAAGGGAAATGAACCATTAAAACTTGAACCTTTGAACATTAAAGAGTAAAAAGGTCATTCTCTAAATAATGTCATTAGCAAACTAAATTAAAGGACCTTAACGTCACAAACTCAAAATGAAAGTAACTTCTTTTGCTTTGTATCTCACATTGTACCTAAAAATATTGATGAGGTCGTCATAGATGAAAGTTGGGTACTAGCAATGCAAGAAGAGTTAAATAAATTTTTGATAAATGATGTTTAGTACTTAGTACCGAGACCTAAAAATCAAACGGTAATTGGAACAAAATGGGTCTTTCGAAACAAACTAGATGAAAATGGTATTGTGTCGAGAAACAAAGCTAGGATTGTTTCTCAAGGGTATAATCAACGAGAAGGTATTGATTATGATGAAACCTATGCCCCGGTTGCTCGACTTGAGTCCACAAGAATTTCGGTTTGCTTATGATTGTGATCATGATTTCAAACTCTATCAAATGGACGTCAGAAGTGCTTTCCTAAATGGTTTATAAATAAGGAAGTGTATGTTGCACAACCTCCCGGTTTTGAAGACTTTGAAAAACCTAATCGCGTTTACAAACTCAAAAAGGCACTCTATGGTCTCAAGCAAGCACCCAAGGCATGGTATGGCCAACTTAAGTTGTTGATACAAAAGTTAGATGGACCGAGCTTGACCCGAATTAGGCTTAATTCGGGTGCTTGAGGACTCCGGCTCTTGCACCAAGTGAACTTATTTGAAGACCCTGCACACTAAATAACAGACATCGTTGGGATGGGCACGTGTCCCATAGTTAGACTCCAGCGTGAGAGTAAGTAATCGATTTAAGTGATAGTTGAGGGTTTACAGTGTTGTGATCGTACCTTTGTGGAACCACTAGGGTTCCTTTTATACCCAATGAAACGCTAATTAGGCTTCCCTATTCTTGCGGCTTAAGCAAGAGATATTTATTAAATATACCAAGATCCTTATCAGGTAAATAAGGAGAGTGTACATCATCCTCACTTAGGTGAATCATAATCTAATTTAGATTATGATTATGTTTGATCCTGTCCGCGTGCGGCCAGGACGCGGTTGAAATAGAACCGTGTGTGACATCGGCTTATTGGGTCGCATGGGCCTTAGCACTGTCTGTCTATGATCTGTATATAATGGATACGGGTAGTACCCGCGGGTCGGGATATTCCGCCTGACTAGGGACTATACATCATCTTGTCCCCCTACTCTAGTAGTCGCATGGCGTGCCACGGCTGCTAGACTATAAACATAACTTGTGTCGCACTTGAAACTGTTGTGGTAGGAATAAATTTTTAAGAGTACCAAGGAAGTTTCTAGCATTCCCGAAAAAACATACACATTCATCCCCCCCCCCCCTTGTACCTACTACCTTGGAAACCGAAAAAAGTTGTTGCCACGTCAGTACATCATTTCGTTATCCACCGTTAGATGATGCAAGCAATAAACATGCGACATGCACCCTGGAATGTGAAACAGTAAAACTAGGAGTATTAATATCTCTACTCCTCATTGTAATATGTTTACTTTCCGCTATTAACAACCCTTCATATACATCGTCAAGCTTTCTAGAAAATCATATACCATTATTTATTACAAAATCAAAAAATGGTGCAACAATTATTTGATATAACCTCTCGCATCACATAAGAGGAGTTACTTAATTTCTCCACCAAATACCACATCCCTGAGAACCTTCATCTCGAAGTACCAGAACCACAGTCCCACATAGGGAGCTTTCCACCAGAGAGGTAGAAGTTTACACAAGATTCTTTGAGTTCGCAAATAATCGTATACCTTTGTCAAGATATCTAATAGATGTCCTAAGCCTTTTCAGTATCCATATATCATAGCTTCATTGCATTGGTGTGGCTAAAATATCAAACTTTGAGGTCAACTGCTATATTCTGAATATAGACCCGACAATGAATCTTTTTCGTGCATTTTATCGCCCATCTTGGGTCAACGGCTGGATATCCTTCTCCAAACAAGCAGTCCCTCTTCAGTGTTATGAGACAAAACTTGTTTCCTTAAAAACTGATCCAACAAGTTCTTCAGGATAGATAATGTAATTTTCCCCTTTGAGTACGATTTCATAACTCGTGAAACTTTGATAAAAGACGGGCGACCCGAACCACGAACTTACAGCGCTGCGGATGCCGAAAAATCAATACACACCGCACTCCTATACAAGATTACCCCACATCCATTAGACTCAGCCACAATATTATTATGCGCGACGATCATTTACCGCAGTTTTATGATGACTTTGGTCACGGTAAGCACCAAACTCTCAACATTAAGTTCTTTAGTGCGAGTTGTATTAAAAAAAATCACATTTCCGTTATTTATTCTATAGAGATGAGACTGTCCCATCTAGTGAGACGTCAGCATCCCCATGAGGTAACCATGCGACGTCGTCCACGCACAAAAGAGGAACTTCCACTAAGAATAATTGTGGGTGGGCACAGAATGCCCACAAAATTTCAAGAAACAAGCGCACCACCAGACATCGGGAGGATGCCCATACTAAACGCAACCCCCATCCGGAGCGTCTCAGGATATGTGGAATCGTCCTCTTTAGACGAAAATGAATATATAAGTAAGATACAAATTTCGTTATCCGAAGAAGAGAGATTATCAGAGGAACACGTTTCGGAAGATATAGCAGTTATGCCCCATATTCATAAAAGACCCACAGAAACGCCTCTCGGCACACCACAAAAAAGACCACGAACTGGAACTTCCGCCTGTCTTCTTCCTAAACACGCCACCGCAGTACTAGGTGTCCCCTACTTCCCTTCCACCGGTCATCTCTTCAGCGCGAGCACATCAAGTTCCCCTGCTAAAGCTTCATTGCAGACTCAAGAAATGAGGTACGAATTTACATTTGATGTGCCTTCTATCACTGATCATCATTCTATAGTACAGTAGAGAAGTCCTTAACCTTTATTCATCGTCGTTTGTTTTTACAGAGCTAATATTGAGAAGGTTGCGGAAACCAACAATGTCACCCTCCCAGAAATTGTCGCACATGCTACTCCAATAATTACGTCCCTGGCAAAAAAATGGACCTCACCCCATCGGGTGTTTTTATCCCTCAATGGCGTGTGCCGTCGTTGTGCGATATATCTAAAACCCAGGATTATAAAAACTTTGTAGACCACGTCACTCCTCTAGGATGCTCTCAAATTCTGGATTGCCTTCCTGATAATGAGCTATTAAAAGAGATAGTCATGACTGCGACTTATGACGTATTGTTGAGGTCCCAATTGAAGAGGAGATGCCTATAATTGTTTCAGCAAAGTGAAACTATATCCACAGAACATGCCCAGGTACTGGAAGAGAAGAAACTTGAACTAGCCCGAGCGAAGGTGAGATTAGCCCTTGCTGAGGCTACCACTAGAATTAATACAGATACCAGTCATTACTTAGAAGATCAGAAGACCCATCTTACAGACTCACCCTCCTGAGAACGCAAAAAGCTGAAGAACCAAGAGTCTTACAATCAATGGGCGATGCGTCAATTGGAAGAGTTTAGAGAAAAACTATTTGCCAATTCTGTGAATCTTGCCACTAGGTCGCAGCAACAGCTAGACAAGCACGGAGAGAAACTTTAATGTCTCAGCGTAGAATTTGACGAGGAACTCTACCCTCATCTGATGTCCGTTCTTGTAGAAAGGCGATGGTTAATTCAGTACGGCCTCCCTATAGTCACTAAAGGTGCAATGGAATCCTCTAACCTTCGGGAGGCGTACATGCGCGCTATACTTGCAGCCATGATGGAAGGTCAAAGTGTTGCTATGAAACGCGCATCTAAAGAAGGATTGCTAACAAAGAGCTTGGAGGAAATACCTTTGTCTGACCCTGGGGCGTAGGATAAGCTGGATGACGACCTTACTGATTTGAAAAAATGTGACCTTCCAATAATAAAAATGGTAGAGCCGGACCAAGATTGGACTATTAGCGTGATTATATATGGACTCACCCTAGAAAGGCACCATCAGGAAGGCGCAACAGGGTGCAATAATTGGTTTAGGACTAGTACACCCACGTCGATCTGACGGTGTAGCTGTCAATGTACATACTCTTTCTGCCCAAGATGTGCGCATCCTTCAAGACATGGAGAAAGCATGGAAAGAACATACCATCTCTTCCTCTAATCCCTCCATCGTAGGCTGAAAAGATCTTGATCAGCCAGGGATTTGTTATAAGTACTCTTCCTTCATAGTACGACCGGTCCATATGAATTTCATAGTTCGTTTGTATAACCCTGACATCGTGTCGTAAATCTTGTTGTATATATTGTAAAAATGTAAATATTTATTTATTTTATCTTCTTGTTACATCACTTTGTGAATAGCTGTTTAATTGCGCTATGATGTCTTATGGATTTTTGGGTTTTTGCGTCAGTATTTGAAATTACAGATTGAAACACCTAGTGTGAGTACCTTTAGTGAAGCGAATCTCTGTAAACTTATGGGTGAGTGCGATATCATTTCGTATGGCGTGCCACTACTACCATAAGTAATGCCATTGAATTTGGCAGAATGTTGTTAGACGTGCACGCTGTGTCTTTTTGCATATCCATCATGGAATGTGTGGAATGCATTACTTACTAAAACATCTTGATTAATAAGGTGCCAAATAAGGATACCTGATCCGTGGTCGATGGGGTTGCATCCCTCTTATTCGACAAGTTAATTAGTAGGTTCACTTAATCCTCTTATTTCACGTGGAAACGAAAAGTACATGTACGCCGAAGGCCCAAATATGAGTATTACTTTTTATGACATTATGAGATACATATATTAATTATATTATTAAGAGAAAAACAGTGTGTCATTGGACTAGCTAGGTACCATGGCGTTTTATTAGTAGTTGCAAGTTTTTGAATACAAAGAAATGAATCATAATGTGATATTTAAAAAGAAAAAATACATGGATATTCCATTGGGAAATGACTATAGTTTGTATTCGTTCATTGTGTGTTTGTAGGTTCGGATATCATGAAATCAACAAAAGATCTAAAGAAACAAGCAAAAACGAACGCGAGAAACCAAGTCACACAAAGAACCGGACCCGATTGTTGATTTTACACAAAAGACCCTCAAGTTTTGAAGATTTACAAGTTTAGCCCCCTCAACTATAACAACTTGTCAAAATCAGCCCTTATAGAATCATTTTGTACAATTCAAGTCCCTAAAGATTGAAGATTTACAAGAAAGACCCTTGAAGATTCCAATAATTGCAAAACAAGTCCTTGTTAAAGTTATTTCAAGAAAAAGGGCCAAAATTGTCATTGCTCCAAAGTTATTTACAAAGGATTATACCTATATTGTTTACAAACTAGAGGGAGTCTTTTGCAAAGTGACCAAAGATGCAACCAGTCCAAAATCTCAATTCGGACCTGTCAAATACTATTTTTGAACCCTCCCATATTAATTATATTAATTTAAAATATGGGAAACATTTTGTTAATCCCCAATTCGGATAAAAGACAACTTATCCACACAAGAACCCTAGTCACCCACCAGAATTAATTTCCCTTAAATCAAGGGGATAATCAAAGTCATTTGAGTTTTTTTTAAGATAAACCCAAGCTCAACAAACCCATGTGAAGAGATTTGATGCCACATCAGAGAGGGGACCAAACCAACTCATATTGCTCATGGGTCACTTTCATTTTTTAGAGTATGAACACAAATCAAAGGTTGTGATGCATTGCCTTGCTGCCCACATCAAATACACGTCCAAGATCGTTTCTTCACCACTGGCAATCACATGGGAGCAGTAAGAAATTTCTAGAAAGCAATTTTGAATTTGGTATATTCTCAGCATATCTCAGGGCATTTTAGGGAATCTACAATGATGTTTCAACTAGGGTTTATAAGTTCCTCTATAGTATAAATAGTATAGATATAGCTAGCTGAATTCTTGTTCCAATTTTTCATTCTCTTAATTTGTAATCCGAATTTTTGATGAATGAATATTGAGTTCCATGTTTTAAATTATTTTCATTTACTTTAAATTTCTGTCAACATTTATTTATTTGCAAAAATTTAATTTCAAGTTTAATTCAAAAGTCATTTTTTAGTTTTGAAGATCCACTGTTCAAATTAGTTGACTTCTAGCTTATTTGACACTTAAGATATAAGTTGGTTATTTGAGGGGTGTTAACTTTTCTGTCACCTTTTTATTTCTGCAAAATTTTTAATTTTCAAACTATTTTTTAAATTATTTTACAGTGCAATAAGTCTCAATAAGTTGTGCTTATTGAGCTTATTGCATCTTGTTATCCTTGTTCTCTTTACTTTATTGTTTCAGGTTCAAAGAATGGTGGTCTTTGTTGATGTACTTTCAAGAAATACCAAAACTTTGTTGAGTATCCTTGTAGATTTCAAGGGTAGATCAGTTATTGATAAATTGTTTCAGTAAGCTGTGTTGTAGGGTTGATAAGTTCTAAAAGGAGGTCAAAGGTGCTTGTAGAAAGCTTAGTCAGTGGGGAAGTCCATTGACTTAATATAAGTCCTTCAACTCCCTTACCTTATTTTCTATCTATATAATTGCTTATTTGACGTTGTGGCTTATTCTGCTTGCTTGATTATTTGTTTGTTGCTTATTTTATCTTGCTCTGTTTGTGTTTTATATTCCTATTTTAGTTGCTTGTACTTGCTTTATTTTTCATGTTTATGCTTTAAATTTCATGTTTTGCTCTTGATAGGGGTGTTTGGGTTAGTCTGACAAGCTAACTAAAGCTCTCGTTTAGGACTTAGACGTGTGAATGCATATTTCTAAGGTTAGATAGGTCATAAATTTGCCTTTAGTTCTGTCTCAAATTGAAAAATCAAAGATTGCATGTTATTCTCACTTTTTGTCTAGTTACCAACAATAGGGTTGAATGTCTTGCTTAGGGTGTTAATCTTGTGAATTGGGGTTTGTTATGTTGTTAGAAGTTAGTTAGTATATGTATCTAGGGTTCTAGGTATTTCATGTGTTGATTAGCTGGTCTAATATCAAGATTTTGAAGTTTAAAATTTGGTCCAAGTATCAAACATATGAGCTAATAAACACCATTGTATGCAATTTTTTGTTCAAACTAATCTTTATTGATTTGTGTGTTTGTTGTTTGAGTTGGTGTTTGTGCGTTTGTTATTGACTCCCCACAAGCCAAAGCTTGTGGGGGTGTCGTTTGTGCCCAAAAACACTTACAAATCAAGCCTAAACAAGGCAAATCCGAGCCTATACGTCCCATGTGTCAGAGAGAGTGAAATCAGATTTAGCGACAGTTTTATGACATAATTAAGTGTCGCATATAGTGTGGGATGGAGGAGGTTTCAAGTTAGTGACACATTTGTGACACTTAAAACTGTCACAATTAGTTTTGGGAGGGAGGAGATATTAATATAAAAAAGAAAATAAAAGTTAGGATTATATTTTTTCAAAAATCGTTTAATACTTTTAAAAATTATTTATTTACTTTAAATTGTTTTTAATTCATACAAAATTATTAAAAAGTCAAAAAAATTTAATTCTTTTTTAAAAAAATTTCGTTTATCGTTTAGGACTTAGGAAAAATATATATTCGTTTTAGGTTATAAATTTGATAGTTTCGTGTTTTTACTTTCGTTGTTAGTTTTGCGCTTTCGTTATTTAGACTTTTTAGTCCATTTGCGTTTTGAGAAAAGTTTTTATTTTTATTTTTTTCTTTCTTTTTAATTTAATAAGTTTTTTTTAGTTAAATTTTCAAAAAAATTATTTTTATTTTTTTATTCCTCGCGTTTTACGTATATGTTTAATTATTCGTCGTAGTTTACATTAGCTTAACTCGTCCTTTAGTTTTCTTTCTTCTCATAACAAAAAACGATCACTAATCCAAACATTGTTTTATAAATATTGGCACATAACACATACACCTCCTTCGAGAATGAACTCGCACTTATTCGGTTTTACGGTTTTCCTAAATCGTATAACTTAATACTTGCCGCGGTTATTTGTTTTTCCTAAAACAAGTGACTAAAAATACATTAATATTTTGGCCACTGCCAGGGAGGTGTTTTTAGTGCCTTATATATATATCGTGTTTGTGTGGGTAGTGCATTTTTTCTTTTCATTTTTGGAAAGCGTAAATATCGTACATACTCGTTTGTTATTTTTCTACTATATTACAAATATCCAAATAAATCGTGTTTAGTTGTCCTCAATTAAACACACAACAATCTTTTTCATTTTATCGGTTTTCGTTTTTTGTGAATATTATTAATATATTGTATTACGTATCACAATAAATTTACAATATCTCCAGAAGCGTGAAAACGCAACCTTAATTAGGATTTCATCACTCAATTATTGTATTCGAATCCAAAACAAAAAGAAAAGGAAAAATAGATAAATACTTTTAAGAAGCTTAATCTCGACAAGTACAAACTATAAGGTGGGTATAAGGCGGTTGTATTTCACGACCTAAAGGAAAAATGCTCTTAAGTGCTTCGCGCCGCTTCGTTTCCTCCGCTTGCTTGTGCGTACTTAGAAAGTGAAGGCCGATTAAGGGTTTGTCAACCAAAGTATTAATCTATGTATCATATATATTTTCTTGGTTTCAAAGATTAAAATCTCTTGAACATTTTGGAGTTCCACCAACGTTATAAAGTCATCGAAGACGTTCACTCAACGTGATCGTTTTCATTCCTTGAGGCTCCTTTAATCTAGAAATTGATTCGAGAGATTTGTAGATTTGAGTCTACGTAATACACCGAAAACAAAAAAAAATTAAAAACAATCAAAAACCAAAGAAAATTAAAAAAACCAAAAAACCCCAAAAAGAATCTTCTTTGCTAGCCCCCATTCTACGTTTAGTACATGCGCACTCGTTCGAAGGATTATTCTAATTCTAGCGACGTTATCGACGTCAAAGTGCCGGTCAAAAATAACCTAATTACCTTATACTAGATAGGGTAAGCGGGTATCGATCCACGAGGACTATGTGGTTTTAGTTTAAGTCTTGGGGTGATCACTGATCAATAAAGGTTTTGTTTTTGAAATCTAACAATTAAAATACTTTTGATAATAAAAATGCGGATTAAGAATTAAATAATTATTAAGCTAATAATAAAGCTAGAAAAATAAAATAAAGATGTAAACAAATAAAAGAAAAATGCAATCCCTTCCAGCTCCTAATATTTATGGTTGATCACACTTATGGATTATTGAAACTTTTTAGAACCGATTACAAAGATTATTTTGACTTAATATGAATGAATTAATGTCGGCATTTATTATGTTTATCGATGACTCGCGATAATAAATCTTATATTAATCCAACCAATAATTATGTTTTAATAATTTATTTAGGTACAACTTATGTTTATTATACGACCATCTTTTTTTTTAACTAAATAAAATAAGTATGAATCGTTAACTAACAATAAATTGTCTCACACAAATAATTAAACATAATATTAAATCGATAAAAATAATTTTTAAATAAATCATAAATCAATGTAATAAAAATATGATAATCCAAAAGTAATGATCAACCATAAATAAAGTTATCGGAAGGAATTACAACAAAATTAGCCGGACATCGCGGTGCACTCGACCCACTTAATGACAAGCATCATCTTTAATAAATAATAAAGAATCTTTTTCTTTTTCTTATTGCTACAAAAACAAATCCATTGGGCAACTTGTTGTCTTTTTTATTATTTTCGATCTATTGTTGTTGTTGTTGTATGAGATGAGATTGTTAATATACTCAAAGTGGCGACTGACCAATTGTCAAAAAACAATGCGGCTGATGTTTTGCTTCCACTGTGCGACAATTCTTCAACAAGGAAAATCCCTTTTTTTTGTTTTTTTTTCTACAATCGATCTCCAACTCTCCTCTTTTTTTGTGTCTTCTTTTTATTCTTTTTATATTATCCACTAGTGGGTTATTGTGTATTGGGCCCAAAAATTATTATTATTTTTTTTTATTTTTTTTTTCTTTTATTCTTTTGGCATATAATAATTTTGGCCCAATAAAAAATAACCCAACATTAATCATTGCTTGAACGAACCCGGACAAATAAAAGATAACCGAAAATATTGCGACGCGCTCAAATCTTTTTCTTCAATATTTTTTCTTCATTTATCGGCGCTCACAATGTCTTTTCTCCAAGAAATTAATTAAGCGTCCATTTTTATTCCACTTCGCTCGTAACCTACATAATCACAAAAAACACTCAAAGTACATATATAACCACAAATAAATATACAATTATGCTAAATTAACATGCTATTAGGTGTATGCAAAATACACCAATCAGATCCCCTCGCACTTAACCTTTTACGTGTCCCAAGTAAAAAATAAAATAAAAATATACAAGCATGTTAATTTCATAATTTTTAATCATACTATTGAAATTTCATCAAAAATATCACATTCAACCTAATACACTAATAACCATCCTACATGACAAATAATCCAAAATGATTACAAATATTTTTGTCCTTCTTAAACACTTAGCATAACCATTCCCATTGACTCCATTTACTTTATGTTTCATATAATTAACCATGTGTCCAACGTACCTATTACACACCTATAATCAACATAAACATTAATCTAAAACAAGAGGTGAGAATATCGTACACCTTTTATGACATTGAAGTTTTTATACCATAAGAGCACATCATAAGCCATCATACTTTAGCTTACATACTTCCATTTTTTTTCTCATCATTTTTTTTTCACATTTTTTTTTCATTCATTTTTTTTTATTATTTTTTTCACATCACACATAAGCTCTCTCTTTTTTAGCCATTCGAGACCGTTTCTTATACAAGTCATCCCGAACGCTTTATACACTCCTTTTAAGGTTGATATAAAGACCAATTATTCAAAAAAATGAATATCTAACATATAGGTGCATACTAAGACACATCGGCACATGAGAACCGGTTAATTAAGTCTGTTTAATTAAATGGGAACAGTTATACTTCGTGCCTACTGGGACATCACATGATGGAATTATCTACCACATAGTATAATTATACAATGCACTAAATTAAACTAATCTTTCTAATTTCATTACAATAATACAAGGATTGGGTTATTTCACATAAAATTGTCTCACATAGTGCAATGCTATCCATCATAAAAATTGGCGTCTGACCCATGCTAACAACTAAAGTATCACCTTGCGCGGGTGACGAATCAGATAGGCAAGCCCAGCATATGACTACCACCAATAATTATGACAGTTCTCCAACTCTTTTCTAAGGCCACCGTGCGCGGGTGGCGAGCCGAATAAGATCAATTCTACGTGTCCTAACCCAACTATTACATTACTATATTTCATATTATTTTACTCAAACTTTCTACTCAATCTAAGCAAAGGTAAGTAGAGGGAATTCAACCGGTGTGGTTTGATCATCTAATTATACATATGCCTAACTACATGCAAACAATCAAATCAATTTAATAACCAAATTAAACAATGGAATCGGGTGCACCTGATAATTATGGCCAAATCCTCTAGCTTGCTCCAATAAATCATCCACAAGCTAATCTTTAGAATCTGCAAACACTCAACAAACATATATGTAGAAGAAACTTCCACATCTAATTAGCACAAGACTCTTATAATGTGATTTAAAATTTTAAAAATTTTCAATTTTTCCCAAAAATCACATTTTAACCCATTTTGACCAAAATTTCACACAAAAACATATAACACATGTGCCACCCCCCTCAACTTAAAGCATTGCATTGTCCCTAATGCAAAAACTTAAAATTGAAATTTTGGTTAAAAATCAATTTGACAAACTCACACAAAAAACAAAAACCTAACTCACTTTCGTAGGAATCACGGTTGCATTTAGCGTAATGCAACAAGCCTTTAAACCACTCGGTAGCCCGACTGGACGAGTTTTGTCTCGTGAGGGTTTGTAGTGAACACACCCACAAAGTTCCACAAACCACGGGTTGCCTCCCACGAAGCGCTAAGTTTACCGTCTTCAGCCAGACATAACTCAAATTAGCTATTGAGACGGTTGGAGTGGTTTTAAGTAAACCACATCCACCGTTTCCATCTGATCACTCTCCAACTCAACATACGGCTTTAAACGGTGTCCATTAACTTTAAATGGCTCTCCACACCATATTTTTTATTTCAATGGCTCCGTGTGGAGAGACTTGAGTCATAATGTATGGACCCGTCCATTTACTTCTCAACTTTCCAGGAAAAAGCTTAAGTCTAGCATTGAATAACCAAACTTTTTGACCAACCAAGAACGATTTCTTGGTGATGTGTCGATCATGAAAAGCTTTGGTTTTCTCCTTATAAATCCTAGAACTTTCATAAGCATCACGTCTAATCTCATCTAGTTCAGATAATTGAAGTTTCCTAGAACTACCCGCTTTCTCTAAATCCAGATTAACGGTCTTAATCGCCCATTCAGCCCTATGCTCTATCTCAACCGGTAAATGACACGCCTTACCATATACCAACTTATACGGTGACATACCAATAGGAGTCTTAAAAGCCGTCCTATATGCCCACAATGCATCATCTAACCTCAAGGACCAATCTTTCCTATCACTACGGACGGTCTTTTCTAAAATTCGCTTAATCTCCCTATTAGATACTTCAACCTGTCCACTAGTCTGTGGGTGATAAGGGGTAGCTATCCTATGATTAACTCCATAGTGTTTCAATAATTTCCCAAATCGAAAGTTCTTAAAGTGGGAACCCCCATCACTAATTATAGCCTTAGGAATTCCATGCCTAGAAAAGATATTCTTCTTAACAAACTTAAGAACTACACTATGGTCATTGGTTCTAGTAGCCTCAGCCTCTACCCACTTAGACACATAATCAACTGCCACTAAAATGTAAACATTGCCATGGGAAGTGGGGAATGGTCCCATAAAATCAATACCCCACACGTCAAAGATCGCAACAACAAGTATGGGATTCATAGGCATTTGATCACGCCTTGAAATCCCTCCAACTTGTTGGCAACGAATACATGCTTTCACAAAAGACTGGGCATCCTTGAATATAGTCGGCCAAAAGAAACCGCTTTGTAGGATTTTATGCCCAGTTTTCGTAGCACCAAAGTGACCACCACATGCATAAGAATGGCAATGAGCCAATATGTCCATATGCTCATGGTCAGGAACACATCTCCTAACAACTTGGTCAGCACACACCTTATAGAGTTCCGGATCCTCCCAAAAATAATGCTTCAACTGGGAGAAGAAGTATTTTCTTTGTTGATTGGACCAAAAATCCGGAAGTTTTTTAACAGCTAGGTAATTAACTATATTTGCGTACCAAGGAATCTTAGAAACCTCAAATAGGCTTTCATCCGGAAAGCTTTCCTTAATCACATCAGAAGGATTGAACGATGGAGGGATATACTAGACAAATGGTCGGCAACTACATTTTCTGACCCCTTTTTATCCCGAATTTCTAGATTAAATTTCTGTAAAAGCAAAATCCACCTAAGCAACCTCGGTTTTGTCTCTTTCTTAGTCACAAATGTCTTAAGGCACTATGATCTGAAAATACTATCACCTTAGAATGTTCCCAAATATATGACCTAAACTTATCAATAGCAAAAACCACGGCTAACAACTCTTTTTCAGTAGTGGTGTAATTCATTTGAGCTTCTAAAAAAGTCTTACTAGCATAAAAGATTACAACGGGTTTCTTATCGACCCGTTGTCCTAGAACCGCCCCAACGGCATAATCACTCGCATCACACATGATCTCGAAAGGCTTCGACCAATCAGGTGATTGCAGAATAGGGGCTTCTACAAGCTTTTGCTTAAGCATATTGAATGCTTTAAGACATGATTCATTAAAGTCAAAGCGTGCATCTTTTAAGAGTAGATTGTAAAGAGGATTTGATATTGCACTAAAATCTTTAATAAATCGCCTATAGAACCAGGCATGACCAAGAAAAGATCGCACACCTTTGACAGTAGTGGGAGGAGGAAGGGTCGAAATTACTTGAACTTTGGCACGATCAACCTCAAATCCTTTTTCAGACACAACATGCCCTAATACAATTCCCTCTCGAACCATGAAATGGCTCTTCTCCCAACTAAGAACCAAATTGGTTTCGGTGCATCTTTTTAACACACTTTCAAGCTGATCAAGGCAGCTTTCAAAAGATTGACCAAAGATGGAGAAATCATCCATAAATATCTCTACAGATTCTCCAACCATGTCAGAAAAGATACTCATCATACACCGCTGAAAGGTAGCCGGTGCATTACACAGGCCAAAAGGCATTCTTCGAAATGCAAAAGTCCCGTATGGACACGTAAACGTAGTTTTGGCCTGGTCATCAGGATGGATGGGTATTTGATTATAACCAGAGTACCCATCTAAGAAGCAATAGAACATCTTACCAGAAAGCTTCTCAACTATTTGATCAATGAAGGGTAGTGGGAAGTGATCTTTAGATGTGGCATTATTCAGCTTACGGTAATCTATACAAACTCTCCACCCAGTAACTGGTCGGGTTGTGAGTTTTTCCCCATTCTCGGTTTCAACAACGGTGATTCCGGCCTTTTTAGGCACCGTTTGAGTAGGACTTACCCATTTACTATCCGAGATGGGATAGATGATACCGGCATCTAACCATTTAAGAACTTCCGTCTTGACTACCTCTTTCATATTAGGATTCAGACGCCTTTGCGCATCTCTTGCTGGCTTAATATCTGGGTCCGTAACAATTCGATGCATACATAATGAAGGGCTGATCCCTTTCAAATCTGCAATCGTCCATCCTACTTCTGCTTTATACTTGGAAAGCACTTTTAAAAGTGCTACCTCTTGTGATTCAGAAAGATCAGAAGCAACAATAACGGGCAAAGTATTGTTAGGACCTAGAAAATCATATTTAAGATTAGATGGCAAAGGTTTTAGTTCAAGAGTTGGAGGCACCTTTAAAGAAGGCTTCGTGGCCGTGTCAAAAGTAGAAGGCAAGGGCTCCACCTTATACGACCAAAGTGGTTTTTGATGGTCCAAAGAACTTACCAAACACTCTTGAATCTCTTGAACTTCAGCAACATCAAGAATATCCTCATTATCACCAGTTAAATATAGTTCCAAAGGATCATTCTTAAGCATACGGGATGCATGCTTTTGAACTTCCTCATCAATCACATCTACTTGGTAAAATTCATTCATCGTAGGAGAATTCATAGAATTAAACACATTCAATCTTATTTTCTTATTACCGAATGCAATATCCATGGCGCCGGTCCGACAATTAATCCTAGCATCTATCGTGGCTAAGAATGGGCGCCCAAGGATAATAGTCGGTTGAACATCTTTGTATTGTGACTCGGTGTCCATAACAAAGAAGTCAACTGGGTAATAGAAATCATCAACTTTCACAATAACATCCTCTAAGATACCTCTAGGAATTTTGGTAGATCGATCGGCTAAGGAAATAATGGTGTCTGTCTTACGAAGAGTTCCTAAGTCATACTTATCAACCAAACTAGCAGGAATGATGTTGATACTAGCACCAAGATCAAGGAGCGCCTTCTTAATCGCAATATTTATGACCATAACTGAAATCAACGGTGCTCCAGGATCTTTGAATTTAGGAGGAAGGGAACTAGATAAGACTGCACTAACATGCTCAGTTAGGTCAATCTTTTTAGGCAAAGACGCCTTCAGCTTCCTCTTCTGAGTACACAAGTCCTTTAAAAACTTGGCATATGCAGGAATTTGATTGATAGCATCAATAAGGGGGAGATTGATCTTAACTTGCTTGAAAGTCTCCCACGTATCCTCAGCGTGAGGACCCTTTTTAGCTAACCTTGCAGATGTCAATTTCTCCAAAGCCGTAGGGTAAGGTGTGCTGGACACACCACCCTCCCCAACTTCGGAAGATTCAGTAGCTTTAGGATTCAGTGTTGTTGGTTTAGGAAAATCATTTAACAAATCATTTACCAACTCAGAACCGGACTTAACATTATCATATTTTTTACCTTCAACAATAATTTCGTCATCAGTGACGAAATCCTCGACATCAGGAGAATTTGGAATTCCCTTGTCATTGTTGTAGATTTTGCCATTTCGAAGAGATGTCACCATATTCACATGCTCATTTCCATTTTTCTTGTGTGCGGGATTCATGGTGGGGTAGCTCGGTAGCCTTCCCTCATCTCTTTTGCTTAATTGATCTGCTAATTGACCAACTTGTCTCTCAAGAGCTGCAATAGATTTAGTAGTGGTCTCGTGTCTTTGATTAGTGACCTCGAATTTTCTATTAATCTCTTGATTGTTGGTAGACAATGAATCCATAAGCCTATCAAACTTTTGGTCAAGGTTCAAGAGACGGTTATCATCTTGGCCTTGGCCCTGATTTGGATATTGTTGTTGTGGCCTATGATTATAAGAATTTTATTGAAAATTAGATGAATCGCCACCCTCATACCTTGGTTTGTAACCATAGTGTTGTTGGTGGGCATTATTAGGGCGATTGTCTTCATCTCTCCAACGGAGGTTGGGGTGATTGCGTCATCCAGGATTATAACTTTCGGAGAATGGGTCATTTCGTGGACGACCACCATAGACTCCATTTACCTCCTCATTTGGTGGCGCCCCCCAACTTTGACAATTATCGACAGAGTGACTTGGATCACCACACATTGAACACCCACTATGTGACACATTGGACACATTTGGCACACTTTTTCGTATATTTTTCAACAAAAGATCAACTTTCTTACTTAACTCGCTAATTTCAGAATTTGTGCCACGTTGGTTGGACACATAATTGGCAGAAGATGGGTGGTTGTTTCGATCCACTGAAGCTTGGGTCTTAGAACCTTTGCTTAGTTTTTCAAAAAACTTCCATTCTTCCTCCATAGGTCGCGAGAAAAACATACCCCTACTAGTGGCCATCACAAATTATTGGTTGTTATAATCCAACCCATCATAGAAGACTTTGACAAGCTCCCATTTTGGAACATCGTGATGAGGGCATGTTCTTAATAACTCCTTAAGTCTATTAAATGCTTCATGAAACTGCTCGCCTGGGATTTGACGAAAGGATTTAATCTTATTCCTAATGGCAGCAGTTTTACTTATAGAATAAAATTCCTCAAGAAAAGCAGATTGTATTTCAGACCAAGAGTTAATACTACCTGGCTCGAGAGATGAGAACCAGTACTTAGCTTGATCTTTAAGTGAGAAAGGAAAAAGGCGAAGTCTTACCTCATCCTTGGTAATGTTATTAACCTGATGTGTGTCAGCAATTGAGAAGAATTCTCGTAGATGTGCCTATGGCTCCTCACGACCTCTAAACACTGGCAAGATTGCTATGAGGTTCGGTTGGATCTTGAAGTTACTTGTAACCCCTTTAACCGGATCCGGATAAACGATAGGCGAGGGATCCTCGAAGATCCCCGGCCTGTAATAAGAATCAACACCCCGTGGTGGGGATTCTTCTCCGCTACTACTGCCGCTAGCACTTTCGCCAACGTCTTCGTCACCTGGCATTTCAGCAAAAAGCTCTGCTAAACCTGAAAAATCAAGATTAGTAGAAAACTGTCGAAACGTCTTCCTTCTTAACCTTGCACTTTTCTCAACCTCGGGATCGTAAGCTAACGGTGATGTACGTCCCGATCTACGTGTGCCCATACACTAACCTGCACACTCACAAGAAACAAAACAAACAAACAAAACAAGAAAAATAAAATCTTTTTGTATTTTTTATTTATTTAAAAAAAATATATTAACAAAAACTTAAATGAAAAGCTCACTGAGACCCCGGCAACGGCGCCAAATTTTTGATCGACGTCGAAGTGCCGATCAAAAATAACCTAATTACCTTATACTAGATAGGGTAAGCGGGTATCGATCCACGAGGACTATGTGGTTTTAGTTTAAGTCTTGGGGTGATCACTGATCAATAAAGGTTTTGGTTTTGAAATCTGACAACTAAAATACTTTTGATAATAAAAATGCGGATTAAGAATTAAATAATTATTAAGCTAATAATAAAGCTAGAAAAATAAAATAAAGATGTAAACAATTAAAAGAAAAATGCAATCCCTTCCAGCTCCTAATGTTTATGGTTGATCACACTTATGGATTATTGAAACTTTTTAGAACCGATTACAAAGATTATTTTGACTTAATATGAATGAATTAATGTCGGCATTTATTATGTTTATCAATGACTCGCGATAATAAATCTTATATTAATCCAACCAATAATTATGTTTTAATAATTTATTTAGGTACAACTTATGTTTATTATACGACCATCTTTTTTTTAACTAAATAAAATAAGTATGAATCGTTAACTAACAATAAATTGTCTCACACAAATAATTAAACATAATATTAAATCGATAAAAATAATTTTTAAATAAATCAAAAATCAATGTAATAAAAATATGATAATCCAAAAGTAATGATCAAACCATAAATAAAGTTACCGGAAGGAATTACAACAAAATTAGCCGGACATCGCGGTGCACTCGACCCACTTAATGACAAGCATCATCTTTATTAAATAATAAAGAATCTTTTTCTTTTTCTTATTGCTACAAAAACAAATCCATTGGACAACTTGTTGTCTTTTTTATTATTTTCTGTCTATTGTCGTTGTTGTTGTATGAGATGAGATTGTTAATATACTCAAAGTGGCGACTGACCAATTGTCAAAAAAAAATGCGGCTGATGTTTTGCTTCCACTGTGCGACAATTCTTCAACAAGGAAAATCCCTTTTTTTGTTTTTTTTTCTACAATCGATCTCCAACTCTCCTCTTTTTTTGTGTCTTCTTTTTTTCTTTTTATAGTATCCACTAGTGGGTTATTGGGTATTGGGCCCAAAAATTATTATTATTTATTTATTTTATTTTTCTTTTATTCTTTTGGCATATAATAATTTTGGCCCAATAAAAAATAACCCAACATTAATCATTGCTTGAACGAACCCGGACAAATAAAAGATAACCGAAAATATTGCGACGCGCTCAAATCTTTTTCTTCAATATTTTTTCTTCATTTATCGGCGCTCACAATGTCTTTTCTCCAAGAAATTAATTAAGCGTCCATTTTTATTCCACTTCGCTCGTAACCTACATAATCACAAAAAACACTCAAAGTACATATATAACGACAAATAAATATACAATTATGCTAAATTAACATGCTATTAGGTGTATGCAAAATACACCAATCACGACGTTTCAAGTCGACGCAATCGAAATCGAAGGAATCGACGACGAAGACGTGATTTAGAAACAAACGTTCCTAATATCGTTGTCGAAACTAACGACGAGATGGCCGACAATCGTACGATGATGGAATTACTCCAAGCACCCACCGAGGGTGATGGGGACGCGATCGTCATTCCCGCAATCGATGCGGAAAATTTTGAAATCAAAAGCGGAATGTTGACGTTGATTCAAGCGACAAAGTTTTTAGGTCGTGAGGCGGATAATCCTCGCGATCACATTCGAAATTTCAATTGACTTTTAGCTACGAGCAAGTACAAAAACGTTGACACCAATGTCATCAAGCTTATGATTTTTCCATACTCGCTCGATAGCTCTTCCAAGGATTGGTACGAGAAAGAACCACCTAACTCCATAGCTACGTGGGACGATCTCGTATCTAAATTCGTTAATCATTTTTTCCCACCGTCTAAGACGACGTTTTTCAATTACGAGATTACGAGATTTAAAAAGAAGCCGAATGAATCGTTTAGAGATGCGTGGGATCGCTTTAAGGAATTGCTTAGGCAATGTCCTCACCACGGCTTTTCCGAGTTACACAAAATCAATACGTTTTATAACGGTCTTAGTTTTCAAGAACACGATTCGTTAAATTCCGCCGCCGGTGGCAACTTTTTGTGTAAAACTCCTAGGGACGCCTTAGATTATCGAAAATCGATCCAAGGTTTACCAACTCCGTAACACACCGAGTGTTGCCAAAATCGCTAATGTTAGTAATTCTAATAGAGATATTGAGAGGGTTGATGCGAAAGTCGACAAATTGACGAATGCTTTTACATCGTTTTTTATCGAGATGAAAAACGCTCCCGCTACGGTGAAAGCGGTTGAGGCATCATGTACGTTGTATGGTGGACCTCATAATTATTACGAGTGTGTGGCTTCGGATGGCAAACTTCGAGTATAAACGCGTTAAACAACAATTTTCAAAATCAAAACAACGCGGGTCCAACACAAGGCAATTATAACCAAGGCAACAATTTTAATCGAGGAAATTATTTTCAAAATCAAAACCGAAACAATTTTCAAGGAAATAATCATGGTAATCAAGGTTATAATCAAGGTTATAATCAAGGTCGTAATTTAGGTTGGCAAAATCGAGATAACAACATCAATCAAAACTCGAATTTTCAAAACAATGCTAATCAAGGAAACATTTTTTCAAGTGGTAATCAAGGGAATTTTCAAAGAAATAATCAAAACCAAGGGAACTTTAATTTTAATAAAAATAGTTCGTCAAACGAGTTTCAAGAATATATGTAAACGAATGACGCTAATATGAGACGATTAGAGGGACAAATTGGTACTTTGAAAAACGACTTTTCCAATACATTGAAAAATCAAAACACTAAAATTGAGCAAGGACAAATCGACATTAAAAAGATGTTTCGGCCATTATGAACAAGTCTTCGGGTACGTCATCGAGTTCGTTACCTAGTGACACCGTACCAAATCTGAAGGAACATGTTAAAGCTGCCTCATCTCGTGGAAAAGGTCGTATGATTACCCCTACCCTTCATAATTTTAGAGTTGTTCCTTCTTCTCAACCCTCGACTTCTAAAACGCCTTCATGTTCTAAAGTCGAGGGGGTGAACGTGGTGACCAAGGAAAAGAGTGCACACCCTCGTGTACCTCAAATTCCATCGACGGTTTAAAAAGAGAGCTTTATCGACCTTACCAAAGTGACCCTTGAGGAAACTTGTGCTTCGATCCTTCTTAAAAACCCAAATGGCATATGCCGAGAAAAGAAGAGGATTCGGGCCAATTTCTTTTACCTTGTGATTTTTCCGAGTCCCTTGCCGACTTAGGGGCTAGCATCAATCTCGTGCCTCATTCTCTTTGGAAATTGACGAAATTGCCTATACTTACCCCCACAAACATGAAAGTCGAGCTAGCAAATTGTACGACATTAAAACCAATTGGAATAGCCGAGGATGTTTATGTTAGAATTGGAAAGTTTGTTTTTCCCACGGACTTCGTCATTTCCGATTATGAGTGTGACCCTAAATGTCCCATTATTTTAGGTCGACCCTTTTTATCGATGGCTCGAGCCGTAATCGACGTTCACGGTGGGAAATTAACTATGAAATATGGGGAGGATAAAATGGACTTTTTCGCGAGTAGATCCCAAATTTCAAATCATCATGATAAAACCGATATTTCAAAATTTGATAATGTCAAAGCTCACACTTTAGCGGAAAAAATGAGGCTAGATGCATGTTTTGAAAGAATGAAAATGAACGGTTTTCAATATGAGAATTTTAACGATAAAGAATACGTTTACTTAATTCAAAAGGGTATTTGTAAATTTATGGATGAAAAATCATTTTGGGATATATTTGGCGAAACAAGTGAACAACCAATTCCGAAGGGAGACGTTAGTGCCATCACGACAATGACCAATACGGACTCGTTTTCACCACCATCGAAAGACCACGTCTTTGAGGCATCAACTTCTAATTTCATTGAAGTGCCTCTATTTCCTAGCCCAATATCCATTGAGGCTAAAGGCATTATCGATATCGATCCTCTCGTCATTGAAATGTCACCTATGCATAGTCGTTTGACTTGTAAGACCATGGTTGTGAGTTATCACATCGACACTTTCTTTGATAAAGACGATGAGGACGATTTTGCCAAAATTGATCACATACTCAAAAATCCACAAGCAATTTTTGATTATCCTAAAAAGAATTATTCGTGAGGTGAGTATGATGATTTTGAATTCGAGCCCGAGATTGAGGAAATTATTGAACGGGAGCTTGCTCTTTCGCCTCCACTTCCACCTACTAGTGAGGTCGATTTTTCCAATATCGAGGCCGAACTTGATGAGTTGGAACGTCTCATTCATAATGACGAACCAACTCACGTGACCCAAAATCCCATTCTCGAGGAGTTACCTAATCAACACTCTTCAAATGAGAATGACGTTTACCACATTCGTGAGGATCTAACTTATCAACGATCCCCACAAAAGAATGATGGTTTTGTGCTTGATCGTGATCTTTTCGAGAGAGTTTCTAAAATCTTCAATGAGGGGAACGACAAACCTTGGTTTGAGGAGCCTATCTATGATGAAGAAATCGAAGAGATTAACGATCACGAGGATGACGAATATGTTGACCCAGAGGGGGAGGTGTTCTTTGTTGATCAACGTTTTGAGAACTTATACAATCCACCACCCCCCACCCGCGACTTAAATGTGAGAATTTTTAGTGTGCCTAACATCGACTTAGAAACGCCAAATATTTTTGACATCATAAAATCGGTTTTCATACAGAGTTTTTAAAGGATGAAAAAGGAAAAGATTTAAAATTGATTTAAATGATTTTTCTACAAGTTTAACTCCGTCATCACATCGTTATTTGAGTACTACTAGCTCGTCTACTCCTTTTGACGATGCTTTGTGTGGTTTTAGTGTGGGGGAAGCCCCTTATGTTTCTTCACACTTTTCCACCGAGGACGAGATATTCGATCCCGGAATCGCATTTTTAGGGAAATCTTGGTCTTCCACCGATGCAATGAATGGAAATCCTATCTATTTGATTGATGTGAGTCTACCTCGAGTAGCTCATTTTAGTGCCCCCACCCATTGTCCCGCCCTTCTATTTCTTATCTCTTTTCTTCTACCCCTTTGGGGTTTCACTATCGGTTGGAGTAGCGTTGTTTCGTCCTTCATCCGAAAACGAAGATGCCATCTTTGACCCCGGTATACGTTTATCGGGTTTTTAAAGTACTCCACGTTCTTTTGGGCATTGTTTATCATGTAAGCCCATCAAAAATGACCATACCATGATAATCCCTAAATGATCACATTTATGGGGATTCGAGTCGAGCTTTTGAATCGGTTATCAAAAACAAGGTGCCTCGTGGGGGATTCTCATGCTTATCCTTGTAAATATTATCATTTTTCTAATAGTTTAATGCGGGGACTTGTGCTCTTCCAACCTTTGTTTCGTGGTTGTTTGTGATTGTGATTTATTAGGTTCATCGTCATCATTGAAGCCTCTCGTGTTCGTTTTACGTATCACTCGAGCTTCGATCGTTGCCTTTGAAGATTCCGATATCGGACGATATCCTTTTACGTTCTAACGATTATATTATTAGCATAATTAATAAACGGCTTTTAGATTATTCGTTTTACCCTTTCCATGCTCGAGATTAAGCATTCGACCTTTTGTCTCTAGTATGGGGGTGTTTCACCCTTAGACTCAAAACATTGGGGACAATGTTTAGTTTTAGTATGGGGGGTTAACAGATACTTCACCTTGCTTACGTCATCACGCAATCCAATTTTCATCTTTTTGTTATCGTTTTATGCAAAATAAGGCTAAAAATGGCCAGTTTTAAAATTTTTCACATTTTTCATAAGTGTTTAAGACACGAATGTAGGTTTTCTGATGGTGAGAATAAGAGTAATTTTTTACTCAACCGTGCGTGTTGAGCACTTAACTTTGATTCCTTAACTATATAGGCTAAGTCTCATTAAATTGAGGACGAGAAATGATAACGTTAATTATAACTTAATATGCTAAACGTAGAGTATTCTTATTCTTTCAAAAACTCATGTGTCCTAATTATTTGCTTATTCTCCCGACGCTTTTCTAATAAATTGTTAATAAATATTGATTTAGCGGTTTAATCTCTATAGTTGGTTTCTTATTTATTTTAGTGGCTTCCATGTAATTAAATTGGGAAAACATTAAGGATTCGCCAGCGTCACGGTTTTGAAGTATTGACACCTGAATAATCAAAGGCTTCCCCAATAATAATTTAAGTTCCTCTTCACCTAAATCAAGCAAAAATTCGAAGCTCACAAGGCCGAAAAATCTATGCGAAAATTGAAAGTGAATGTCTTAAATCTTGAAGCCTTAAAGATCCAAAATTCGCCTTAGCGTGAGGATATACGTCAAGTCATAATAAACACCTCATGGCGAGGTTAAATAAAAGACAAGGGCAAGACCAAAGCCATAATAAACACTTCATGGCGAAGTTCAATAAAAGGTGGCGGTAAACCAATTCCAAATTGGTAATAAGTCTCATGTTCAAAACCATTCTAAAACCGTGTTTATCGATCCTTTTTGTTAACTTAATTTTTTAACATCTGTTAGAAATACGTTTTAACGTATATTAGAAGTATCGGTCACTCCACAATATTATTTATGTTGTAATAGCTCGTAGTTAGGAAATAGTCATTAGTTGCTTATTAACTTAAGTAAGAACCGGTCCATGGGCTTGTCATGGACCGGCCCAAGCCCAATGTTAGGCTTGGAATATAAATACCCCTTTCCACTAAGGAAAGGGGTTGGTTGTTGTTTCATTTTGGATTTGATATTAATAAAATCACACACACTTTCTCTCACTTTCTCTCACTTTCTCTCTCTAGTTTCTCTCACTAGAAAACATCAACCCACTTCATAGATTCATAGGTTATCAATATTCTACATTTGGTATCAGAGCTATGGGGTGATTTAAGGTAAGGATTGTGTTGCTTTTTTAGTTTTTGAATCAATTAGTGATCTTTAGAAAAATCAATCTTGAATCTTGTTGTTTTTGGTGTTTTTGTTATTGGGATTGATTGATAAGGATTGGGTTTAGCTTATTTTGGTAAAAATCATAAAACTTTTTGTGGTTTTGGATCAAAAATCGGAGTTAAAAGCTGTTTTTTAAGTCTCGGAAACAATTTTTCCAGAACTTTCCGAATAGGATTCCGAATAGGAGGATTTTCAGTATAGAAAGTTTATTCCGAATAGGATTCCGAATAGGAGGATTTTCAGTATAGAAAGTTTATTCCGAATAGGATTCCGAATAGGAGGATTTTCAGTATAGAAAGTTTATTCTGAATAGGATTCCGAATAGGAGGTTTTCAGTATAGAAGGTTTTTTCCGAATAGGATTCCGAATAGGAGAAATATTCAGAATAGAAGAAGTTTCCGCATAGACTTTCCGAATAGAAGAATTTTTTCCGAATAGCAGCAATTATTTCGAATAGCAGAAATCTTTCCGAATAGCAAAAAACTTTCCGAATAGCCTATCATTTTTTCCGAATAGCCAAAATTTTTCCGAATAGGAGAAATATTCCGAATTGCCCATCATTCCGAATAGGAGGTGTTTTCCGAATAAGCCAAATTGCCAAGATATTCCGAATTGAAGAAAATATTCCGCATAAGGGGTTTTCCGCATAAGGGTTATTCAGCATAGAGTTTATTCCGAATAGGGCATTTTCAACATAGGAGTATTCCGAATAGGCATTATTCCGAATAGGGTTTATTCTGAGTTTGGGTTATTCCGTATAAGCAAGTTCAAGGGGTATTTGAGTTTTTTCGACGATCTTTAGTGGATTTAATCTTGAGTTCAACCAACACAACACAAATTCTAAACCTTTCTTCACTGCTCGATCAACCGATAATCTTTGAGTCTGTTAAGTGATCACAATGAATCCAAGTTCATTAATGCCTCAGATGACATCTCTTACGGATATCTCGATCATAACGGGGACTGATAGTCGTCCACCGATGCTTATTAAAGAGGTGTTTGAGGCATGGCAGGGCCGTATGATGCAATACTTGAAGGGCAAACCAACATACGGAAGGCTTATGGTCAAATCGATTTTGAATGTCCACTCGACTATGGTACCATTGTGGCAAATAGCGTGTCTCGACCAAGAGAATATGAAGAACTCACACCGGCACAACAACTCATTGCTGATGCTGATGAAAAGGCTCTACAGACACTTCTCCAAGCTCTTCCGCATGATATTTATCGTATGGTTAGTCAATATACGGTTGCCAAAGATTTGTGGGAACGTCTAAAGGTGTTGTTACAAGGAACGTCTCTCACCAAACAGGAAAGGGAGTGTCAGCTGTATGATCTGTTTGATAGATTCACGTACAGCCCAGGGGAAACACTACACGATTATTACTTCAGATTCACTACTCTAATGAATGATCTGAATGTATACAATCTGGTGATTGCTCCATTCCAGGTTAACACCAAGTTCTTGAATACTTTACCTCAAGCTGAATGGGGTGAGTATATTACCGATGTGAAGTTAACCCGAGATTTGCATAAGTGCAACTTAGATCAAATCTATGCTTTTCTTCAGCAACATGAGAAGCATGTGATTATGCACCGTTCTCCTCGCGGTATGTACCCAGATTCCTTAGCTTTGATGGTGAATCAACCAAGCTTGTCACACAACAACACACCTTATATCTTGGGTCATCAAGCCTATCATCCATCACCTTACATGACACCAACCTTCCCACAATATTCGATTCTACCGCAACCACCCACCTCACATCAGTAACAATATCGGTTCAATGCACCTTCACCACAGTATGCTTCACAACTTCATCCAGCAAATGTTACACCTTATGCTCAGCCTTCATATTCTTCTTATCCAGAGAATGCAGCATATCCAACAAGCTACCCTGATCAAATGAGTATTCCTTCTACTGATTATGCAGCTCATCCAGATCAAGCACTGTATTGTGATGATGAGGAAGTCCCCGTTCCTGTATTCCAACAAGGAGCTGACCCAGTTGAAGTGCTAACTACTATGTCTGCTTATCTCACACGAACTTTAAGCAAACGAGGATACAGAGGATCAGCTCCTACCAACAATCAGTTGAGGAATTCATCCAATTCTCGTCAACAAGCTACAATTGAGAATGGCAGGGTCATGGTTCAGCCAATTCAACCATATCAGGGGAGACCTTCCACTTCAACCAATGCTCGCACGATTAATCCTGCTCCTGCTCCAATGGTCAACAATCCTCCACGGGCTAATACAGGCAAGTTGAGAATGATTACATGCTACAACTGCAAGGAAGAGGGTCATATGTCCAGGGATTGTAAGAAACCCAAGAGGAGAAGGGATGGACAGTGGTTTGCAGAAAAGATCTATCTGGTAAATGCTCAGGCGCAAGGAAGGGAACTTGATGAAGAGGAGCTTGCATTTCTTGCTGACCCAGGGATTGCTGAACAAGACGTTGTCACTACGCAGAATGCAGCTTACCAAGCCGATGATCTTGATGCGTATGACTCCGACTGTGATGACTTTCAATCTGCAAAGGCTGCTCTCATGGCAACTATCTCCAGCTTAGGGCCAGAAAAGAGATCTGAGGTACTTATTAATACCACCGATAATACCACTGATGCTAGTATTCAACCACATCAAGTTGTGCAAGAGAGTGCTGATTCGAATGAATCTTCGGTGGTGAGTCCTTCAAACGAGGAGACAAACAATGATAGCAATATCAATGTGAGTCCCCAGACTTTGAGTGAATCACAACCGGGACCCAGTTCGCATACGCCTACTTCTGCTCCACAAGATTTGGTCATGGTTCCTGCTACATTACTTAGCCAAATGAATGCTGCACTCTTATAAACCTTAGCTAAGAATAAGAATTTGTCTGATGAGCTTGCCTTAAGCAATGAGAAAGTTCAAACCTTGGAACTAGTGCCTTCGTCTTGTGTTCTAACTAATCCCGAGTATGATCACTTTAGAAACAAACAAATGGGTCACTTGCAAGAAATAGAAAACTTAAGAGCAAATCTGTCTAATGAACTTCAAGAAAAAGAGTTAGTGGTCACTAATTTTCAAAAACTTCAAACGGATTTTGAATCACTAGAGTCTAAGAAGAATGAAATGGAGATTAATGCCACTAATAAGATTAGAAGTCTAGATTACTTGCTGTTAAGACAATACGCTGCTTCTCAACTAGTGCACTTATTTGATGCTTCATTTAGAGAATTTAACTTATCACGTCAAAAAGGCCTTCCCCCTAATCCACGGTATGCAAAACAAGCTTTAAGACATAGTCCTAGACTTTATAATGCAACTCAATTAGGATTGGCTTTAGACCCGATTGTTTTTCCCAATGATCAATCAAGTAAGGATCTAGTTGATGAGGATCGGTCATACAATTCTGCAAAATATCCCGAGTGTGATTATTTTAAATTGAATAAGGAGCTTGCAAAAACGGATTTTAGAATTCGCTTCCATATGGACAAAGATCTCATAACAGCACCAACCTACATATTAGCTGAAGAAAACCCTAGTACTTTTCCTACACTTGTCAATATGGAAGGTCCTAAGGAAATTCCAAAGGATCTTCCACCTGTTAGCACTGTATGGTTAAACTTGCAAGAGATTAATCAATAGTTTACTAATTTTGACAAGGTCATTTTGGAACGTACGACTTCAAATGGCCTAAACGCCGGAGAATGGGCTTTCGAACATATGAACGAGGTGTTTAAAACTGAGATCAATCCGTTTGTCGAAAGTCTAAAAGGAATTTTTGCATCTCTTAAGGAAAATCTTGTTTTTGAAATTGGTGAAGTTCAAAAAGTGTTTTATGAAATGGACACCGCTTACGAACTGTAACTAGTTGAAAAAGAAAAGATTTTAACCGAATATGACCGATTCTTGTCTGCAGTAATCTCGTGTGATGTGCTTACTACTGTAAATGTTAATTATTCGAATGAGCTTACATCCACTATGATTAATCGTGAAGCTGTGAATATTTGTACTGATATTTGTGATGATGTTTGTGATATCTCTGTAAATGTTGCTGATACTGTAAATGAGGTAGATAATCATTCTTGTCACGAATCTAACGCTGAGTTTTTAAAGCTACAAGATTCTTACAATTTACTTTCAAAACGCTTTAATCAACTAGAACAACATTGTATATCTTTAGAATTAAAACAACAAACTCAAAATGAGAATCTTTTGATATCAAATGTTTGTGAAAACGGTGTTGAGAATAGTGACAAGATGATTGCAATTGTTAAGACATTGGAGGAAGAGATAATGAGATTGAAGAGAGATGTGTCATCAAATGAAACACTCAAAATGGAACTAGAGGCTGTAGAGTCTAAAAACCAAGTCTTAGAAATTAGACTTTCGTCTGTTCTAGGGGAGATGGATCGGACAAGACAGGGACTATCCGCTCTTTATGGTTCACTAGAAGAACGCTTCGCTTTTAATGCGGCACAACAACAATATTATGTTGAACAACTGAACCAAAAGTGCGAGGAAATCTCTGATTTGAACATCCTGCTCATAGACAAAAATATGGTTTTGGCTGAGTTAAAGGAGACACTTCTTCTCACCCAACAAGAAGTTGTTGATAACTTAGCTACCGACTCTGCACCGTCCACTAGTGCTCCAACAACCAAATTAGTAGTGCTTTATAAGAATCCGCTTCATAAGAGAAACCCGGTTACCTACGATGATTATATGAGGAATGCCATTAAGCATGTCGATCTTCTTAGGGATATTTTAGACGATCTTTATGCCTTAGATCCCTCAAGTAGCGACTATTATTCGGCTCATGAATATGTTAAGCGAGTTCAATATTGCTTGGCATATTTGCAATATATAGGTACACCAGGTTCTGCACTACTTAATAATAGGCCCATTGTTGTCACTCCATTTAATAAGACTCCAGGAGCGAAACCGTCATTGGCACAATCAAGTAAGACACCTTTAAAATCTGTTGCTAATGTTCCCACTTTGCCTTCTACAGGATTAAAAGAGACTACTAAGGCTAAAGGATCGCCACTCAAGAAAGCTAAGATCAAGCCCTCCACTAGTAGTGCCACAAAGAAGAAAGTAGAAGTTCACAATAGGAATGCTAGTTCAGTTTTAAATAAAAAGAATCATGTTAAGACTAAAAGCTCTGCGCCTGTGCAGCAGCCTAAACCATTCGTGAATTCTAATTTAAATTGTTGGAATTGTAATGAATGTATGTTTTCCCAGCGTCATGATTTGTGTCTGATTGATCACGTTAATGAAATGAATGTTATTAAGAATGGTCTTGAATGGAAGCCAACGGGTCGAACTCGTGCCCAAGTTGGCTGGCAATGGCGTCCCACTGGTAGGACCTTTACATTAGATGGAAAAATGTGCCCTTTAACTAGGAATGCATCCACTGAGGTTAGGTCTGAGCGTCCTTTAGTTAGGAACACTCGCACTCAAGTATGGAAACAGCGCCCTTTAATTAGGTCAGCCCCCACTTTAGTGCCTATCAGTGAAGAAATACCTCAGGATTTAAGCCAACTAGAATCTACACCACCAATTAAGAAGAAGAAGGCTAGGAAATCTAAGAAACCTAGAGTTAGCAAATCTAAGATTATTAAATATGTACCTGCTAATAACAAGGAACACTCAGATTCCGATACCTCTACATTGTCTTTGTGTGGTGATATTTTCAGGTGGTCCAAATCATCTTGTGGTATTTGGACTCCGGTTGTTCAAAACATATGACCGGAAATCGCTCGATGCTCCGAAATTTCGTCAGCAAGTTTCTTGGTACGGTTAAATTCGGGAATGATCATATAGCAAAGATTATGGGGTATGGTGAATATCAGATTGGAAACGTGACGATTTCTAGGGTATACTATGTAGAAGGTCTTGGTCATAACTTATTCTCAGTAGGACAGTTTTGTGATTCCAACCTTGAGGTTGCTTTTCGACAACACACTTGTTTCATCCGCAACTTGGAAGGAAAAGATTTGTTGAAGGGATCTCGTGGTGCAAATCTTTATACGTTGTCTCTACAAGATATGATGGCCGCCTCTCCAGTATGTCTTCTCTCTAAAGCATCTAAGACCAAGTCATGGTTATGGCATCGCAGATTATCTCATCTTAATTTTGATGCTATTAATCATCTGGCTAAAAACGAGTTAGTTCGTGGTCTTCCAAAGCTTAAATTTCACAAGGACCATTTATGCCCCGCGTGTTCAAGGGGGAAAAGCACCAAGAAATCTTACAAACCCAAAGCTGAAGACAATAATCAAGAAAAACTTCATCTTTTGCATATGGATCTTTGTGGACCAATGAGAACTGAAAGTGTGAGCGGTAAGAAATTCATTCTGGTAATTGTGGATGATTTCTCAAGGTTTACATGGGTTAGATTTCTACGTACAAAGGATGAAGCACCGAAGGCTATCATCACTTTTCTGAAATTCATTCAGGTACGTTTGAATACCACTGTCCGCCGTATTCGTACAGACAATGGTACAGAGTTCGTCAACCAGATTCTTCGTGATTATTATGAAGGAGTTGGTATATCACATGAAACATCCGCTGCACGCACTCCACAACAAAACGGTGTCGTTGAAAGACGGAATCGTACACTTATGGAAGCTGCTAGGACCATGCTTATTTATGCGAACGCTCCATTGTTCTTGTGGGCAGAGGCTATTTCTACTGCATGTTTCACCCAAAACCGTTCTATCCTTCGGAAACGCCATGGAAAAACACCTTATGAGCTTTTACATGACCGTAAACCCGATGTTTCATTTTTCCATGTGTTTGGTGCTCTGTGTTATCCAAACATCAATAGTGAGAACTTGGGTAAGCTTCAACCGAAAGCCGACATAGGTATTTTCATTGGTTACTCACCGTCCAAAAGAGCATACCGAATCTATAACCGTCGTCTTGGCAAGATTGTAGAAACTATGGACGCAGATTTCGACGAGCTGACAGCGATGGCTTCTGAGCAACACAGCTCTGAACCCGCGCTTCATGAGATGGGAACCGGTGCTATTAGTTCCGGATTAGTTCCCAATAATCCTACTTCTACATCATTTTTACCACCATCAAGGCCCGAGTGGGATAAACTGTTTCAACCGTTGTTTGATGAATTCTTCGATCCCCCGACTGATGAAGTTCCAGCACCTGTAGTAATTGCTCCAATACCTGAAGTGGTTGCTCAAGTTAATGAACCTTTATCTAATGCATCTACAATTCACATTGAACCGGATGCACCTTTACCAAGTGATTCTCAAACTACACCTGAATCATCACCCCTACTTGTGCCTAATGATGTAGAAGAGGATTCTACTGATCACGACTTGGAATATGCTCACTTGCAAGAGCTTCCTTTCTTTGGTGTAGCGGTCCCTGAAAACCCTTCAGCCGCGTCTACCTCAGAAGAAGCTCCTTCTATTGTTCACTCCAGACCACCTAGGATTGAAAACCATAGCACTAAATGGACAAAAGATCACCCAATTAGGAATGTTATTGGAGATCTAGATCGACCAGTCTCTACACGCCATCAATTACAAGAGAATGCACTCTATTGTTACTTTGATGCATTTCTCTCTGAAGTTGAACCCAAAAATTGGCAGCAGGCTATGACCCAATCTTCTTGGATTGAAGCTATGCAGGAGGAACTAAACGAATTCCAACGACTTGAAGTATGGGAATTGGTTCCTCGCCCTGACAAGGTTAACATCCTTACTTTGTTATGGGTTTATAAGGTTAAACTTGATGAGATGGGTGCGGTATTGAAGAATAAAGCTAGATTGGTCGCTAGAGGATATAAACAAGCCTTGGGTATAGACTTTGAGGAATCTTTTGCTCCTGTGGCTAGATTGGAGGCGATTAGACTATTCCTTGCGTTTGCTGCTCATATGAACATGATCGTCTATCAAATGGATGTGAAGACGGCATTTTTGAACGGTGAACTAAGGGAAGAAGTTTATGTTAGTCAACCGGATGGGTTCGTCAGTACGGAGTCTCCTAATCATGTGTACAAGCTTAAGAATGCTCTCTATGGGTTGAAACAAGCTCCACGCGCGTGGTATGATCTCCTGTCAACATACCTCATGTCGGAAGGCTTCTCCAAAGGCAAAGTGGACCCCACTCTATTCACTCTCAAGGACGGCAACGACATGCTTCTGGTACAAATTTATGTTGATGATATAATATTTGCTGCCACTAACATAGAATTGTCTAAACAATTTGAGAAGATAATGTCCACACGCTTTCAGATGTCGATGATCGGAAAAATTTCATTTTTCTTAGGATTACAGATTTCTCAGAATCCCATAGGCATCTTTATAAATCAATCCAAATATGCTCTAGAATCTCTTAAGAAATATAACTTTGAGAATTGTGACCCCGTAGACACTCCAATGGTGGAGAAATCCAAGTTAGATGAAGATAGGAATGGGACTATTGTCGATCCAAAACTTTACCGTGGGATGATCGGCACCCTTCTATATCTGACTACTAGCAGGCCTGATTTGCAATTTGCTGTATGCATGTGTGCCCGGTATCAGGCTCGGCCTACCGAAAAGCACCTACATGTTGTGAAAAGGATCTTTCGGTATCTAAAAGGAACACTTCATCGTGGTCTATGGTATCCGAAAGATTCCTCGATTGCTTTAATATCATACGCAGATGCCGATCATGCTGGATGTCAAGACACGAGGCGTAGCACTTCTGGATCTGTGCAACTCCTTGGAGATAGATTGATCAGTTGGTCTTCAAAAAGGCAGAAAAGCGCTGCAATATCAAGCACGGAGGCTGAATACATCGCCATGTCCGGTTGCTGTGCTCAAGTCCTTTGGATGAGATCACAATTAACTGACTACGGTTTGGGATTTAACAAAATCCCGATGTATTGTGACAACAAGAGCGCCATTGCCCTTTGCTGCAACTATGTTCAACACTCCCGGGCCAAGCACATAGACATTCGCTACCATTTCATTAAGGAGCAGGTGGAGAACGGAGTGATCGAGCTGTATTTTGTCACTACTGAGTATCAGCTGGCGGATATGTTCACCAAAGCCTTAGATCGAGGACGAATCGAGTTTTTGATCGACAAGCTTGGCATGAAATCATTCACTCCAGCGACTCTCAAAGAATTGGCAGAAGAATCAGCTGAATAGTCGTGGTAAACTATTCAGAGTATCCTTTGTTCGTGATCATGTATATTATAGTAAATATATAAAACACAAAAAGAAAATACAAAAATATAAAACCAAGAAAAACCATAAAAAATATAAAACCAAGAAAAACCATAAAAATTATAAAATCAAGAAAAACCAAAAAGATTTTTCGTTTAAAACGGGCATGTCTTTTAGTACGGTAATATTTACGGCCTTAGAAATGTCGATTAATATTGACACGGTGCCATAAATAGAGTCCGTATAAAAGTTGTAATGTTTTAAAACATGCCCATAATGGCTTGTAGTTATTTCTGACTGCAACCCGGTTTTCATATTAAAGTCACGTATTTCCTTGGAAAACGTTGGCTCAGAACGGGAATTAATTTTCTCGGGCGTGATTTACAAGCCAAATCACGCAAAGGGATCAAGTTTACTTTACAACTTGGTCTAACACAAATTTGTGTACGTCTCAGTGCATTAATTTGTTAAAATAAGAGAAATCTTATTGACACCACAAATCAAACTTTTTCAAGATATCAATTGGGAAATGTTTTTCATCATCATGTGCCTCGTTAAACAATGACTACAGCTCTTTAAATAGAAAACGGGTCATCGTTTAAGGGGGAGAAAATGTTATATCATCTTTCACATCAAAAAGATATTCAAAAAGCTTAATGGTTAATGGTTGGATTGCTTTGGCATTTGTATTGTTGTTGCTTATAAGTTTGTCATGGATAGTTTTGTGTTTGTGTTAAGATAAGTTAATCACTAAGGCTCGGGTAGTTAACATAAGATAGGGTCCAAGTGACAAGTATTAAAACTTGGTAAACAAAAACATGTTGAATAAAGCAAAAAGATAATTGAGGGGGCAAAGTTGACAATATGTCTAACTTGTGGAAAATTTGACCTAGTCAAAACCTCCCCCCCCCCCCCCCCCCCCCCGTTTCTTCTATTCTATCACTGTTTACTCTATCCTTTGCCGCCATTGATTCAAACACACTCGAAACACACGAAATCAAATACAAACACCTAAAAAATCCAACATCTTCTAGATCAGTTCTTCAAAAAGGTAATCATTCGGTTTAATCATTCATGCACAACAAGTTAATTAACTGTTTAAAGTACAAACAATCGAAATCAAATTACTGCTTAATTAGGGTTAATTAATTTGGGGGTTTTGCTTGGGTTGTATTCGGATTAGATCTAATGACCTGATTTGGCCTTTATAACACTTGCTTCAAACGATTTCATGCCTAAATTAAAAAATCGTCACTGATTGAACTTTCAGAATAGGGAATGTTTTCCGAATAGAAAGTACTTTCCGCATGGTAAAACTTTCCGCATAGAAGCTGTTTTTCCGCATAGACAAAAGTTTTCCGCATAGGCCAAATGTTCTGAATAAAGACTTTATTCCGCATAGGGCAAATGTTCTGAATAGGGGATTTTTTTTCCGCATAGGACCAAATGTTCCGAATAAAGACTTTATTCCGCATAGGGCAAATGTTCCGAATAGGGGATTCTTTCCGCATAGGACCAAATGTTCCGAATAGGGAATTTATTCCGCATAGGGCAAAATGTTCCGAATAGGGAATTTATTCCGCATAGGGCAAATGTTCCGAATAGGGGATTCTTTCCGCATAGGACCAAATGTTCCGAATAGGGAATTTATTCCGCATAGGGCAAAATGTTCCGAATAGGGAATTTATTCCGCATAGGGCCAAATGTTCCGAATGGGGAATTTATTCCGCATAGACTCAATGATCCGAATAGGATGTTATTCTGCATAGGCAATGTTCCGAATAGAGTATTTTATTCCGAATAGGATCAATGTTCCGAATAGCATCTTTATTCATAATAGGGATGTTTTTCCGCATAGGCTATATGTTCCGAATAGACTTATGTTCCGCATAGGACTTATATTCAGTATAGACCTATTATTCCGAATTGAGTGATTATTCCGAATAGAGGATGTTTGAATGGTTTCAAAGCTTAAGGGATTATGTCATATGTACAATGCTTAGGTTTAAAGTCATAATGATATTCATACTTGTTTGTATCAACCTTTGTGTTTTATCTTAAGCAGAGACGATGACTAACCCTACAGTACAACAACTGCAAGACAACAGAGCCGCCGCCATTGCTGAAGCCAAGACTCTAAAGTTTATTCCAAACAACTTTCGTCTGAAGGAGGTATCTCACTCTACCCATAATGGCTTTAAGGTAGGTACAGCCATGCTTGATAAATCTCATTTCAAGCATGCGCTAAGGAGAAGTGCTTCAGTGCCATATGAATATCTTTACGAGTTCTGGGCTACCAAAGAGAGGACGTGCTTTAATGGCTTGTTGTAGTGTTAAGGTATGATAATTTTTCAAGAATTTCTCACGAGATTCTAAATCTTTCAAAATATATCATACTCAAGCACTACAACTATCCCTTATTAATTTAAGGGGGAGCAATAACTTGTTCTATGGCCAAACATCGATTTCATTTTTACCCAAAGACCGGTTAATCCATTCAATATCCCAAATATTAATGGTTAACATTTTGGATAAGGGGAGAAAATGGGATTAAGGAGATTTAAATGATACTTGGCTAAAAGATGAAAAAGACTTAACGATTATCCAACTTAATATGTGTAAAGCACGTGTTAAGGGGGAGCGTTTTTGATGAACAAAACACCTAAGGTACAAAACTTTTGATTTCAATATCACAAGTACCTTAAGTGATTTTTAATGATTTTTCATGGTGGCAATTCCTTCCCAAAACACACTTAATTCACGACGAATGTGGTGACAAAAGGGTGGTAGGAATAGGTTTAGTCCAATGATTCATCAGAGCCGATGGAATCTTCCCAAGGACAATTCCCTAGATAGAATTAGAAGTCCTAGGAAAGGTGGAGAAAGAATGTGAACGTAGCTGAATGCCGACCAAGTACTTAAGCTAGCACTGGAACAATCACAACAAGGTGCTAGTGATGACGTATTGGTAAGCATTGAAGGGGTTGAAGAATGAAAAAGAATTGTAAAGATAAAGGGTGTAAAGAAAGAAGCCCTCCTTACAACCTTAGGCAGAAACCGGGTCAATACATATGCTATTGAGGTCATTTTTGCTAATGATTCTCGGTATTGAAGAAAGACATCATGGACCCAGTGATGCAATGCACAACCCTTCCCCAGCTAACTCAAATATCTCTCAAAAGGTATTTGTTTTAATCACACGGAGATTAACACGTTATCTATTGGTTTATTCACTCCGAATAGACTGGTATTGAAAAGGTGGCACTCCTCTCCAGCCATCGCTCACTAAATCAAAATGCACAATCGAGTATAGAGCCAAGAGATCATCAAAAGTCTCATTAGGACACTTTCCATTTATTCCTTGCTTTCTCACACACTGTGAAAAGTAAGAGATTTTCATGAGTCCTACGCAATATTCCTGCAATATTGCCAGAACATCCGAGTAATACGCAAGTATTACAATGAAGATGGAAATCCTGCTTGAGCCAACATCAAACAAGCTCATGGTAGGTTACACGTGCGGTTCTTTTAGAACCAATCTTGTGAAAAACTGGAAGGTAACAGTGGTTTAATTCTTAATTGAACTTAAACTCGTTCCAGGCCTCTTCGCATTATCATATGATCTTGCCAGAACACTCAGAGTGACTCTTTATTGACCACAGTGACGAGTGGAAATCCTTCTAGTGTCAACATCAAACAGCACTTGGTAGGTGACGTGCAAGATTCTTTATGAATTGAGCTCGTGACAACTGGAAAGCAACGATGGTGAAAATCTTAATTGAAATTCACTTGTTCCAGGTTTCATGAATTGACGGCTTTTAATCACAAGGATAATTTATCCAAGTGATTCACTCTTTATGTTCGCAGTCAGCTTTGGACGGTCGAATAAAGAGAACGGGTTTACCCGCGAAATCCTGTCAGGAAGTTACTTAATTGAAACTATCCGTCACGGGTACGATATCTAATATCGTCCAACGGTCTTCACCGACCGGAGGTAAAATGCTACCGAATTAGAATAAAATGTTCAAAGCCATTTTATTCGTGTCGTTGCTGTGTACCTGTTAAAGACGGTGGCGTTGCTGTGTACCTGTTGAAGACGGTGGCGTTGCTGTGTACCAGTGAAGACGGTGGTGTTGCGGTGTACCTGTAAAAGTCGTTCCCACATGCTTATGTCTTTTGCAACAAAGTTCAGCAAAAATTCAAGAAAGTACAAGATGAAGTCTTCCGCTGTACCAAACTCTGAAGCTTTTAAGAATTCAACAAAAAGACGTAAGTGTGTGGAACATGAAGTCACGAGGAGGCAAAGTTCACAAGAAAGGCAAAGATCGCACGTGAAAGGCCAAAGAACAATGCTCTCAAGTCAAAGCCAAAAAGATCAAACCAACATATTCACAACACAAGAAAGAAAAGAAGAAAGGACTACGAGCTAAAGAACGAAGACTTAGTATAGTATGCTAGGTTTAGAACTTTGTAACGTGGAGTGACCTCCCTTAGGGGGAGATTGTTAGAAATACGTTTTAACGTATATTAGAAGTATCGGTCACTCCACAATATTATTTATGTTGTAATAGCTCGTAGTTAGGAAATAGTCATTAGTTGCTTATTAACTTAAGTAAGAACCGGTCCATGGGCTTGTCATGGACCGGCCCAAGCCCAATGTTAGGCTTGGAATATAAATACCCCTTTCCACTAAGGAAAGGGGTTGGTTGTTGTTTCATTTTGGATTTGATATTAATAAAATCACACACACTTTCTCTCACTTTCTCTCTCTAGTTTCTCTCACTAGAAAACATCAACCCACTTCATAGATTCATAGGTTATCAATATTCTACAACATCGTTGTCTATTATGATGAATTATTAATTCAATGATTTTGGTTACACCGTTAAGACTCTATTTTTGGACCTAATCTCTATTCACGCATAAGTAAAAAATGTATCCTCGTGATCATTAAGACAAAAATAAAATATAAGAGATACACCTTAGGAATAAGGGAGTTTAAGTACGTGATTAGAGCATATGATTAGTGTTAGCATTACTAACTTATAATGACAATGATCTTGTTTCACGCTTAGCATGAAATTGGGTGAAAATCGAGGATGACGAACTTATCTCTATGAGGCATTCACGTGTTCTTATTCTTTGACCCTAAAAGTCATGTTCTCGTGATAAAAACAACACTTTATGTCTAAAACGCTAGTAGTTGTTAATTAGATTTACGTTTCAATAAATTGTCATATAAAATAAATTTTGGAAGTGCTATGATATTTAGATCTAGCATTGCGTGAAGGCACGGTAATGGTTTAGTAAGGAGGAGTGATGAGACTGCAATTATACATAGTCTCATCATTATATTCTGGCTTAAAATGACTAAAAATATCATAAAACCGTGCAAAAACCATTGTATTTGTTCTTTTTGTGTTTGTAGGTTCGGTCATCATGAAATCAACAAAAGATCAAAAGAAACAATCAAAAACGAATATGGGAAACGAAGCCACACAAAGAATCGGACCCGATTGTTGATTTTCCACAAATGACCCTCAAGTTTTGAAGATTTACAAGTTTGGCCCCTCAACTTTGGCAACTTGTCAAAATCATCCCGTGAAGATTCATTTTGTATAATTCAAGTCCCTAAAGATTAAAGATTTACATTAAAGGCCCTTGAAGATTCCAACAATTTCAAAACAAGTCCTTGTTAAAGTTATTTCAAGAAAAAGGGCCAAAATTGCCATTGCTCCAAAGTTATTTACAAAGGATTCTACCTATATTGTTTAAAAACTAGAGGGGAGTGTTTTGCAAGTAACCAAAGATGCAACCAGTCCAAAATCTCAATTTGGACCAGTCAGATACTATTTTTGGACCCTCTCATATTAATTATATTAATTTAAAATGTGGGAAACATTTTGTTAATCCCCAATTCGGATTAAAGACAACTTATCCACACAAGAACCCTAGTCACCCACCAGAAATAATTTCCCTCAAATCAAGGGGTAATCAAAATCGTTTGAGTTTTTTTAAGATAAACCCAAGCTCAACAAACCCATGTGAAGAGATTCGATGCCACATCAGAGAGGGGACTAAACCAACTCATATTACTCATGGGTCACTTTCATTTTTTAGAGTATAAACACAAATCAAAGGTTGTGATGCATTGCCTTGCTACCCACATCAAATACACGTCCAAGATCGTTTCTTCACCACTGGCAATCACATGGGAGCAACAAGAAATATCTAGAAAGCAATTTTGAATTTGGTATATTCTCAGCATATCTCAGGGCATTTTAGGGAATCTACAATGATGTTTCAACTAGGGTTTATGAGTTCCTCAATAGTATAAATAGTATAGATATAGCTAGCTGAATTCTTGTTCTAATTTCATTCTCTTAATTTGTAATCCGAATTTTTGATGAATGAATATTGAGTTCCATGTTTTAAATTATTTTCATTTACTTTAAATTTCTGTCAACATTTATTTATTTGCAAAAATTTAATTTCAAGTTTAATTCAAAAGTCATTTTTGAGTTTTGAAGATCCACTGTTCAAATTAGTTGACTTCTAGTTTATTTGACACTTAAGATATAAGTTGGTTATTTGAGTGGTGTTAACTTTTTTGTCACCTTTTTATTTTTGCAAAATTTTTAATTTTCAAACTATTTTTTAAACTATTTTACTGTGCAATAAGTCTCAATAAGTTGTGCTTATTGAGCTTATTGCATCTTGTTATCCTTGTTCTCTTTACTTTATTGTTTCAGGTTCAAAGAATGGTGGTCTTTGTAGATGTACTTTCAAGAAATACCAAAACCTTGTTGAGTATCCTTGTAGATTTCAGTGGTAGATCAGTTGGTGATAAGTTGTTTCAGTAAGTTGTGTTGTGGGGTTGATAAGTTCTAAAAGGAGGTCAGAGGTGCTTGTAGAAAGCTTAGTCAGTGGCGAAGTCCATTGACTCAATATAAGTCCTTCAACTCCCTTACCTTATTTTCTATCTATACAATTGCTTATTTGACGTTGTAGCTTATTGTTGGAAATACATTTTGTTAGCCTCAAAATATTGAGTCAAACAAGAATGCTCGGTCATATGTTTATTATGTATCGTATATTAGAACGTTGTAATAGGTAGTAGGTTAGTCGTGTATTACGAGCTTAACTTTAAGCTAAGGTTCATTCATAAGTAACCAAAGCCCAAAAGGAAAGCCCGACCCATAATCATATAGCCATTATACCACATGTAGGCAAAGGCTATAAATACCCTTCCTAGCATGTTAGGAAGGGTGTTGGTTGATTCATTTTCTCTTAATCTAATCCTCCCATTGTTTCACACATTTCTCTCTACTTTTTCTCACTACTTTCTCTCTCTAGAAACCTTCCATCTTTTATCTTCTTTATTCTTGTAGAATCATAACAAATATATGGGACAGCAATTGGTATCAATCGTCATGGGGTAGTTTTGTGATTCGTTGTTGATAATATATTTGTGTTGTCCCTAATATATGATGATTCTATACGATTAATGAAGAGAGAAAGGTAGATATGAGATGAATTTTAGAGAGAGAAAAGAGAGAGAAGTGTGTGGAGAAACTAGGTGATATTAGATTAGAGAAAATGAATAACCAACACCCTTCCTAACATGCTAGGAAGGGTATTTATAGTCCCCCTACATGTGGGCTTGTATGGACTATACTACATGGGCCGGGCTTTCCTTTTGGGCTTTGGTTACTTATGAATGAACCTTAGCTTAAAGTTAAGCCCGTAATACACGACTAACATACTACCTATTACAACGTTCTAAAATACGATACATAATAAACATATGACCGAGCATTCTTGTTTGAATCAATATTTTGAGGCTAACAAATCAAACCACTGTTGCTTTTCAGTTTTACACATGTTCAATTCATAAAGAATCTTGCATATGACCTACCGTAGTGCTGTTTGATGTTAACACTGGAAGGATTTCCACTCATCATTGTGAATACTAAGTAGTATCACTCTGAGTGTTCTAGCAATATCGCAAGGATATAGCCTAGGACTCTCTTGATCTTCATCTGTGTGTCCTAACGAGATTTGATTGATCTCTTGGCTCTAGACTCGATTTGTGCACTTTCAGTGGTCGGAGGCTGGAGCAGATGCCACCTATTCAATATCAACTATCTCGGAATGAGAAAGCTAATAGAAGTCATGTTGTTCTCCGTGACAATAAAACAAACTTATTTTGAGAGAAGCCTAAGTAGCTAGGAAAGGGTTGTGCTTCACATCACTGGGTCCATGATGAGTTGTCTTCATGATGTGTTGACCCGGTTTCTGCCTAAGTTGTATGGAGGGCTTCTTTCTTTAGACCCTTTATCCTTACATTTCTTTTTCATTCTTCAACCCCTTCAATACTTATCAACACATCATTACTAGCACCTTGGTGTGATTGTTCCAGTGCTAGCATCAGTACTTAGTCGGCATTCAGCTACGTTCACATTCTACTCCATCTTTCCTAAGGACTTCTAATAATCTATTGGATTGTCCGTGAGAAGATCCCTCCGGTTCTGGTTAGATCATAGGACTTAAACCTAACCACCCTTTTGACACCAATAATATCGTGAATTAAATATGTTGTGGGTATTTGATCGTCACCATAAAAACCACTTTAAATTCTAACATAGTGTTTGAAAAACATTTAACACCTTGCTAGTTTTGTCGTTTCAGAAATGCTCCCCCTTCACATGTGCATCGATAATCGAAAGTGTTTCGCACATGTAGGTAAGAGTTAAAGTCCTTGAGTCTATAGATTACAATTTTAATCACATTTTCTCCCCCTATCTCTAATATATAAAATCTTTTGATATTAGAGATACCAAATTTGATTAAAATATATTTTGAAAAATAGTCTTGAAAATCTTCGGGAGAAAGATGTGTTAATCTTTTGCATGAAGTTGAATTGCTCCCCCTCAAAAATTGATCCAATTGAATTGTCATTGTGAGGATATGATCCACATTTCACTTTTTGAGGATGGGAGTTGTTGAACACATAATTTTTGAAAGATTTTGAATAATCATTGAAAATTCTTGAAAAAAAAATTGTGTTCAACATTTTTGGAAAAATCCTATTTCGTTTTGTCGAAGAGGTTTTTCTAAAGCATAAACTTGAGTTCATAGACTTTGAATGTCTTGACGAATCCACTCAAGTGTAAGAAGATTTCTCTTCTTTTGCTGAGGGTAAGCGCACTAAAGCGTACACTCCCCCGTGAATATCGATTCGGGTTGCAATCTGAAAGTGATTACAAGCCATTGTGTTGAGCTCAAAACAAGCAATGTTTTGTGACAAGCTCAACCCGTGATAGATTGCTCTACCCGTTGTTTAGAAATATTGTCCAAAATAGACAATTTCCTTTATTAAAAGAAGAAATGACATGTTTTGAAAAATATTTACAACTTTCATTTTAGCTTTATGTACACACCCGTGTCGTTATTGAGCGACATTTCTAGGCACGTCCATATTATCGATACTGAAAGACATGTCGAGAAGAATATTTTTGGATTTTTGAAAGATTTTTTATTTTGTGTTTTGTTTTTATATGTTTTCTATTTTTGTATTTTGCTTTTTCACTAATATTCACAAGTAGATGTTTGATAGATGAATCAAGCAGGCTTCTTTGCCAGAACCTCCAGTTCTGCTGGAGTCAAACATCTCATACCAATTTGCCTAACTAGATACGCAAACCTCTCTTTCGAAAGAGCTTTTGTAAACAAGTCAGCTAATTGGTAATCAGTTCCAACAAAGTATAATTCAACAATGCCTCTTTCAACTTGTTCCTTTATGAAGTGATATCGGACATCAATGTGCTTCATGCGGGAATGCTGTACCGGATTGCAGGAGATGGCTATGGCAGACTTTGAGTCACAGTACAAAGGTACTTTATCAAAGTGGAAGCCATAATCCGTGAGTTGTGTTCTCATCCAAAGAACTTGAGCGCAACACGCAGATAGAGACACATACTCCGCTTCGGTTGATGAAAGTGACGTGCAATCCTGCTTCTTGGAAGACCATCCCACAAGCTTATCTTGACCTAGAAATTGTGCACCACCAGAAGTACTTTTACGTGTATCAAGACACCCTGCATGATCAGAATCTGAATAGGCCGTTAGAAAGAAACCGATTTCCCTCGGATACCAGAGTCCCATGTGAATGGTATTCTTAAGGTACTGAAAGATCCGTTTAACCTCCTTGAGGTGCTTTTCAGTGGGTCGTGCTTGATATCGTGCACAATAGCATGTAGCATGATGTATATCAGGTCTGCTTGCTGTCAAGTACATGAGGGAACCGATCATGGAACGATATCTCGTTTGATCGATGGCATTTCCCTCCAAGTCAGCATCTAGCGATGTGGTTGATAATGGTGTCCCAACGGGGTCACATGAAGTCATACCATGCTTTTTCATTATCTCTTGACAATACTTAGCTTGGTTTATAAAGATACCACTTGGGGATTGGTGAACTTGAATTCCTAGAAAGAATTTTAGTTCGCCCATCATTGACATTTCAAATCTGTTGTGCATTACTTTTTCAAACCATTTTGAAAGTTTTGGGTTTGTAGACCCGAAAATAATGTCATCAACATAAATCTGCACAAGCAAAATGTCATCCCCATATTTATAAGTGAACAAAGTGAGATCAATGGAACCTTTTGAGAAACCTTTGGAGACCAGAAATTTCGAGAGCTCGTCGTACCACGCCCTTGGAGCTTGCTTGAGTCCATATAGTGCTTTGTGGAGACGATACACCTTGTCAGGATAATGAGGATTGACGAATCCTTCTGGCTGCAAGACATAGACTTCTTCCTTCAAAGGATCGTTAAGAAACGTCGTCTTTACGTCCATTTGATAGACAATGAATCCCTTATGTGCAGCATAAGCAAGGAAAATCTTGACCGCTTCCAAACGAGCTACTGGTGCAAATGATTCTTCAAAATCAATACCCTCTTTCTGTCCATACCCTTTAGCCACTAGCCTAGATTTATTCTTGATGATCGTGTTCTCTTCATCCATCTTTTTTTCCAGATCCAACGAAGATTTAATGGAATCACATCGTATGGTCTGTCAACAAGTTCCCAGACTTTAAGTCTTTCAAATTGTTAAAGTTCATCCGTCATCGATTCGATCCAAGCATGATCAGCCATGGCTTCTTTGATGTTTTTCGGTTCAGCTGTACTCACTGCGAGTACGAACATACAAACATCGCCCATCGGTTGCGAGTTGTTGTCTTGTACGAACAGGCTGTGAAGGGTTTCCAATTACGTGAACTAAAGGATGATCTCGGGTCCAATGATGTGTTGAAGGATGTTGTTGATAAAACGTATGCATATTTGACGGATCAACTGGCAAGTAGACGACTCTCCAGTTTCGTGTACCGGTGTACCGAATGGGTTGACAAAATTCGTCTTTGTCAGATAATGCATCGTCTGCTTGATTTGTGTTCTCTGGAGCAATGACAGTAGTTTTGAATGTTGTAGGATCGATTGTTGAAGTGATATTCTGAGGAGGTAAATCTACAGCAACCCGTGTTGAAGTAGATGAAGTTGTATCTGGTTGTTGACAATGATCGGTATCATAATTCTTATCATGAGTGACAGCGGAAGACTTCGATACAACTTGTTTCTCCCCCGTGAAATATTCATCATACATTGGTCCATATAACATTTCCAACTCTTCAATTGTAGTGTCGACTGTCATATCAGCTCTAGGAACATGTTCTGGAACCAGCGTTGAACTTGACGGTTCATTGCTGTGATCTTGAGTTCCGAGTTCCGTGCGGTTGTGAACGGAAGTCGTTTGTCTTTGTGGATCGGGACTTAAACTGTTTTGTTCAAGTGCCATTTCTTGTAATTCATCAAATCGAATGTGAATGGTCTCGACAATCAATTTTGTTCTCTTGTTGTATACTCTATATCCCTTAGACTGAGTTGTATATCCCACAAGAATACATGCATCACCTTTCTCTTTCAGCTTATCCAAATTTTCACCATCTCGAATAATGTAACAAGTACATCCAAAAACATGAAGGTGTTTGAGTGAAGGTTTTCAATCATGAATTACGTGATATGGTGTCTTTTCGTGTCTTGGGATAATAAAGGAACGGTTTTGTGTGTAGCATGCGGTTGACATGGCTTCGGCCCAAAAGTATAGTGGAAGTTTTGAAGCGGATAATAATGTTCGAGCAGCCTCAACTAAAGTACGGTTTCGTCTTTCAACAACGCCGTTTTGTTCGGGTGTTCGAGCAATAGATGTTTCATGTTCAATTCCTTCGGCTTCAAAATAGTTTCTCAGTTTTGAATTCAAAAATTCTGTACCTCTGTCAGTACGAACCACTTTGACTTGAGCTTGAAGACCACGTTGTATCAGTTTAAGAAAGCTGATGAGAACTTCGGGTGTTTCATTCTTGGACCTCAAGAAGTGAGTCCATGTGTACCTTGAGTAATCATCGACAATTACCATAATATATTTCTTTCCATTGATACTATGAACACGCGTGGGACCACACAGATCCATATGAAGAAGATCTAACCGTCCTTTAGAGCTTGGTGTAGTCTTTGTTTTGAAGCTACTTCGTTTAGCTTTACAAAGCTCACAAGAAGAACAAAGGTGATCTTTGATGAATTTCAAACTTGGAAGGCCTCTCACAATATCTTTCTTGGAAAGCAAGTTGATGGTATCAAAATTAAGATGAGATAAACGTTGATGCCATAACCATGCCTGAGTCGTTGAAGCTTTAGCCATGAAGCAAATTGGAGTTGATGAAGTTGTGTCTTGAAGTGAAATTGTGTAAAGATCAGTACCCCTTGTACCGATAAGTAAGTCATTCCCATCATAATCACGAACAAAACATGTCTTCTTTCTGAAAGCAACCTCCAAATCCGCATCACAGAATTGACCAACTGAGAAAAGATTGTGATTGAGCCCTTAGACGTAGTATACCCTTTTGATTGTAATATTCCCCTTAACCAAATCTCCATATCCTAGGATTGGTGAAAATTGATCATTTCCCAATCGGACCGTACCCAGGAACTTCTCCACGAAGTTAATTAAAACTTGAGATTCCCCGTCATGTGCTTCGTGCATCCGGAGTCCAGTATGAAGAGAATTATTTGTATCACCTGCAGAAGAGTTAGAACACGATGGAGCATTTGCTAAATTAGATACCACAGTAGTTATGATAGTAGAATCATTAGTGTCCTTATAAACATTTAAAGGCATACTAACACTCGTTGTCACATTTTTTGTCCTAACTTTAGGCATCCATTTATATCCTGGAGGACATTGATTAGCAAACCACCATTTCCACGACTTGCTAGCAGACTCATATAATTCCCTAATTCTGCTTCTAGTGGTCTTAGTGGTGGAGTCTGATGCAATACTTTTTTCAGGGGGGTTACACCAGAATGGTTTACTTTGCATTTGGGTTTTCTAGCACTAATAGGCATCGCAGATTGCTTCTTAGTTCTAGTATCTACGCCTTTGACATTATTCGAAACACACATAGCATGATTAGCATTAGCACACTTTCCACATTTCACACAAACAAACTTAACATTCAAAGGATTCATAGTCGAATCATTCAAATCGTCATTACACGCGATTACAGATGTTTTATTCTTAGAAACATTGAAAATCCTAGGGTGGTCTTCTACTGTCTTCATCTTCCCTTGACTTTTGTTTTGCCAAACCTTTTCATTCCTGTGAGTTCTCTTAAGCTGAGGCCGGCTAACACTATCAATGGGGATTACTCCTGTAGTAAAAGACACACGTCTATTAGTGTTTCTAGAAGTCTGAGGTGATTGACTTTCTTTGTTTTGTGTAGGTTTAGTGGCCAATCTATACATCCCTGGTTTAATCACGTTATTGTGCTTAAGCTTGGTGCTATGGCATTTCTTATGGGTTGATTCTGTGGTAACCTTTCCTTTCCATCCATCTTGGGGGCAAACACAGGTTTTGCAAACGAGGAATTTGATAAAGTAGATGGTTTTCCCAAGATAGAGGATCTATTCACTTTAGAGGCATTGGGTTGTCTAACAACAGGTTTCTTAACGATAGGTTCCACAACTTTCCCACCCATCTTAGCAACGAGTTTCTGCAACTCTGCTATCGCTGTTTCCCTGTCTTGTAACTGAGCTTTCAACCCTTTAATTTCTAAATTCAGCTCATTCATTTCTTGAAACGTTTTGGAAAGTTTTTCTTGCAAGTTATTATCATGTGGAAAACTACCAACGTCTTTTTGCAAAGCAAGTTCAAGAAAATGACAATGTTTTTGAAGGAAATCAGTTTTCTTTTGAAGTAACTCAAAAGCCTTTTTATCAACATTTTCTTCACATTTCGGAAGCTCAAGTTCAAGACGCTCACATTCTTTGATTTTATCAAGATATTTGCATGCAACATCAGAATATTCATCAATATCAGCACAAGATTGAAGAGTAACACACAAAATATCTTTGGAGAGACATTCTTCTAAGAGTAAATCATATTCATCTGAAAAAACGGACTTGTCCATTTGAAGATTGTCAATTTCTTTCTCAATAGACTCAACATATTTTAAATCATTAAACATTTCAGACCGAATTAATCTTTCAAATTCAAGCATATTTTCTTTTAATGTGGTCGTGTTCGGTATTAAGATTTGTTTGATAAGCATAGTTATATCTTGAGGAATTGGATTTTTCCACTCGTCATTTTCTCGTTGTTTCTATTCATTATCAACAATGGATTTATATTATCAATGTAATGTTGTAGAAAACCAAATGTCTGCCTACTCTTGCTTTTAGAAGCATCAAGAGTCAAGTAGTTGATGAACTTAGAAACGTTTGTTTTCTTAGTAGCAAAAGCTTTCTTCCATTGAATTCTTCTTTGTTTGCATTCTAAAAACAATTCCTCACGAGACTTTTGTTTTTGTGTAGTGAAAAGACGATATAGACTATTCTCATAAGCATAATTGTATGGTTTCACAAACTCTTTATTGACCGGTGATCTACTCTCCTCTTTCCAAAGGTATGTCTCATCATAACCAAGAGGATATTCGGGATCGGTCCATTCGAACTCATCCATATAAAGGCGCGGGTTCGCAGCTTGAGCTTGGGCAAGATAATCGGACTTGCAAAGCTAGCTTGACCCTTAAACATAGACGGAGGTGCTATCATTCTTACGGTTTGAATAGAGTCATGCGTTTTATAAACAACTTTCTTCAAAAATTCGACTTGTTTTTCTAGTTCCGTTACTTTTCAGTATCTTTTTCATGTCGAATTTTGAAATCTTGTATTAACGTTTCAACCTCTTGTTTCTTAACATCAAGAATTTTAGCAGACTCAGTGTTATCCATCGAAAGCCGTTGTTCAAGTTCGTTAACTTTGGTGGTTTTAAGGTACGTTTGTTGAGGTTCATCCATTAACAAAACATGAAATTGACGTTTCTCTTTGGTTAATAACTCAAGAGTTTCGTTGTATTTCTTTTCAAGATCGTCCTTTTGAATTTTTAACGCACTACCCTTGTATCCCTCAAGTTCTTTGGTTTTCTGAAGAAGCTCATCTTTATAGTGTTCAATGGTCTCACTAGATGTAATTAGGGCGGCTTTGCATTCTTCAAAATTTTGAGTGAGCGTTGCGTTTGCCTTTGATAGGTGTGAAAACACCCATCCTTTTACCACTTACCTACAATAATAACCAAACCTAAACGTGTATTTTATGTCATAAATGTCGGAATTATACGTGGTTTGTGTTTTTGTTGTGATTTAGGATCAAGATGTGAAAAGGAAGGAAAACACGGGCTTTCACGGGCTTTTATCAACGAAAAAGACAAAAGACGAAGTCAAGAGATCAAGAGTGCAAAAAGAACGGAAGTCCAAGACCTTTTTTGAAGATTTATCGAAGAACAAGTCTAAAGACGAAAGTTTAATAAAGCCAAAGAACTCAAGTCTAATAAATGAAGTAATTATAAGACGAGTTTAATTAATCCCGAGACAAAGTCGATAAAGTCGAAGAACTTAAAAGATGGAAAGACGTGAAGAAAGAAAGAGGAGGCAACACATGCACCTCCCCATTTCCTATAAATACCCTCCTAAACACATTTAGGAGGGTTGGTTAGTTAGTGTAGCTAGTTCATTATTTTCATTTTAGTAGGTAATTTTAGAGAGAGAAAGTGACAGCTTCTCTCACTAGGATCTTAATCTTTCATATTCCTTTCTTGTTTTTAATCTAATCCTTGATTTTATAGCTTAAATCTTGTTTTAATCTTTATCTTATTCTACCTTTCTTAATTTTTGTTCATCTTTAATTCGAAATTTTACACGTCTTGTTTAAATTTTATGTTTGATTTATTAAAAAGTTTGTTTTTTTTCATTTCCATCTAAGTTTCCTACGAAGTAAGCTTTGAGCTTGACATGCTTATTGGCTTATTTTGTGTTTAGCTTATTCGTTTTTAAGTTTTCTTAAAAGTTTTAGTATTTCTAAAGTTTGTTTGTTTTGTTTGCTTATCTTGTGTCTTGAAAGGTTTCAAATTTGTGCTTACTTTGTTCGTCTTATTCTTGATTAATCGAGTTTTGGTTATAGCTTATTAGAACTAGCTTATTTAGCTTATGCTTATTGCGATTTGTTCTTCCATCTGAAAGGGAATTGAGACATTCCGACATCTTTGCTCATATTTCGATAGTGACATATTGGAAAGAGGGTTTCACATTCCGACGGTTCTTTCCGATCTGACAATCCGATCAAGATTCCGATCGCTCATTGCGATCTGGATTACGACGGCTCTTAAGGTTTCATTGAGACGAAGTGCTGCCCAAATTTCCTCAGCAACATTCCGATAGAAATGACATTCCGACAGCTTTAGTTTTCTTACATTCCGATAGAATTCATTAGCCATTATCCGATACTCTTGTTTTCTTTACATTCCGATAGATTGCATTTTACTCATTCCGATAGATTTTGTTTCCCATATTCCGATAGATTTGTTTCTATATTCCGATACCTACTTTGCGATCTGGATTCCGATGGTTATGGTGACAGCATTCCGATGGGTACTTCTTCATTAAGAGGTGGAGATGGTAATGGAGTACTAGTACTAGTTGTAGAATTAGGAGGGATAAATGGAGGTGGATGAGGTGTAGATGGAGTAACAGAAGGAGGGGTAGAAGGTCCTACTAGAGTTTCTCCACTTAGGGTAGTGATAGCACTCACATTCGCTCTATGGTTTGTTTCGGTGTTAGAAGGAAGATCACCTTGTGGACGAAGGGTTTGTAACATTTGAACGAATTTCCTATCCGTGGACTCTTGAATTTGTCTTGTAGATTCTTGCATTGCTAGCATGATTTTCTCATGTTCATTCAACTTTTGCAAAACCAAGTCCATTGGCGGAGGAGGTAAATTGAACCCTCGTTGTTGAAAACCTTGATTTGGGTATTGGGTATTGGTTATAAGGTGGAAAACCTTGAGGATTGAAACCTTGTTGTTGAAAGCCTTGGTTTTGCATCGGATAATTACCTTAGTTTCCATTTGAGCCCCTCACATTGGTATTACCTTGAAAATTAGCTCTTGGCGGCCCTTGGTTGTTTTGGTTAGGTTGTGGTGGTCTTTGTTGAAAACCGGGTGGAGCCAAATAATTTGTCGAGTTGTAAGACAAGTGATTAACATCGACATTAGGCTTGAAATGAACTCTCTCGGTGTTGTTGTAAGCATACACTTCCGCGTGAGATTGATCATAAGCTTTATCACAGTTAGCATAAGAGTGTTGTGACAACCCAAACCCGAGGTCATTTATTTAATATTATATAATATTATTTATACGAATAACTTTGAAATTTTTGATGAGTTAAATGAAATGACGATTGATGGTTTTATTTAAAACCGACGTTGGAGATCTTATTTTTATCTTTTTACTAATAACGAGGATTATTAGTGACCACGATATCGACGGATGCCCGAGATTTTATGTTTTATCAATTGTTGTCTCGATGTTTATATTTTTGACGTTTTTATTTTAAGTTCGTATTAAGTCGAGTCGATATTATTATTTTTGAGGTACGTTTTAATTTTTTTAAAGTATCTTTATGAAACCCGAGTCCCGTAAATATTTTGAAAATTTACTAATAGTTATTTCTCGCTTTTTAGCTAACTATTTACATTTTTAGCCACAACTTTTGCTAAATTGCAACTTTGGTCCCTACTCCACTATATATAAACCACAAACAAACACACACTTCCATTTTATTCATTTTAAAAATTTCATCATCTCCTCTCTCTCTCTCTATTACGCCGTAACACTACCCACACCCCAAATCCATTCAAATTTCAATTTTAACTCAAGTTTTAGGTTGATTCAAGCTAAACCAAGCATAGACCCAATCTTATATTTGATCAAGGATCATTTTGGTGTAAGAAATCCTTACATGCAAGCACGGTTTTTTTTCTTGATGTTGGTAGGTAGGAGCTATGATCATGCATAGCATTTTCATGATGATCCATGGTGATTCTTGCTAAAGATCTTGTTAAAACTTCATTTTGATCTAAAGATTTTTATTTTGATTATGATTTTGATGTTATGGTTGATGTATGATGATATTAGGGTATAGAAATGACCATTTCTATGGTTGGTTTTTATCAAAAAGTTGATTTTGTACAAGATTTTTATAGTCATTTTATAACAGTAATTAAAGTGCAAAATCCGAATTTTTATGTTTTGAAAATGGCTTAACTTATAGCCTAGGGTTGTAGATAATTTTCTTAGCTTCTATTTGATATAAGGTAGAGCTTCTAGCTCCAAACGAGCGCGAAGTTATGATGTTTTGAATGATCGTGTGCCGGGAGACGAGTATCGGCACTACAAGTAGTTGTTGTCGATATTTGGATCGAATCTCGGGGACTCTAAATGGATGTTTTGAAAAATGTGACCTACTGATAATGAGGTGTTTATTTTATAGGTTGAGTTTACTTTAAAACCCGAGTGTCGGTTTTGTAAACGGAGTCGTTTAAATAAGTTAAAGCGGTTGTATGAAAAATTAACGTAAATCTGTCCGGATTTTATAGTTTGAAAATGAGTTGGGTAAAGTACATTAGAAGTAATTTCATTTGATAAACTTGTAAGAGGACTTCCTATATATAGTAAGTTAGTTTATCGAGTCGTTTCATAAACGGTTGACAAGTTTAAAAGGGGTAAATAAGCTAGTACATGTAGTATGTACCGGCGGACTTTGTAAAAAGTGTAAAATGGTTAAGTAAATGTGTAGTAAAGTATAATGAAGTTATTTATATCGTTTTCTCTCGAGTTTATCGTAACTTTATGAGTTGGAGTTTGATGTTGTTAGGTATGATTTATTTTTCAAGTTTATTATTGATGAACGCGCCTTATTTGATAGGTTGCGTTTTTTGTGTTTATCGGGCATCAACTATCGTCTAAGATCGTCTTACTACTGCTATTGCTCCAGGTGAGTCTATAGCCTCGCTTTTGTAATTGTTTGAATGATTTTATAACCCGCGAGGGGGATACATGCTATTTGAAAGTAAAAATGAACACAAGTCATGATTGATTGTTTGGACCCGAATGTTTGCTTTGTTGCCTTTGTTGTTTTGAATTGTATAAGTACCCTATTTGCAAAAGACCCTAAATTCATGAGCCGTTAACTATCTTCTGACTTGATGTTGTGAGTTGGGAATAGCCGCTTATTCTAATAATAGTACTATTGGGCTAACGACCCTATCCGAGACCAGGGCTTTACGCTGAGTAACCCGCTGAGAAGGATAATTTTACGAGAATGAGAATTGGTATCCTTGCAAATGATACCCTAGTAGGGGCACTGGAATTTCATCTAGTCATGCCAGCTTTAGGCGTGGGTGACTAAGTTAAGGGGTCGATGTCATGAGCTTAATACAATTCAGTAGCTATTGTTATATACCAGAATGCCTGACTAATAGATTGTGTGCACGACTATTCTATTAAATGATCTTGATTGATTTTTCTCTTGTGTTCAAATGTTGATTTGGAAAACCTATAGACTCGCTCAACCGTTGTGTTGATGATTTTAAGCATGTATTTCAGGTATTGAAGATGATGAATTGCGGAGCTTGCTGGAGAAGGATTGCGGATTTGCTTTTGTGGTGATTGGTCTAACGGATTTCTTTCCCTTTTGTTATAAAAATAATAATGTACGGTCAAGTACTTTGGTAAATGGTTTGTGGAATTGATAAAGTCTTTGGGGGACCTAAATATTACTCTGATATTTCTAAAATTGTTTTACTTGGGATCGAAAGTTTTAGACAGTGGTTAAATTATGTCCTTTTATATTTCAAATTTATCATTTTGAGTTGTTCAAAATGTCTTATGTAACAATGTTTGTATTAGCACCCAATTGTGTATTTCCGCTACGCAATGTAAATTGGGGGTGTTAAAGATTGGTAATCAAAGCTTTTTAGTTATAGCGAATTAGGTCGATTTTTTTTTTTGTGAAAAATGTCCTAAACGATAACTTTGGTGTCGAAAATATTTTACAAAAGCAACGCAACTTCTCCGCAAGGCTCCGGTAAGATTATTGTTTTGTATTGTTTTATAGTTGATGTATCCCTTAAAAATTGAAATGATTTTAGAGTATTTATTAAGTAAATACTATGATGATATATAATGATGTATTGATGATGTATTGATGATGTATTTATGATGTATTGATGTTGTTGAAAGTACGTTGAGTACTTGTTATCGTAATTTTCTTTATGTAATGTATATGTATATAATTTTAAATAATGACCTTATATACTACCGAGGGTCTAGCACAGTAGACCAGATGTTGAACAATTTTACAACTGATTTCTTGCGACTTATATCGGGTATGAGGAAGTTTGATTAGTTGATGTATGATAGATATGTGGTTGAAATTGGTGTGATTAGAGGGTTGATATGAAAGAAAGGTGGTTTTAAAGGTTGTATTTGGTATGTGGAGATCTGAGTTTGTTAGGACTTGGAAGATGGATGAGATTGCTAGTCTTGGATCGATTGTGATGAATTGGTGTGTTTGAATTGAATGATTTAAAGAGAAGTAGGTAAGTTTTGAAAGGATGAGTGAGTGGAGCCTCAGGTGAGATTGATTCTAAGTATTGCTTGGAAGCTTAGGAATGTTGAAAGTCGTACTGAGATTTGCCTTGTGATTAATCTGCCGTGTAGCAGTGAGTATTTGGATTTTGAGAATGAGCTGCCATCAGGTTATGGATTTGACCTTGAGGTGTGAAAAGGGAAATAGACGAGTGTGATGAAGCTGATAAAAATGTTAAGGAGGATGAGGAGCTGCTGTCTAAGGAACTAATCGCGTGATGGATTTTTTTGTATCTTATTTTCTTTTTGTGATCGGACTTATTTAAACCCTTGTGTCGTAGCATTGTGATGGAACTTATTATCCTTTAAGTTTGTTCGGTAGATGATTGTAGTGACAGACAGTGCCACTATCTTGTTGAATTCTCAACGCAATCTGAATTGCCCTCATGATCTATGATGTGCCTTTATTAACTCTTTTGAGATTTGGTTGATGAACCATTGTAGCTTGTGTTGTTCATGCATGTAGTATTCATGAGACATCCTGATAAAGAATTCCTTCTTTATTCTTGATATGTATACTTATCATGTTTCTTTCTTCTATGATGATGGAAGAAGGAGTAGGGGAAACATATTTCTGTCATTAATAGATCGCTACGTGACTAAGTTTCTTGAAATATGTTGCCAAAACTAACAACTGCTACTATGAACACTTTGAACGAACAAGTTATTGCTAGAGCATTTGGAGCTGATCGTGCTGCCAGGAATTAAAAGATGCTGGAGTTAGTTGTGCTGGAGAATAATGATGATGCTGCTGAGAATAATGATGATGTTGCTGAGAATAATGATGATGCTGCTGAAAATGATGGCGATGTTGCTAACAATAATGAGGATGCTGCTGATCCAGATGATAGTATTGCTGCTATTCTACAAGTTCATGAGAATGTACTTATGTTAGTTTTCAGAAGTGTGGTTCTGCGCAGTTTTGTGGTATTAGTGGTGCATTAGAATCGCATAGTTGGATTGATAAGATAGAGAGTACTCTGAGATTATTGGGTGTTCAGAAATTAATAAGGTGAAATTTGCTGCTGCTATATTTCAGGATGGTGCACTAAGATGGTGGAATACTAAGTGACTACTTTAGGATTGGTTGTGACTAATAGTGAGGCATGGACCGTGATGAAAGGACTATTGACTGCTAGGTTTTGTCCTAGGAAGGAACTAGGACAGTTGGAACCCAAATTGAGTTAATTAGTGCTAAGGGACGATGATATTACTGCTTACTGGGAAATTTTCTGAGCTATATTTGCTATGTCCTGATACTTTTATGAATGACCGTAAAACAACGAAGCAGTACATTAGAGGATTGTCTAGTAATATCAAGGGTGAGATTAGTTCTTCTTAACCTGAATCTTTAGATGAAGCTGTTCAGAGGACGTTTGATTTAATGGACGTGAAAGTGCAAGTTAGGAAAGATAGCATTGTTGAAATAATAGGAGATAGTGAGAATCTGCTCAGTGCAAGCAGAACCAAGGTCAGAATTGTGAGGATTACAGTAATACCTATAACCAAAGACAGAACCGAAATCAGTATTTAAACCATGGAAGGAATGATGGGATTCGTGTTGCCACATTGGCTGGAAGTGACAATATAAATATCGAGTGTGTTGTTGTACTCTATACCATGTAGGTAATTTTCCACAAATGTGACTAGAGTTAGGAAAACCTGGTCATAAAGCTGCTAAGTGCAGAACAAGAGGATTAGTCATTGTAGTTAGTACCCTTGGAGTAGTGATATGTTTTATCCGTGGCGAGAAAGAATACAAACAAAGGAATTGTCCAAGGAAAGGAAATTGACAAGATATGAATGCTGCCGCTCCGGTTTACGTTTGAATAATGCTGACAAACCTTAAGGTCTGAATGTTGTAAATTGTATATTCTTACTTGAGATTCTTTATGTCAGTATGTTGTTGGATTTCAGATCGGGTAGAAACTGTAGAAATGTAAAGATTCAGTTGTTTTATCAACGGAGAGTAAATAAGATTGACAATTAACTATGATGTGGAGTTAACCGATGGAAAGGTTGCTAGTGTTAGTTTTACACTGAGAGTGTGTACCTTGAATTTAGGAAAGTAGGTGTTTTGTATCGACTTGATGCTCAAAGAGTTGGAATCTTTGGATGTGAATTATTGGTATGAATTGGTTAGTGGTGCGTAGTGTTGATGCTTGAGAATGGACTAATCTTCATTATAAATTGATAGCTGCTGGTTTAGATTTTGCTACAAAAGCTGAGTGTTGACTATGAAAGGTGATGAGTGAACTTTCTATTTGGGAAGCGTGTCTTGTTTGGAAACAAGAAAGTATGTGGAAGAGGGATATGATGTATTCCTAGCTCAGGTAATTAGTGATAGGGTAGTTAAGGGGAAGTTTGGAGATCTGTTAATGACTCGAGAGCAATCTGAGGTTTTCCTGAAGTTTTGTAGTGTTGCTGCCGCATTATGAAATGGAGTTCGTGTCGATTGAGTGTTGTAAGCAATAGTGTAGTGCTTCTGCGTTTCGTTGTGTAGTGTTGCTGTGTTCTGTTGAGTAGTATTTGTATGCCTTATCATTTGGCACTGTCAGAGTGGAATGAGTTATTCGGTCAACTGTGAGAAGTGATGGATAAGGGATGTATTAGATTAAGTTTTGTTGCCAATGGCGAGTGTCTGTGTTGTTTGTCAAGAAGGATGGATTGTTTCGAATGTGTATTGATTATCGAGAGCTTAGCAAATTAACTGCCAAGAATCGGTATTCATTACCGAGGATTGATGATTCGCGTGATCCTTGCAACTTGTCTGGATCAAGTGTGTACTCAAAGATCACTTTGAGTTCTGGTTATCATTAACTGAGAGTTAGGAAGGAAGATGTTCCTATAGTTGTTTTTCGTACTTGATGTGGGTACTTTAAGTAGCAAGTGATGTTTTTTGGGAATGGACGAACGTGTCTGCCGTATTAATAGACTGGGTGAATCTTGTGTGTAAGATGTGCTAGGAGGAGTTATTCATTATATCTACTGAAGATATTTTATTTTATTCCAAGGGGAAAGGAGGAACATAAGTAGCATATGAGGATAATTTTTGGGACGGTTGGAAAAAGAGAAACTGTATGTAAAGTTTCCTATGTATGAAGGTTGGTTGAAATAATTGCGTTTAAAGAAAGTTGATTGACAACAAAGGTATTCGTGAAGATCTTGCCAAGATTGAAACGATTAAGGATTGGTCGGTACCCACGACGCCGACGGAAATCTGTTAATTCCTTGGTTTAAGCTGGGAATAATCGGAGGTTTATCGAAAGGTTTTCACTGATTGTTAAACATTGATTAAGCTGACTAAGAAGAATTGGATGTGTGAGTCCCACTTATACATCTAAATTGTAAGTTTCGAGATCTGATCCTTATCAGATAAGGAAGCTGTATACTGAACACTGAAGGATAGGCTGTGTTCTGCACTGATGTTGTCATTGTTGAAAGGATCTGAAGTAATTATAGTTTGTAGTTTGTTGTGATGTGTCTCATAAGGGTTATGTAGTTGTGGTGTTTGCTTTGAGATGGTAGAAATATTAATTGTATGAAATCAAGTGTGTAGTGATAAAGGATCATAGAAGTTGCTCCAAAATTAATTTCTTGGGATGATAAAGGAAATGAGTAGAGGATTACCAGTTATATGTTTTGAGTACCTGAATATGTTGATGGTTATGACCGTGAGTGATTATGACTACGAGATTCGCTACCATCCGGAAAAGGCGAATGTGGTAGCTAATGCACTTATCAGGAATAAGAAAGGGAAAATCTATTAAGATTTGAGTTTTGGTAATGACAAGAAGTGTGGGCTTGATAACAAGGACATGAAATTTTAAGTTAGTGGTCTGATTTGAGAAGGATGTCAAGGTAAGTGATTTTGACATTTTGTCAACTTATAGAAAGGATTTTGTTGTAAAGTCAAGTGAGACATGGTATTTTGAGCACTCCTAACATATCTAAGTTGAGAGAGTGAGACTTAGTGATGAAGGAATCTCACAAGTCAAGTAATCGATACGATTTGGTTTGAGTAAAGGTGAAAGTTGAATTGAGTACTGTGTGTTATACAGAGACTGATGGATAGAGTGAAAGAACGATTCGAACATTGAACGGTATACTTGTGCGTGTGTGATTGACTTAGAAATTGTTGGAATTTTTATATGACGATGATTGTCATGCTAGTAATGAGGCTGTACTATTGATGGTACATAAAGAACTTCAATTTGTGAAGGTTAAAGATAGTGAGTTAAGGACATAAGATTAGTTTTTCGGTGTATTGCAGAAATGTAGGTGGAAATTGAATGACTGAACTAGAAGTGATATTGGCAATATTGATAAGATTGTATGGGTTAAGGACCGTTTATTAGTAACAAGGAGTTGTCCAAAGAGTTATGTTGGCAATCGAAGGAAGTCGATGGAGTTTGAAATTGGGAAACGTGGTTATGCTTAAGGTGTCATTATGAAGAGTGAAATTTGTTTTGAGAACAACAAGGAAAGAATTCAACTTGAAGATAAGTTGCTTTTCAACGAAAGAACTGTGAAGAGTTTTATGAGGTCGAAATATAGTAAAGATTATATTGTAAGGATACAAGAATTCCAGAAGTGGAATCTGAAATGGTGAAGGAAGTATGAGAATTTCTTTAAGGAAAAGAGTTCTCAATTGTTCTAGAGGCATGGGATGTGAATATAAGAGGGGCAGAGCGCCGGGACGTCGCTCTCTTTTAAGAGGGTAGGATGTGACAACCCAAACCTGAGGTCATTTATTTAATATTATATAATATTATTTTTACGAATTACTTTGAAATTTTTGATGAGTTGAATGAAATGACGATTGATGGTTTTATTTAAAACCGACGTTGGAGATCTTATTTTTATCTTTTTACTAATAGCGAGGATTATTAGTGACCACGATATCGACGGATGCCCGAGATTTTATGTTATATCAATTGTTGTCTCGATGTTTATATTTTTGACGTTTTTATTTTAAGTTCGTATTAAGTCGAGTCGATATTATTATTTTTGAGGTACGTTTTAAATTTTTAAAAGTATCTTTATGAAACCCGAGCCCCGTAAATATTTTGAAAATTTACTAATAGTTATTTCCCGCTTTTTAGATAACTATTTACATTTTTAGCCACAACTTTTCCTAAATTGCAACTTTGGTCCCAACCCCACTATATATAAACCACAAACAAACACACACTTCCATTTTATTCATTTTAAAAATTTCATCATCTCCTCTCTCTCTCTCTATTAAGCCGTAACACCACCCACACCCCAAATCTATTCAAATTTCAATTTTAACTCAAGTTTTAGGTTGATTCAAGCTAAACCAAGCATAGACCCAATCTTATATTTGATCAAGGATCATTTTGGTGTAAGAAATCCTTACATGCAAGCACGGTTTTTTTTCTTGATGTTGGTAGGTAGGAGCTATGATCATGCATGACATTTTCATGATGATCCATGGTGATTCTTGCTAAAGATCTTGTTAAAACTTCATTTTGATCTAAAGATTTTTATTTTGATTATGATTTTGATGTTATGGTTGATGTATGATGATATTAGGGTATAGAAATGACCATTTCTATGGTTGGTTTTTATCAAAAAGTTAATTTTGTACAAGATTTTTATAGTCATTTTATAACAGTAAGTAAAGTGCAAAATCCGAAATTTTATGTTTTGAAAATGGCTTAACTTATAGCCTAGGGTTGTAGATAATTTTCTTAGCTTCGATTTGATATAAGGTAGAGCTTCTAGCTCCAAACGAGCGCGAAGTTATGATGTTTTGAATGATCGTGTACCGGGAGACGAGTATCGGCACTACAAGTAGTTGTTGTCGATATTTGGATCGAATCTCGGGGACTCTAAATGGATGTTTTGAAAAATGTGACCTACTTATAATGAGGTGTTTATTTTATAGGTTGAGTTTACTTTAAAACCCGAGTGTCGGTTTTGTAAACGGAGTCGTTTGAATAAGTTGAAACGGTTGTATGAAAAATTAACGTAAATCTGTCCGGATTTTATAGTTTGAAAATGAGTTGGGTAAAGTACTTTAAAAGTAATTTCATTTGATAAACTTGTAAGAGGACTTTCTATATATAGTAAGTTAGTTTATCGAGTCGTTTCATAAACGCTTGACAAGTTTAAAAGGGGTAAATAAGCTAGTACATGTAGTATGTACCGGCGGACTTTGTAAAAAGTGTAAACTGGTTAAGTAAATGTGTAGTAAAGTATAATGAAGTTATTTATATCGTTTTCTCTCGAGTTTATCGTGACTTTATGAGTTGGAGTTTGATGTTGTTAGGTATGATTTATTTTTCAAGTTTATTATTGATGAACGCGCCTTATTTGATAGGTTGCGGTTTTTGTGTTTATCGGGCATCAACTATCGTCGAAGATCGTCTTACTACTGCTATTGCTCCAGGTGAGTCTATAGCCTCGCTTTTGTAATTGTTTGAATGATTTTAAAACCCGCGAGGGGGATACATGCTATTTGAAAGTAAAAATGAACACAAGTCATGATTGATTGTTTGGACCCGAATGTTTGCTTTGTTGCCTTTGTTGTATTGAATTGTATAAGTACCCTATTTGCAAAAGACCCTAAATTCATGAGCCGTTAACTATCTTCTGACTTGATGTTGTGAGTTGGGAATAGCCGCTTATTCTAATAATAGTACTATTGGGCTGACGACCCTATCCGAGACCAGGGCTTTACGCTGAGTACCCCGCTGGGAAGGATAATTTTAAGAGAATGAGAATTGGTATCCTTGCAAATGATACCCTAGTAGGGGCACTGGAATTTCATCTATTCATGCCGGCTTTAGGCGTGGGTGACTAAGTTAAGGGGTCGGTGTCATGAGCTTAATACAATTCAGTAGCTATTGTTATATACCAGAATGCCTGACTAATAGATTGTGTGCACGACAATTCTATTAAATGATCTTGATTGATTTTTCTCTTGTGTTCAAATGTTGATTTGGAAAACCTATAGACTCGCTCAACCGTTGTGTTGATGATTTTAAGCATGTATTTCAGGTATTGAATATGATGAATTGCGGAGCTTGCTGAAGAAGGATTGCGGATTTGCTTTTGTGGTGATTGGTCTAAAATGGATTTCTTTCCCTTTTGTTATAAAAATAATAATGTACGGTCAAGTACTTTGGTAAATGGTTTGTGGAATTGATAAAGTCTTTGGGGGACCTAAATATTACTCTGATATTTCTAAAATTGTTTTACTTGGGATCGAAAGTTTTAGACAGTGGTTAAATTATGTCCTTTTATATTTCAAATTTATCATTTTGAGTTGTTCAAAATGTCTTATGTAACAATGTTTGTATTTTAGCACCCAATTGTGTATTTCCGCTGTGCAATGTAAATTGGGGGTGTTAAAAGTGTGGCCCACCACAAGTTTCACAAGTTATATTAAGAGCATGGGCATGTTGAGTGGGAGGGTTATCTCGTATAACAAGATGTTTTACTATAGAAGTAAGCTCCCTGATTTGAGTAGTGACTTCACTCTCACTGGCACTAGCCATAGTGGCCCTAACACTCTTGGTTTAGACTTTGGCTTTGTTCTCAATGATATCCCATGCGGCATTAGAAGACTTAACCAAAATGTTACCCCCCGAGGCACTATTTAGTGAATCTTGGTCATTCATGCTTAAACCATTGTAAAAAGTGTTAAGTTGATGCACTTTTATGAAACCATGTTGTGGACACTTTCTTAAAAGTTCCTTAAAACGGTCACAAGATTCACTAAATGTCTCACCGTACTTTTGTTCAAAATTAATGATTTCATTCCGCAAAGCGGTAGTACGTGAGGGTGGGAAAAAATAGTTTATGAATTTGGTCTCTAAATCCGACCACGTAAGAATACTTTGTGGCGGTTCCTTATCAAGCCAATGTCGGGCTTGTCCCTCTAAGGAGAAAGGAAAAAGTTGTAAGCGAATGACCTCTTGTGAAACCCCATTAAACTTGACCGTATTAGTGAGTTGAAGAAACCTTTTGATATGGTCGTGAGGATCATCAACTGTACGCCCTATGAATGGTTGAGCAGAGACCATTTGAATAAAATCGGATTTGAGCTCAAAATTGTTGGCGCCAATCTCGGGTATGACAATAGCATCGGTGTTGCCCTCTACGTGTGATTGCTAAAGCTCGATCATTGGTCGATTGTCCATGGTGACAATAGGTTGAGTAATGACTTCGGCTTGAGCTGCTTTCTTCTTACGAGCACGGGTACGCATGCACACCTACAAAAGAAAAAGGAAAATAGACAAGAAATATTTTTTTGGTTTTTATGGTTTTTCTATTTTTTGGATTTTTTGAAAATTTTTGAAAATTAGACGAGAAAAATAACGTTCAAGGGTGAACGGATCCCAAAATCCAACGCGTCTCTCACTAAAAACCGTTAATCTTAACGAAAAGAGCCGGCAGCGACGCCATTTAATAACTATTATTTTAGTTAGAAAAATTGTTCGTTGTGTGTATCTAATCGAATTGATTACCGGTTGAAAGTGCGACTCAATCGTTCTTGGTGGAATATAAAGGGAAAAAGGTTTATCTAACTTATGAAGATATGCTTGCACCTCACCCTTGCTACCACCGTGCTCAATCACTGCTTAAGGGAACCTTGCCTACTCTTATTTGGCTTGCCTTGTTCGCCTTAAGCTTGTGCTACTTGTTGGATGAAAACCATGTCTTTGATCCCGGTGGATTTGTTTCAAGCTTCTTCCTATGCTAATCAAGGTCGAGTCAGGCTCACGACTCGGTAATCAAAAACAAGCGCTTTTTGGGAGGCAACCCAATTATCTATCCTTTTATTCTGTTTTTCTAATAAGTGTAGGAGGAGACCCTAGTATGTGTTTGTTGTTTTCTTTCTTATCATGTGCAGGGATTCGAGCTTTCAAAGATACATTCTTGATGACTTTTGACGACCCGTGATTCTGTGTTCCCGTCTTCCCGGTTCTATCCTAAACTCTTTTGATTCTCTATTTTATATTCTTCAATATTAAATAGGAATCACTTTAGTTGTCCTTTCCTTAGCAAGATTTAAACAAAGTACACAATGTCCTAAGTGTAGGGGAGTTTACTTTCACATGCTTAAACATTGAGGACAATGTTTATATTAAGTGTAGGGGGAACTTCTATCGAAGTTAAGTGGTCTTTTCCTTGTATTTGTCCTCATTTTAACCGAAAAATCTAATTTTTCGACATTTTTCAAAATTTTTAATCTATTTTGGCCTATTAGTTTTTCCTTTGTTATTGTTATTTTCTTTCTTTGCTAGAATAAAATTTTAATAAAGTGGTTTTAATTTTTAAACGTTGTGAATCTTTTGACTCAACCCGAGTTTACTTATCTAAGTTTACTCTAGCTAGTATCCTTAACGTGTTTAAGTCAAGTTTTGCTAGGCTTTTATATAGGGAGCTTTAAAACGCGAAAGTCTTAACTCTTACGGGTTAAGAACAAGAACTTTTCGCAAGTTTCTATAACTGATCCTAGAGAGTCGTTTATCAAGGTAACTTTAAAATACGTTTTCTAAACTTGAAAAAGTCTAAGAATTTGCAAGATCCTATAGATGACTCGAAAACCCAAAACTTTGATTTAATTGGCTAAGCATCCACGAGTCTCATTCCTTGAGATTTTAAATTGTGGAGAACGAGAGATGATAGAGTCAATTATAAGTTTGGTATCCTTTCGTGAATTTATGTGAGTTGATTATAAGCCTTTTCTCCCATCGCTTGCTAATAAATTTATTTGCAATAAGTAAGGTCGTACGATTTGAAACGTTACTTAGCTTCTAGCCCAAGATCGTTTAAAAGTTGCTCGGTATTAATTAGAGTTCATAGCCAAGGCATAACTTGTTGAAGCGGGATGCGAAGATTGGCGAGTCCGAAAAGGCCCTAACAAGTCATGAGGGCTACATTTTTTTGCTAACGATCCAAAAGTGATGTGAAGAATCATTTATCAAAAATCAATATGAAGGATCGAGACACACGACGAAAAGCAAAAACTCCCCAAAAGATCATGGAGAAGTCTATCCAAAAAGGCCCTAACAAGGTATGAGGATAAATAGATCCAAGTTCTAAAAGGAGGCGGATCGTTGTATATCAAAGTCCAAAATAAAGATTGGAGAAAAATGAAGAAGTCGTGGTCCAAATATGAAGAATCTCTCAAAACTTCAAGTGAAGAAATTCCTTTTATGAAGAAAAGACCATAATTTCAAGAACGTCTCTCAAGATTTGAAGTATGAAGTCGCTGCCAAATATCGGTCCGAGAAAGGTCTCAAATCGTGAAGCAAGTTATGCCAAGATATGAACTTAATGAGGTCCCGAAAAGCAGTTTTAAAAGATTTTTTCCTTTAGCTAACTATTGATTAAATCGTCCTACTTTATTTTCAGCCTAAATAACTATCGAAATAAGTCAACAATGCATCCTCGTGATCATTCAAGACAACAATAAAATATAAGAGATACACCTAGGAATAAGAGGTCTAAGTAAATAATTGGCCCACATGAGTTCGTGTTAGTTTGCTAACTTATAATAACAATGATCTCGTTTTTAAGCTTGGTTTGGGGAACGTGAAAACTTGAGGATGATAATCATTCATGACATTTTCAAAACCCTAAGGTATGTCTTTGATTTCTTTACATATTTTCTTCCTTTAAATGTTTTATAATTTTCTATCTTTTTAATAAAGGCCAAGGTGGATCGATTATGATGGAAAATGTCAAACATGCTTTGTAACTAATGCATTGCATGAGGACATTGCAATGGTCAAGTGTAGGGGATTTGATAAGTGTGAAAACGCCCATCCTTTTACCACTTAACTACAATAATAACCAAGCCCAAACGTGTATTTTATGTCATAAATGTCTGAATTATACGTGGTTTGTGTTTTTGTTGTGATTTAGGATCAAGATGTGAAAAGGAAGGAAAACACGGGCTTTCACAGGATTTTATCAACAAAAAAGACAAAAGACGAAGTCAAGAGATCAAGAGTGCAAAAAGAACGGAAGTCCAAGACCTTTTTTGAAGATTTATCGAAGGACAAGTCTAAAGACAAAAGTTTAATAAAGCCGAAGAACTCAAGTCTAATAAATGAAGTAATTATAAGACGAGTTTAATTAATCTCGAGACAAAGTCGATAAAGTCGAAGAACTTAAAAGATGGAAAGACGTGAAGAAAGAAAGAGGAGGCAACACATGCACCTCCCCGTTTCCTATAAATACCCTCCTAAACACATTTAGGAGGGTTGGTTAGTTAGTGTAGCTAGTTCATTATTTTCATTTTAGTAGGTAATTATAGAGAGAGAAAGTGACAGTTTCTCTCACTAGGATCTTAATCTTTCATCTTCCTTTCTTGTTTTTAATCTAAACCTTGCTTTTATAGCTTAAATCTTGTTTTAATCTTTATCTTATTCTACCTTTCTTAATTTTTGTTCATCTTTAATTCGAAATTTTACACGTCTTGTTTAAATTTTATGTTTGATTTATTAAAAAGTTTGTTTTTTTTCATTTCCATCTAAGTTTCCTACGAAGTAAGCTTTGAGCTTGACATGCTTATTGGCTTATTTTGTGTTTAGCTTATTCGTTTTTAAGTTTTCTTAAAAGTTTTAGTATTTCTAAAGTTTGTTTGTTTTGTTTGCTTATCTTGTGTCTTGAAAGGTTTCAAATTTGTGCTTACTTTGTTCGTCTTATTCTTGATTAATCAAGTTTTGGTTATAGCTTATTTAGCTTATGCTTATTGCGATTTGTTCTTCCATCGGAAAGGGAATTGAGACATTCCGACAGCTTTGCTCATATTCCGATAGTGACATATTGGAAAGAGGGTTTCACATTCCGGCGGTTCTTTCCGATCTGACATTCCGATCTGAAACTCCCCCTTATTCCGATCAAGATTTAGATCGCTCATTGCGATCTGGATTGCGACGGCTCTTAAGGTTTCATTGAGATGAAGTGCTGCCCAAATTTCCTCAGCAACATTCCGATAGAAATGACATTCCGACAGCTTTAGTTTTCTTACATTCCGATAGAATTCATTAGCCATTATTCCGATACTCTTGTTTTCTTTACATTCCGATAGATTGCATTTTACTCATTCCGATAGATTTTGTTTCCCATATTCCGATAGATTTGTTTCTATATTCTGATACCTACTTTGCGATCTGGATTCCGATGGTTATGGTGACAGCATTCCGATGGTATTTCGATGGATTGCATTTGTTTTGATATTTGCCTTAGTTTAATTTTTAATTTTGCAGTATTTCAAGTTTACATTTTTATTACTTTGTCAAATTTCATTTTTCATCAAGCTTTAATTTTTGTCATTTAATTAATTACAATTTTTAGTTTAATTTTTAAAGCCTTTATTTTTACTCAACGACAAGTTTTTATTTTACCTTAGTTTAAAATAGATAATCAACAAACCATTTTCTTTTATCCACCAAGAACGACTGAGTCGCACTCTTAACTAGTAATCAATTCGTAAAGATCGGACGATAACTCTTTCATAACTAAGTGAAAAACATAGTTATTAGCCTTCTTTAATTGCTTTTGACTTTTTCTAGTTTCATTGACATCTTTTTGTAAACTGGCAATTAAATTAGCAAGCGCAACACGCTCCTCATCATCATACTCATTTGCATTTTGATCATCCTCAAACTCATTATTGCACATGTCTGATGAATCAGGTGTGGTATTGCTATCAACCTTTTCCGTCATACATGTGTCATTAATGGCATTGGGTAGCTCACAATGCTCATGAGTATCACCAAACACATTATATTCATCAGTGGTGTGTAACTTATCGAGTGGCTCAGTGTCAAAGATAGGTCCATTGTCATCTTCAGTGACATTGAGAACCTCGTCAACCTTTGCCATGTACGCGTAAATGTGCTTCTAATTATTGGTCGGAGGCTTCATCATCAGTATCATCAAGCATTGCTCCTTCCTCAGCCGACAATTTGACCCCTGTTTCCATCTTCTTGCATAACAACATCTTCTCTTTATGATAGCTAGAGTCCCTAATCCGTTTCGGCTTTCTGCATTCCTTTGCCATATGCCCATAACCTTGGCAATTATAACACTGAATCCCACTTTGTTGAACCACTTGCATTCCAACAGTTTCCCTATTCCCAGTAGCAGCAGCAATCCTTTGATTATCATACTTGGCAGTTTGTCGATCATACCTTGCAGAACCCTCAACATGTGTTGGATTATGTCGATCATACCTAGAAGGACTTTCACCATGTCGATGTGTGTCATACCGTGAAGGGTTCTCAACATATTGGTTCTTTGTGTTGGATGATGTTCGAAGATTCTTGTTGGTGGGTTTGAAGATTTTCTTGTATGTCTTCATAATGAAAGCAATTTGTTGTTTCATTTCCCGATTCTTCTGAGCTTGATCTTCATCACAATCCTCTTCAGATGATGACTCAGATGGTGGTGATGGTACTCTTGGTTCTTTGCCGCGTGATCTTGTGGATAATGAAGACTTGGATGATGTGGAATATCGTGGGGAGGATGATTGAATGGAATATGACTTTGGAGTACGAGATCGATGATCTTGAGTGGTAAAAACTAGAGCAAGTATATTAGCCGTCTTTGCAACTCGTTCAGCTCGAATTTCATTTGCCTCATGCTGAAATTGTTTCAAAATATCAAAGAGAGTGTGATAGTTTACCTTTTCTAACTGCTTCTGTTGTTTCACCAAAGTAACAAAACGTGTCCACTCTGGTTGAAGTTGCTGAAGAAATTGCACATTGACTTGCATGGTGGAGACCTCCAGGTTGTTTCTTGTCATGTCGTTCATCATCTTGTAGAATCGTGAATAATAAGACTCAATTGATTCTCCATCCAATGCAGTAAACTTACCAAAATTCCAAAACAAGTTTGTTTTAACATCTTGCTTGTTGAGTGATTCTCCTTGTTGCAAGCGTTCAATAGCCGTCCACATTTCTTGTGCCGTAGGACATGCATCAACCGTGGAATAAATATCATCTCCAATTCCATTTAGAATCATATAGATCGCTTCTTTTTCTGCATCATACCAAGCACGCTTCTCTGGTGTAAGATCTGATAACGTGTCTTTTCTTGTGGTTGCGGGTACTTTTGTGGTAGTGTTAGTGGCTGGTGTATGAGGAACAATGATATCGGAGAAAACATATGATCCATTGTTGATACATTGCCTCAATGCATCACCATTAGGTCTTGTATCAAGATAACGAAGAAAACGTGATTGCCATTTAGCATATCCACCGGCCACAAGCATTGGTGGTCTCTCTTTGTTACCCGCCACCATTATGTTGTTGTTCGTCACACGATATTCTGCAGTAGAATCCATCTCAAAACTCTCTGAATGATGAAGTGAATATGAATCTTAAGTAGATATGATGTGATTGAGTTGTTGTTGAAATTCCGAAAATTCCTATTTTTTCTCAGTCCGACAATAAACTCCCCAGTCCGAAAAAACGGTAGACCAAAATATTTGTAAGCGCCAAATTTTGAAATCGAGCTAGAAATGTCCTAAAACTAGTATGGAAAAAAATTGAATTTACTTGACGGAAAAATTTTAACTCTGCGTGTAAACGATGTTCCGAAACTAGTCTAGATGGTGGCTAAGTCTAAAAATTACTCGAACAAAATTTAGCTAAACATGTCATCGGAATGTCCATCGGAATGTGCCATCGTAATGTCCATCGGAATGCTGGCTGTCGGAATGTAGGTTCTGTCGGAATGATTGCAAGTATCAGAATGTTTCTTTTGTCGGAATACTCTTTCTGTCGGATTGTTGCTGGTATCGGAATGTTGGTTCTATCAGAATATCAATCTATCGGAAAGTCCTTCTGTCTGAATGCTTAGATCGCAATGTTTACCTGTCGAAATGCTTAGATCGCAATGCACTGTCGGAATGTTTACCTGTCGGAATGCTTAGATCGCAATATGGCTAATACAAATTGGACAGAGTAACGACTCAATATCCCTTGAAACCGTCGGAATCCCAGATCGCAATGTACGATCGGAATGTCTCGTCGGAATAAGGTATCGAAATCTTGTGATCGCAAAGTAGAACCAAATGGTTATTGCGATCAAGCCACGCTAACTTGTACCTTCCGATGGAGACACTTGCTGGAAATTCGGAATGAAGAAAAACAGAAAGTTTTGAACGTTTGATCCAAGAAAGTTTGTGTTTTAACCAAAACCAAGATACCCAAATCACTACGACACGAATAAAGAAGTTATACGACTTGAAGAACACTAAAAAACATAAAAAAAATCTTTAATTCGTGGAAGAAATAAGGATCAAATCAAATAAATCAAATGAAAACACAACAACCAATCACAAAACTACCCCATGGCGATTGATACCAATTGTTGTCCATAATATATGATGATTCTATACGATTAATGAAGAGAGAAAGGTAGATATGAGATGAATTTTAGAGAGAGAAACTAGAGAGAGAAAAGAGAGAGAAGTGTGTGGAGAAACTAAGTGATATTAGATCAGAGAAAATGAATAACCAACACCCTTCCTAACATGCTGGGAAGGGTATTTATAGTCCCCCTACATGTGGGCTTGTATGGACTATACTACATGGGTCGGGCTTTCCTTTTGGGCTTTGGTTACTTATGAATGAACCTTAGCTTAAAGTTAAGCCCGTAATACATGACTAACATACTACCTATTACAATGTTCTAAAATACGATACATAATAAACATATGACCGAGCATTCTTGTTTGACTCAATATTTTGAGGCTAACAATTTGGTTCGTGTGATTCTCTCTTAAAATCATCTCAAATTCAAGTATTTTCTTGTTTTTCGTTGAGTTTCGTGTTCAAAATCATACTATAGATTATCTACATACTTGTGGTAAGATTTTGTTTACTTTGGTTTGGATTGAAACACGAATTCCCAGGTAAAGTTCTCATCTTTCTTGTTGCCTAAAAGTCTCGAACTTTTTATTGGTTACGATCCGGATATTACGATCGCATAAACCTGGGGTTTCTACTTGCGATCTAATAATCCGATCACATATTACGATCCACGTTGCGATCTGACACTATGATCGGTGTTATGATTACAACTTGCGATCACGACTTGCGATCAAGGTTGCGATCAAGGAGTTGTTATCAAGGTTGTGATCCAGGAGTTGCGATCACGGTTGCGATCAAGGTTGCGATCAGCGAGTTGCGATCAAGGCTGCGATCAAGGGGTTGCGATCAGGGTTGCGATAAGGGTTGCGATCAGGGTTGCGATAAGGGTTGCGATAATCGTGGCGATCAGGGTTACGATCTAATAGTCCGATATCACTGTTCCTCATACACCAGCCACAGACACTACTCCAGAAGTACCTGCAACCACAAGAAAAGAAACTTTATCTGATCTTACACCAGAGAAGCATGCTTGGTATGATGCAGAAAAAGAAGAGATCTATATGATTCTAAGTGGAATTGGAGATGATATTTACTCCACGGTTTATGCATGTCCTACGGCACAAGAAATATGGACGACTATTGAACGCTTGCAAGAAGGAGAATCACTCAACAAGCAAGATGTTAAAACAAACTTGTTTTGGAATTTTGGTAAGTTTACTGCATTGGATGGAGAATCAATTGAGTCTTATTATTCACGATTTTACAAGATGATGAACGATATGACAAGAAACAACTTGGAGGTCTCCACCATGCAAGTCAATGTGCAATTTATTCAGCAACTTCAACCAGAGTGGACACGTTTTGTTACTTTGGTGAAACAATAGAAGCAGTTAGACAAGGTAAACTATCACACTCTCTTTGATATCTTGAAATAATTTCAGCATGAGGCAAATGAAATTCGGGCTAAACGAGTTGCAAAGACGGCTAATCCACTTGCTCTAGTGTCTACCACTCAAGATCATCGATCTCGTACTCCAAAGTCATACTCCATTCAATCATCCTCACCACGATATTCCACATCATCCAAGTCTTCATCCTCCACAAGATCACGCGGCAAAGAACAAAGAGCACCATCTGAGTCATCATCTGTAGAGGATAGTGATGAAGATCAAGCTCAGAAGAATCGGGAAATGAAACAACAAATTGCTTTCATTATGAAGACCTACCAGAAAATCTTCAAACCCACCAACAACAATCTTCGAACATCATCAAACACAAAGAACCAATATGTTTAGAATCCTCCAAGGTATGACACACGTCGACGTCGTGAAAGTCCTTCTAGGTATATCGACGTAATCCAACACATGTTGAGGGTTCTGTAAGGTATGATCGACAAACTACCAAGTATAATACTCAGAGGATTGTCGCTGCTACTGGGAATTGGGAAACTGTTAGAACGCAAGTGGTTCAACAAAGTGGGATTCAGTGTTATAATTGCCAAGGTTATGGGCATATGGTAAAGGAATGCAGAAAGCCGAAACGGGTTAAGGACTCTAGCTATCATAAAGAGAAGATGTTGTTATGCAAGAAGATGGAAGTAGGGGTCAAATTGTCGACTGAGGAAGGAGCAATGCTTGATGACACTGATGATGCAGCCTCCTACCAAGAATTAGAAGCACATTACTCGCACATGGCAAAGGTTGAAGAAGTTCTCAACGTCACTGAAGATGACAATGGCCCTATCTTTGACATTGAGCCACTCGATAAGATACATACCACTGACGAATATAATGTGTTTGACGATATTCATGAGCATAGTGAGCTACCCAATGCCATTAATGACACATGTAAAACGGTTGATAGTAATACCACACCTGATTCATCAGACATGTGCAATAATGAGTCTGAGGACGATCAACATGCAAATGAATATGATGAAGAGGAACGTTTTGCGCTTGCTAATTTAATTGCCACTTTACAAAAAGATGTCAAAGAAACTAAAAAGAGTCAAAAGCAATTAAAGAAGGCAAACGCATCGCTCACTCAAAACTTTGAAGAATGCAAAGCTGCTCTAATTAAATCTAATGAGACCCTTGAAGTTATAGAGCTGAGCTTCTTCAAAAGATCAAAGAGCTTGAGGGTTACAAGGGTAGTGCGTTAAAAAGTCAAGGGAAGATGAAGAAATTAGAAGACCACCCTAGGATTTTCAATGTTTCTAAGAATAAAACGTCTGTAATCGCGTGTAATGACGATTTGAATGATTCGACTTCGAATGCTTTGAATGTTAAGTTTGTTTGTGTGAAATGTGGAAAGTGTGCTAATGGCCAATCATGCTATGTGTGTTTCGAATAATGTCAAAAATGTAGCTACTAGAACTAAGAAGAAAACTACGATGCCTATTAGTGCTAGAAAACCCAAACGCAAAGTGAACCATCCTGGTGTAACTACCCCTGAGAAAAGTATTGCATCAGACTCCACCACTAAGACCACTAGAAGCAGAATTAGGGAATTATATGAGTCTGCTAGCAAGTCGTGGAAATGGTGATTTGCTAATCAATGTCCTTCATGATATAAATGGATACCTAAAGTTATGACAAAAAATGTGACAACGAGTGTTAGTATGCCTTTAAATGTTGCTAAGGACACTAATGATTATGAAATCACAACTAATGTGGTATCTAATTTAGCAAATGCTCCATCGTGTTCTAACTCTTCTACAGGTGATACAAATAATTCTCTTTATACTGGACTCCGGATGCACGAAGCACATGACGGGGAATCTCAAGCTTCTAATTAACTTCGTGGAGAAGTTCCTGGGTACGGTCCGATTCGGAAATGATCAATTTGCACCGATCCTTGGATATGGAGATTTGGTTCAGGGGAATATCACGATAAAAAAGGTCTACTACGTCGAAGGGCTCAATCACAATCTCTTCTCGGTTGGTCAATTCTATGATGCAGATTTGGAGGTTGCTTTCAGAAAGAAGACATGTTTTGTTCATGATTATAATGGTAATGACTTACTTACCGATTCACGGGGTACTCATCTTTACACAATTTCACTTCAAGACACAACTTCCTCAACTCCAATTTGCTTCATGGCTAAAGCTTCAACGACTCAGGCATGGTTATGGCATCAACGTCTATCTCATCTCAATTTTGATACCATCAACTTGGTTTCCAAGAAAGATATTGTGAGAGGCCTTCCAAGCTTGAAATTCATCAAGGATCATCTTTGTTCTTCTTGTGAGCTTTGTAAAGCTAAACAAAGTATCTTTAAGACAAAGACTACACCAAGCTCTAAAGGACAGTTAGATCTTCTTCATATAGATTTGTGTGGTCCCATGTGTGTTCAAAGTATCAATGGGAAGAAATATGTAATGGTAATTGTCGATGATTACTCAAGGTACACATGGACTCACTTCTTGAGGTCCAAGGATGAAACACCTGAAGTTCTCATCACCTTCCTTAAACTGATACAACGTGGTCTTCAAGCTCAAGTAAAAGTGGTTCGTACTGACAGAGGCACGAAATTTTTGAACTCAACTCTGAGGAACTATTTTGAAGCCGAAGGAATTGAACATGAAACATAAATTGCTCGAACACCCGAACAAAACGGCGTTGTTGAAAGACGGAACCGTACGTTAGTTGAGGCTGCTCGAACACTATTATCCGCTTCAAAACTACCATTATACTTCTGGGCCGAAGCTGTGTCAACCGCATGCTACACACAAAACCGATCCTTAATTATTCCTAGACACGAAAAGACACCATATCACATAATTCATGATCGAAAACCTTCACTCAAACACCTTCACGTTTTTGGATGTACTTGTTACATTATTCGAGATAGTGAAAATCTGGACAATATGAAACAGAAAGGTGATGCATGCATTCTTGTGGGATATGCAACTCAGTCTAAGGGATATAGAGTTTACAACAAGAGAACAAAATTGATAGTCGAGACTATTCATATCCGATTTGATGAAATACAAGAAATGGCACTTGAACAAAATAGTTTAAGTCCCGAGCCACAACGACAAAAGACTTCTGTGCACAACCGCACAGAATTCGGAACTCAATACCACAGCAATGAACCGTCTAGTTCAAAGTTGGTTCTTGATCATGTTCCAAGAGAAGATATAACAGTGGACACGACACTGGAAGAGTTGGAAATGTTATATGGACCAATGTTTGATGAATATTTCACGGGGGAGAAACATGTTGTATCGAAATCTTCTGCTGTCACTCATGATAAGAATGATGATACCGATCATCATCAACAAAAGGATACAACGTCATCTACTTTAACACGGGTTGCTACAGATTTACCTCCTTAGAATATCACTTCAACAATCGATCCTACAATATCCACAACTACTGTCATTGCTCTAGAGAACACAAATCAAGCAGACAATGCATTATCTGACGATGAAGATTTTCACAACCCATTTGGTACACCGGTACACGAAACTGGAGAGTCTTTTACTTACCATGTTGATCTGTCTAATATGCATACGTTCTACCAACGGCATCCTTCAACACATCATTGGACCCGAGAACATCCTTTGGTTCAAGTAATTGGAAACCCTTCACATCCTGTTCGTACAAGACGACAACTAGCAACCGATGGCGATGTTTGTATGTTCGCACTCACTGTGAGTTCAGCTGAACCGAAAAACATCAAAGAAGCCATGGCTGATCATGCTTGGATTGAGTCGATGACGGATGAACTTCAACAATTTGAAAGACTTAAAGTCTGGGAACTTGTTGACAGACCATACGATGTGATTCCATTAAATCTTCGTTGGGTCTGGAAAAACAAGATGGATGAAGAAAACATAATCATCAAGAACAAAGCTAGGCTAGTGGCAAAAGAGTATGGTCAGAAAGAGGGTATTGATTTTGAAGAATCATTTGCACTAGTAGCTCGTTTGGAAGTGGTCAGGATTTTCCTTCCTTATGCTGCACATAAGGGATTCATTGTCTATCAAATAGACGTAAAGACGGCGTTGCTTAACGGGCCTTTGAAGGAAGAAGTCTATGTCACACAACCGGAAGGACTCGTCAATCCTCATTATCATGACAAGGTGTATCGTCTCTACAAAGCACTTTATGGACTCAAGCAAGCTCCAAGGGCGTGGTACGACGAGCTCTCGAAATTCCTGGTCTCCAAAGGTTTCTTAAAAGGTTCCATTGATCTAAGTTTGTTCACTTATAAATATGGGGATGACATTTTGCTTGTGCAGATTTATATTGATGACATTATTTTTGGGTCCACAAACCCAAAACTTTCAAAATGGTTTGAAAAGTCATGCACAGCAAATTTGAAATGTCAATGATGGGCGAACTAAAATTCTTTCTAGGAATTCAAGTTCACCAATCCCCAAGTGGTATCTTTATAAACCAAGCTAAGTATTGTCAAGAGATAATCAAAAAGCATGGTATGACCTCATGTGACCCCGTTGGGACACCTTTATCAACCACATCCCTAGATGCTGACTTGGAGGGAAATGCCATAGATCAAACAAGATATCGTTCCATGATCGGTTCCCTCATGTACTTGACAGCAAGCAGACCTGATATTTCACATGCTATGTGTTATTGTGCACGATATCAAGCACGACCCACTGAAAAGCACCTCAAGGAGGTTAAACGGATCTTTCGGTACCTTAAGAATACCATTCACTTGGGACTCTGGTATCTGAGGGAAACCGGTTTCTTTCTAACGGCCTATTCAGATTCTGATCATGTACGGTGTCTTGATACACGAAAAAGTACTTTTGGTGGTGCGCAAATTCTAGGTCAAGATAAGCTAGTGGGATGGTCTTCTAAGAAGCAGGATTGTACATCATTGTCATCAGCCGAAGCGGAGTATGTGTCTCTATATGCGTGTTGTGCTCAAGTCCTATGGATGAGAACACAACTCATAGATTATGGCTTTTACTTTGTTAAAGTACCTATGTATTGTGACTCAAAGTCGGCCATAGTCATCTCTTGCAATCCGGTATAGCATTCCCGCACGAAGCACATTGATGTTAGATATCACTTCATTAAGGAACAAGTTAAAAGGGGTATTGTTGAACTATACTTTGTTGAAACTGATTACCAATTAGCTGACTTGTATAAAAAGCTCTTTCGAAAGAGAGGTTTGCGTATCTAGTTAGGCAAATTGGTATGAGATGTTTGACTCCAGCGAAACTGGAGATTCTGGCAAAGAAGCCTGCTTGATTCATCTATCAAACATCTACATGTAAATATCTTTGAAAAAGCAAAATACAAAAATATAAAACACATAAAAGCAAAACACAAAATTAAAAATCTTTAAAAAAATCCATAAAGATTCTTCTCGACATGTCTTTTACTATCGATAATATGGACGTACCTAGAAATGTCGCTCAATAACGACACGAGTGTGTACATAAAGCTCGAATGAAAGTTGTAAATATTTTTCAAAACATGTCATTTCTACTTTTAATAAAGGAAAATGTCTATTTTGGACAATTTTTCCAACAACGGGTAGAGCAATCTATCTTGGGTTGAGCTTGTCACAAAACATTCAACGTTTTGAGCTCAACACAATGGCTTGTAATCACTTTCAGATTGCAACCCGGTTCTATATTCACGGGGGAGTGTACGCTTTAGCGCCCTTACCCTCAACAAAAGAAGAGAAATCTTCTTACACTTGAGTGGATTCATCAAGACATTCAAAGTCTATGAACTCAAGTTTATGCCTTGAAAAACCTCTTCGCCAAAAAGAAATAAGATTTTTCAAAAAGCATTGAACACAATTTTTTCAAGAATTTCTCAATGATTATTCAAAATATTTCAAATATTGAGTGTTCAACAAACTCCCATCCTCAAAAAGCGAAATGTGGATCACATCCTCACAATGACAATTCAATTGGATCAATTTTTGATGGGGAGCATTTAAACTTCATGCAAAGATTGACACATCTTTCTCCCGGAGATTTTCAAAACTATTTTTCAAAATATATTTTAATCAAATTTGGTATCTCTAATATCAAAAGATTTTATATATTAGAGATAGGGGAGAAAATGTGATTAAAATGTGATCTTATATAAGACTCAAGCACTTTAACTCTTACCTACATGTGCAAAACATTTTCGATTATCGATGCACATGTGAAGGGGGATCATTTCTGAAACGACAAAACTATCAAGGTGTTAAATGTTTTTCAAACACTTGTTAGACCTTTTAAAGTGGTTTTATGGTTACGATATCATACCCACAACATCTTTGATCCACGACGTTATTGGTGTCAAAAGGGTGGTTAGGTTTAAGTTCTATGATCCAACCAGAACCGGAGGGATCTCCCCAGGGACAATCCAATAGATTATTAGAAGTCCTTAGGAAAGATGGAGTAGAATGTGAACGTAGCTGAATGTCGACTAAGTACTGATGCTAGCACTGGAACAATCACAACAAGGTGCTAGTAATGATGTCTTGGTAAGCATTGAAGGAGTTGAAGAATGAAAAAGAAATGTAAGGATAAAGGGTGTAAACAAAGAAGCCCTCCATACAACTTACGCAGAAACCGGGTCAACACATCATGAAGACAACTCATCATGGACCCAGTGACGTATGCACAACCCTTTCCTAGCTATTTAGGCTTCTCTCAAAAGAAGTTTGTTTTATTGTCATGGAGAACAACATGACTTCTATTGACTTTCTCACTCAAAGATAGTTGATATTGAATAGGTGGTATCTGCTCCAGCCTCCGACCACTGAAAGTGCACAAATCGAGTCTAGAGCCCAGAGATCAATCAAATCTCGTTAGGACACATGGATGACGAACAAGAGAGTCCTACGCTATATCCTTGTGATATTGCTAGAACACTCAGAGTGATACTACTTAGTATTCACAATGATGAGTGGAAATTCTTCTAGTGTTAACATCAAACAGCACCGCGGTAGGTCATGTGTAAGATTCTTTATGAATTGAACACATGTAAAATGAAAAGCAACAGTGGTTTGATTCTAAATTGATTCAAACTCGTTTTAGCTTTCTACACAATATCTTTATGGTCTTGCCAGAACATTCAGAGTGATATTCATTAATATTCACAGTGACGAATGGAAATCCTTCTAGCGTCAACCTCAAACAGCGCTACAGTAGGTGACTTGTGAGATTCTTATGAATCAAGCTTGTGTCAACTGGAAAGCAACAATGGTAAGATTCTTTATGAATCATACTTTTTCCAAGAATTTGAATTGACGACTTTAATCAAGCGGATATCTATCCAATTGATTCATTTTTTATGTTCGCAGTCTTGCTTTGAGACAGTCGAGTAAAGAGAACGGCTAGTACAGCCGTGAAACCTTGTCAAGGAGATTCTTAATTGAATCTACCTAATCACAGGTAAGGTATTTAATATCGTATAACGGTCTTCACTAACCGGAGGTAAAACTCTACCGATTTAGGACGAATGTCAAAACCATTCAGTCCGTGTCTATGTTTTGTCTCGAGAAGGTGGCGTCACGGTGTACTCAGCAAAGTCAAAGATTCAAAACCACATACTCATGCCTAAAGACATATTCAACAATTAATAGTGTGAGCATGTGGATGAAGACACAAGATCACAAGATGGCAAAGACAAGTCAAGGATGATTTGAAGATCTCAAGATCAAAAGACAAAGTCGAAAGACAACTACAAAGGCTCAAAGATCACAACATGAAGGAAAAAGACTACCATTACACGTTCAAGACTCATTTATGGCAAGATTAGTAATCTCTACAAATCTCCAAATGACAAAGGGTAATGACCTCTCATAAAGGGTAATGACCTCTCCTTGGGGGAGATTGTTAGCCTCAAAATACTGAGTCAAACAAGAATGCTCGGTCATATGTTTATTATGTATCGTATATTAGAACGTTGTAATAGGTAGTAGGTTAGTTGTGTATTACGGGCTTAACTTTAAGCTAAGGTTCATTCATAAGTAACCAAAGCCCAAAAGGAAAGCTCGGCCCATAATCATATAGCCCATTATGCCACATGTAGGTAAAGGTTATAAATACCCTTCCTAGCATGTTAGGAAGGGTGTTGGTTGATTCATTTTCTCTTAATCTAATCCTCCCATTGTTTCACACATTTCTCTCTACTTTCTCTCACTACTTTATCTCTAGAAACCTTTCATCTTTTATCTTCTTTATTCTTGTAGAATCATAACAAATATATGGGACAACACGTTTTTACGTACTTAGAAAGGATCGGTTACTCCAACGATATACACGTAGATTGGGTTCGTGATCTAGTTATGTAAGTATAACCTATAAAGCCCACATGTAGGGTGGGCTATATATACCCTTCCTAGCATGTTAGGAAGGGTAGTTGTTCATTTCTCATTTCACTTATTCATTCCATCTTTCTCTCTCTAACTTTCCCTCTCTAGTTCTTCATCTCCCTCTCTTATTTAGATCATCACAACACTTGTACAATCCTAAGAAATTAAGGACCAACAAATGGTATCAAATGGTTGAATCTTTGGATTGGCGTGTTTTTATCTATTGATTTGGTGGTCAAAATTGTTTTTTTTTTTTCCAAATCTGGTATAACTTTTGTGACTGGGAAAACAGTTTTTATCTTCTCAAATCTGGTATAACATTTATTGATTTGGTCAGTCATAAGATTGAAATTGATAAAAGTTTATCCTACTATTTTTATCCTACTGTTTTTGTCCAAACAATTTTTTGTTCTACTGTTTTTGTTTTTATCATTTTTTATCTCGATTAGTCTCATAGTGTTGGAAGTACACCTGTCGGAAAGGGGTTTTAAATATTCAGATACTTATTCCAACAAATCACTTTTTGTCTAGATCTGCCTAATTGTTTTGAATGTACACCTGTCGGAAAAGGGTTTTAAATATTCAGATACTTATTCCGACTATCACATATTCCGACACTTATTCAGATAGATATTCAGATACTTATATTCCAACAGTTATAAATTCCGATAGCTCAGATTCCGACAGTTTATATTCCGACAGTTATACATTCCGATGGTTTCAGTATTCCGATGGTTTTGACATTCGGGTGGTTTTCACATTCCGATGGTTTTGACATTCGGATGGATACTTAAATTAAACATTGCGATGGTGTTACACAAACAGACTCAAACATCACAACTCAACAACATAGTCTCGACTCACTCACACAAGACTCGACACAAACGACTCGAAAGACACCAACCTCGACTCATTTTCGCCCTCTCAAAGACCATTGACAGTTTAACAAAACCCGAAAACCAAGACTTGACCAAAACCAGTATTCAACACACCAACTTTTTATCTCTACAACACCAGAAGTCTATCCTATGCCCATCCTCACTTAAACACCATCTAGACTCAAACCTAATCAGAAAATAAATCTCAGATTCGTTCTATATGTAATAGATCTTTTTAGATCTTAACTTTTTAAACGAAAATCATCACTGATTCGTGTTTGGTTTTTTACCAATTTTTATATATGATATCAAATATTGATTTATAACAATCATGCTATAATCAGTATTCTGTTTCGAATCTATAAGCAAAAAACCGACATGCAATCAAAAACCTCATGCAACACCTACCCGAGACCTCTTTCGAACGATCTTGAAGCCACATGCACTTGACCTTCGGTTCATATTAAGCTTTAATTGCTCGAAAATCTTAGGACTTTCTGGTTCGTTCGATGAGTAAGATGCGTGTTAACCCATGAGTAACCAATCTTATTCAATGAAATGCTTGGTTAAAAGGAAATAAAGCATGTATGGTTTGATCTTTGATATGTCGTGCAAGGTTTGATTGGTGTTCATAGTTTGATTGGTGATTTCGATTGTTGATGAGAAGAGTATTTATGACCTGAGTTGTTTTTTTTGAGATGGAGGCAGAGAGATGAGGAATATATAAAATGATAGAGGCGGATGAGTTAACAATTAGGTATAGGGTAATATGAGATAAAATATGGCAACTACGTTTTTATATGTCTAGTTTGGTGATTTGGGCTGCATCTAATTACCATAACGTGGGCCTATTTCTCTTATACCCACGAATTGCTACAATATCATATGGTCCGTGTGATAATTTCATTTGGGCTAAGTGATGACAATTTATATATTGTTTGAAGATATTATATTTGGTGCATGATACCAAATGTAGAGCTGGAAATATGAATCCAACCGTGTCATTTTATCCTGATTCACATGGGGACTTTTGTTTAAAGTCAACATGTATTTCATCTTGATTCAATTAGTGACTATATATAGTTCAACTAGCAATTGTTACTTTATAATCGGTTAGTGGGTGACAATTTGTTTTGGGCTTTTAATAGTTCAACCAACTTGTTGCTAGTGATAAGAACATTGTTTGGACCCGACTATATATTTAGTCCATTGATTATCTGGGCCATCTATCCGTTTGTTTAAACCGTCATTATCTGTTCCAATCGTATTGAGAATTATCTACATTCGGCCTAGTTGCTCTCATTTGTAAACTGATATTGGTGTTGGATTTGGTTTATATTGATTGTGACATGGGGTATTAGACTAGAACTAATCGGGCATTTTTCCAACTCACTTGGCCGGTTGTGCTGCTTGGGCCAAGAACAAAAGCCGTGAAATAAGACTTTCTACCAGAATCTGAAACTAGATGTTACATAATTTGGAATAGACTTAGGAATTATTTGGTTTACACGCATCATTATTGGATTTGAGTATTAAATTATTCAAGCCGATTTTATTTTGATACGAGCTGAGGTAATTTAACCTATTAGTATCGGGTTTGTTTTATCAACGTTTGAGCTGATCACAAAATTATTGAGCCGAGAAAAAAAAATTACTAAACAAGGATCCAAGAATTTTTTTTATCGAACTATCAATGGATTCGTTGAATTCGACATTTCACGAGGGAGAACTGCAACACATGCAACTCAAAGAGATCAAATTGCGTCAAAAAACATTGGAAATCTTTCACGAGCTCAAGACACACCTTGCAATTCTCTATCCGCACAACATGACCGAACTTCCAACCACGGTTCAGGTGTTCTTTGGCAAAGTGGATAATTTCAAAGAGAAGATTTTCAATAATTTGGATGAGTTACGGTTGCAATTAGAAAGGGAGAATCTTCATGAGGTTAAAGCTAAGATATGTCTAGAAATCCTTCGCACACAGTTTAAGGACTTCTTTGCCTCAACAATGGTACCTCCTTTTGATTATTCGACTCCAATCCTTCACCAGCTTTTCAACTTGCATACGGGTTGCCAGACTGAAACCTTTAGAAGTGGTTTACTCAATCACATCAATATACTTTAGAAGTGTATTGAGGTCAGGTTAGTTAACTACAACGAGATACGGCTGAAAAAGGGTCAGATTCAAAGAATCAAGGAGTCGTCAAAATCATTGCATGCAACAATACCTCATGAACATGAGAGAGAGACACGCTTCAAGCTGTCGTCAAAAGATGATCAGATCTGCCCGATGCAAGAAATAGGTGCCAATTTGGTCTTCACGGGAAGCAATGGCAAGGAATCAGGAGGAAAGCATGAACCGTGAGGGTTTGCTATATAAGATCCGGTGGTCTAGGTGGGTGGTGGAAGGTAGTGGTAGCCATGGATGAATATAAAGAGAAGGTTGTGTGTGAAAAAGAAAGAAAATGTATTAATCACAAAATGAAAACACAAGCAACAACCCCTCCTTAGAAGCCTTGGAGGGGTATATATAGTCACACACCACACCTAAACTATACAACATTTCCTAGTCTAGTCTATGCGTGTGTGACTATGATAACTAATGGGAATTCTTAAATGTCGTCACATAAAGTGAATTTCCAACAATCTTCCCCCATGGGACGACATGTAGAATTCCTTACAATATTTTTCCTAACAAGTACATAATGATTAAGAACAAAAGCTTCCATGAAGCGTCCAATGTTAATGAGGTCTTTGACATCAAGTCTTCACTTCAAAACGACTCATCTTTAAAGTAACTTGTAGTAGAAATACTGTAACGGCACGAGCTAAGTAATCCATATACTTCTGGTTAAGGAGAAGCTTCTAAATTAACTTCCCCCTAATTCATGCCACATAATCTTGATGTAGAAGCTTTTAACAGCTTCCCCCTAAACTGACAATCCTCATAAGCAACTCCAAAGCTTTCAATAAAGCTTAGAATGATTAAGCGCACAACGGAATTTAACAAGCAAACCCCATCATATGAAATGATAATGTTGCTATGAGTGATTGAAAGTTTGGGGCATACCAAGTAGATCAACAACTTCTCTTCTCACGCTTGAATAATTCTTCTGAATTTTTCTTCCCCCTGAGAGTTCAAGTTATGCATACTAGAAAGAATCAAGACATTTCTTCCCCCACGTAGTTGAAGAAAGTAAACCAATCCCAAGTATGAAGCTTAAATACTGAAGTAGACACTTTATCCCATTCATGAAGTTGACATCGTAACACCAGAGTCAATTAAGTCCCGGAAATGCACATATCTTCTTCCGGAGATGCACCAGAGTCAATTAAGTCCCGGGAATGCATATCTCTCCATATAGGATAATGATGATGAATAATTGCAACATCAAAACAATTAAACATCGAATCAGTAGTGTACCGGTTTAGAGATTGATAAAGCCACGAGTTAAAACACTGATTTTCTCTGCGGTTATGAAAATTGTCTTCCCGGAATGTCTTCAAATCAAAAGAAGGTATGAAGTTCATCACGTGTACTCGTTGTGCGTTTAATATGTATTCTTCTTCCCCCTTGATGGTTTCGAAACTCGGAACCAGCAATAAATCGTACGCATATGTACCTGAAATCTCGTGAGAATAATAAATAAGCTGAATTATATATTTTGTGAGAATCAGCTGCTAATCGAAATTCTCTACTCATAAACTCTCCATGGCCCTCTTTACCAACCCCTTGTAGGCAATTTGAAGTGACCACTGATAGAATGAACCGGATATACCAAACATGAAACTGAATAAGAATCCCTCGATCTTGTGACTTAAGCTTGCACATTTGTTGAATGAGGAACGGTGGAGAAATCTCTAAGTACCCAATACATCACTGAAGAAGTATATAAGCACAACACCTCTTGAAATTATCCACGTCAACTAAGCGCGTGACACTGAGTACAACAATGTAACCCCTTTAAGTGATAGTTATCTGAGTTATCAACCAACCGCCCCGAACCCGGAAACTAGATAAACAAGTCTTCATTCTAAGATTAAGCACGAGCAAGTTATCTTTCAAAGATAAAATAAATACACGCCTTCGAAAAATCCGTCTTCAACTTCACATAATTAATACCCGATCAAACAAATCCGTAGACACTAAAAATATAGCCATTTTTTCTCGATCTCGTCAAATAAATTTTGTCACTTTGTCTCGTCACGTTTATCACTTTGTCTCGTCACTATGTCTTATTTAAATCCCGATAATACGACTGATGGCTAAAAATTACTAGTAAAATTAAGGAAACAAAATTACTAGTAAAATTATACTAGCTCATATCCAGTCGATCAACATTAGTTCGTGGCCCATACAAAAACAATAATCATAGCCAGATCCATAACTGTGTCAACATTTTCGGCCCATAAAAATACAGAACGATCCATTTATCAACTCGGGTGCTATGGAAAAGAATGGATGGCCCATCTTAACATACCCGATCCAAGTTTCTGAGGTAAATAACACAAACCTAAAAATTAGGTTAACACTACTCATAGCCTCCAAAAACTCCGCCCCCTTTATCTGCTCTCATCTCTTCTTCTCAGACGACACAACCCACAACACCTATCTGCCATTTTCAAACACATAATCAATCTTCTCTTCTCCTAAATCTGATCATCTCCATCTCATAAAACAATAACACATATCCAAACTTCATCTCTCCCATTCTCCTAAACATCTCCGCCCCTATCTAAATCCCAGCCACCAATCTCAATCTATCACAGAGTCAAACATCAAAACTCATCCCATTTAAACCAACATAACCAATAACACGTGAAACCCTACATGTATTGTTTATTTCGGTGTAGTTACATACATAGAAATCTGAATCGCATCAACCAACAATCTCCCTTATCTTCACACCACCGAAAACACTAATGTTGACGAAACCCATGAAGAGAAAAGGTCGAGTGTGGCTGCAAGATCATAAGAAATTGGTCTCGGGTAGATGATTGCATGTCGTTTTTTTGTGAGTCAATTCAAAACAAAGATATGGGTTATAACAGATTGTTATTAATCTAAATTTGTTTTCGAAAATTAAAAGGATGTTAAATCCTACACATATGGTCGATGATGATTTTTTATTTCGTGATGCATAGATCATTTAAGATCTTGGCATGCATGTGAACTGCGAATATGAATCTGAGATCTATTTGTTAACTGAGTCTTGTGTCTTGAGTATTAGTTGGGGTCATATATATTTGATGGTGACAAAGTATTGACCGAGGCGAAGGGAGAGATTGAGTCGGTTTTGAGTCGGTGTCGAATTCATTATGGGTTAGATATGATGTTGGTTTTGTTAAACTGTTTCCATCGGAATGATCCATTGCAATCATCCATCGGAATCATCATCCATCGGAATGACCCATTGGAATCATCCATCGGAATCATCTATCGGAATATGAATAAATCTATCAGAAAGTATTCATAGGAATCTATCCGTCAGAATATATCCGTCGGAATCATATGTCGTAATATATCCATCGGAATCATCCGTCGGAATGTATCCAACTGAAATCTTATCCATAAGAGGTACTTTTTCCTTGAATTCCGGATCTGGGTTTTATAGATCTGTTTTTATCTTTTCATCTTAAAAAAATATTAGATAACCCAGAAATGATGATAAAACAGATGATATAAAAGATGAAACCATGTGAGAAAAAGATAATATCAGATATGAGTATAATGATAAACATGATGACTGTGTAACCGACTGTTTTGATGGACCAAGTTTCAATGATAACTGATTTGAGACAAGAGTAAAATGACTACCGTGACAAAAAAGAGACAATGTTTAAACAGATTTGACCATTTGTGACACAAAATCAATAGATCGAGACAAAAAAATTAGACCACCAAATCAGTAAACAATAAACACGCCGATCCAAAGATTGAACCGTGGCTCTGATACCAATTGTGGGTTTGCTATATAAGATCCGGTGGTCTAGGTGGGTGGTGGAAGGTAGTGGTAGCCATGGATGAATATAGAGAGAAGGTTGTGTGTGAAAAAGAAAGAAAATGTATTAAACACAAAATGAAAACACAAGCAACAACCCCTCCTTAGAAGCCTTGGAGGGGTATATATAGTCACACACCACACCTAAACTATACAACCTTTCCTAGTCTAGTCTATGCGTGTATGACTATGATAACTAATGGGAATTCTTAAATGTCGTCACATAAAGTGAATTTCCAACAAACCGAGCAGCAAGTCACAAGCACCAGCGGTTCAGGTGCCAAGCTTCAACAATATACAACATGTTGAGTATTCTGAACCTAATTATGTCAAACATGGGATGGAAAAGAGTGATAACGATACCACTTCTGATTCATCCGATGTGAGTCATAATGGGGGAGAAAGTGTTCAAAATGCTAAACATCATGATAAGTGCCTTACGACTGCTTCTTTAAATAATTCTGATTCTAGGATTAAAGAGCTCGAAACGATCGTAGCTCAGCAATCTAAAGATCTTAAGGATGCTAAACTAGAATTTTCCAAGAAAACGAACCAATTTGAAACATATTTTGAAACACTTGAAAAGTCAAACATTGTTCTTGAAGGAAAATTGGATAAAAAACTTCAAGATTCTAAAGTTGAAAAGGATAATCTTTTGAAACAAATTAAGTTGCTTGAATCTAAGTTGGCATCCCAAGACAAATTGCTTAAAGATAATGAGACTTTAAAGGCTCAAGTTCAGGAAAAGGTTTTTGCAATAGCGGCTCTGAAAAACGAGTTGAGGAAAACTAAAGGAACTAGTGTGGACACTAAGCTTGAAAACCCATCAATCTTGGGGAAACCGCCTCAAATTCAGTCTGTTAGACAACCGACTGGATTTAGATCCGAGCGACCAAAATCCTCGAGACCGCGGTTTGCCTCCCAAGTTGACATGGTTCATCTTTCTAGGCCAATCACTCCACCAACTAGGGCTAATGTGACTAAAACAGCTGTTGCAAGACCTAATCACATGATTGCATCTAGTTTCCCTAGACATAGTCCAAATAATACGTCTCGAACTAGTTCAAATGATGTTCACCATAAATTTGGTCTAAGGGAAGCTATTCAAAAGACACAAGTAAGAGATAGGAATTTCAAACCTAGTCAGATGCCTTCTAGATTACCCAACACTGCTAACCGTAGCATGTCTTATCCTATGAGTATCAATCAATCATCTAGGAATTCTAGATCTTACTCGGACATTAAATATGCTACTTGTAAAACTTGTAGGAAATGTGTCTTTAAGGCAAATCATGACTCTTGTGTCAAGAAACTCCTCCATGAGGTGAACTCCTATGCTAGAATTAAATCCCAGTGGTTAGCTAAAATCAAACCCATTGGTAAAGTTTGGCGCCCCACTGGTAGAACTTTCACTCTTGTAGGAAACGAGTGCCCTTTAACTAGGATAGTCACTCATTCTACTAAGACTACTAGGGAGGAAATTGAAAAGGATGATACATCACTTAAGCCTGAACTTAAGGTTTTCTATAAAAGGAAATGTTTGCCAGCTAAGATAATTGAATCATCTCCTCAGGTCACCTCTGGCACAAGAAAAGAAAACTGTGAATCCCCGTAGGGTTCTAAGATAGATATCGCTAACCCACATAAAATCATACAACTTTCTAATGAGAATGCAGGTACCAAAGTTAACGTTCAACAAGAACATAGCGGTCCAATCTTTGTATACCGTACAACTAAGGACACTCTCAGAGTTTGGTTGCTGAAGAAGCTGATATCTAAGAAACAAGTGTCTCGGGGGACTTGTAGTTAAGCTCGTGTATATGGCTCCTCGTTAAATGGCAAACGATGACCCAGATTTCAAATAAAGGAAAGTTTATCGCCGATGATAAACTTATCCTCACAAACGAGAAATTAAATTTTCTCGGACACAAGCTTACATTAAAAATATTCAACGGTTTTAGGCTCGTGTATATGGTTCATTGCTAAATGTCAGACAATGACCCGGACTTCAAATAAAGGGAAGTTTATCTTGTCAATGATAACTTACCCTCACAACGAGAAATTAATTTTTCTCGGGCATGATCTTATGTTAAAAACATTCAAAGTTTTTAAGCTTATGCACAACGGCTTGCAGTCACATGACAGAGTGTAACCCGCGCTTCAAAGAAAGGAAAGTTTATCGTTGAAGATAAACTTATCCTCATTAACGAGAAATTAAATTTTCTCGGACACGAGCTTACATTAAAACTATTCAAAAGTTTTAAGCTCGTGTAAATGACGTATAATCACATTTCAGATTATGCCCTGGACTTCAAAGAAAGGAAAGTTTATCGCCGATGATAAACTTATCCTTACAACGAGAAATTAATTTTTCTTGAGCATGAGCTAATATTAAAAACATTCGAAGTTTTTAAGCTCATGCACAATGACTTATAGTTAAATATCAGACTGTAACTCGGACTTTAATTTTAGGAAAGCTTATCTTTTATGATAACCTTCCTCGTAACGGGAAATTCAATCTTCTCAGTCATGAGCTTGTATTAAAACATTCCAAGTTTTAAGCTCATCAAGGAAAGTGTATCTTTTAAATAAGAGAACTTTTCCTTCTAACGATAAATTCACCTTTCTCGGTCATGAGCTTTACGTTAAAACATTCAAAAGTTTTTCAAGCTCATGAAAACGATTTCTAAGTAAATATCAACTTAGGACTCGTTCTTCAGTTAAAAGGAAAGTTTATCGCCGATGGTAACTTATCCTTAACAACGGGAAGTTTACAACTTCTCAGACTTGAGCTCGTTTTTTAAGATATTCAACATCTTAAGCTCAATTAATTGGTTTTCAAAACTTTGAACACAATTTTTCAAGAATTTTTCAAAAGATTTTTCTAAATCTTTCAAAATTGTGTGTTCAAAATGTTTTGATAAAAAGAGCATGTCTTCTGGAATCGATAATATATATGAACCTAGAAATGTCGTTTAATAATGACACGGGGTTGAAAATAAAGTTCGAGCAGAAGTTTAAAAGATTTAAAACATGCTCCATATGGCTTGCTATTATTTCAGATAGTAACTTGCCTTTCATATTCAAGTCAAGCATTTCACCGGAAAGCTTTGACTCAACAACGAGAATTAATTTTTCTAGGCATGGTTTATTTTATAACCATGTAAGGGATTGTGTTTACGGAATAACACAATCTAACATAAATTAATGTACGCGTCAGTGCATTTATTTGTTAAAACAAGACAAATCCTGTTTTCATGAAGTTATCATCTCCACCAACCGTAGCAATTTACAATTGATATCTACATAACTCGACGATGCGACTACTCAAACGGCGACTACAACTCTTTCGATAGAACACGGGTCAACAATTGAGGGGGAGCAATTGTCCAGCATTCAGAATCTTTGATGCCGCAAGTGCCAAGGTCACTAGTTGGTGTCAAGATAATGATATCAATCGTTCACATGGTGTCAAGAGATAACTTCAGACGTGACGAGGCGACCAACATTCGTGAGCAAGAACCATGTGATTCTATCATATGATGTTCTCCATCATTCAGGTCCAACCTCGTAAATTAATAATCTTGTGAATACATTATCATATATGCTCTTTGCACGTGATAAATACCTTACACTTGTGTTTAAAAGGTATTTAATTTACTTTTCAAGTACACCCTCATTAATTTGAGGGGAGCTTGTGAAAATCATGAAGATAATTGGATTTGCATTTCTCTTCCCAAATTTTCTTAAAATGCTATTAAATCAATTGATATTAAAAACATCGATTGGGTTAATATTTTTAATATGGGGGAGAAAATGTGATTTAATATGGGAAATGATTAATCGCAAATGGTTTGACTTAACGTGATAGCTCATCCCGATATGTGCGAAATGTTTTCGGATATCGTGGCATATGTTAAGGGGGAGCAAAATGGATTTAGATATCAAAATGGATTTCATGGTGACATACACTTACCCAAAACATATCTATTCACGATGGTGAAGATTGTGGTGACATAAGGATGGTAGGATAGGTTAAGTCCAATGATTCTTCTTGGACCGGAGGAATCTTCCCGATGACATTCCATAGCTAGAAATAGTAGTCCTTAGGAAAGATGGAGAAAGATTGTGAACGTAGCTGAATGCCGACCAAGTACTTAAGTTAGCACTGGAACAATCACAACAAGGTGCTAGTTATGACGTATTGGTAAGCATTAAAGGGGTTGAAGAATGAAAAAGAATTGTAATGATAAAGGGTCTAAAGAAAGAATCCCTCCTTACAACTTAGGTAGAAACCGGGTCAATACATATGCTATTAAGATCATTTTTTAATGATGCTTGATATTAAAGATAAGACATCATGGACCCAGTGATGCAATGCACAACCCATCCCAGCTAACTCAGATATCTCTCAAAAGATATTTGTTTTAATCATACGGAGACAACACATTATCTGTTGATTTATTCACCCTGAATAAATTGGTATTGAAATGGTGGCACTCCTCTCCAGCCTCCGATCACTAAAATCCAAAATACACGATCGAGTCTAGAGCCATTTGAGATCATCAAAAGTCTCATTAGGACACACTTTCGTAATTCCTTGCTTCTTCACACACTGTGAAAAGTAAGAAAGATCTTAAGAGTCCTACGCAAAATCTTCATGATCTTGCCTGAACATCCGAGTAATACGGAAGTATTTACAATGAAGATGTAAATCCTTCTTGAGCGAATATCAAAAAGCTCATGGTAGGTGACTTGTGCGATTCTTTATGAATCAAGCTTGTGATAATTGGAAAACAACAGTGGTTTAATTCTTAACTGAACTTAAACACATTCCAGGCCTCTACGCAATATCTTAGTGATCTTGCCAAAACACTCAAAGTGACACTCTATAGTGTTTATAGTGATGAGTGGAAATCCTTCTAGTGTTAACATCAAACAGCACATGGTAGGTAACTTGCAAGATTCTATATGAATCAAGCTCGTGACAACTAGAAAGCAACAATGGTGCAGTTCTTAATTGAATTTCACTTGTTCCAGGTATATGTTTTTTACGGCTTCAATCATGCGGATAATTTTATCCAAATGATTCACTCTTTATGTTCGCAGTCAACTTTGGACGGTCCCAAATAAAGAGAACGGGTTTACCCGCGAAATCTTGTCAAGGAGGTTCTTAATTGAAACTACCTGCCACAGGTACGATATTTAATATCGTCCAACGGTCTTCACCGACCGGAGGTAAAATGCTACCGAATTAGAATGAAATGTTCAAGGCCATTTCATCCGTGTATATGTTTTGTTGCTAACTATCTTATGCAGCGTAACGAGAAGGTGGCATTGCGGTGTAAAATCTATAAGAAGTCGTCAACACATGCTTATACTGTATGCACTTAATACTTCAACAAATTCAAGAAATCCTAAAAGTCAAGTCTTCCGCTGTATCAAACTCTGAAGCTTTCAAGAATTCATCAAGGTATAAGTATGTGGAACATGAAGTCACGAGGAGGCAAATTTCACAAGTGATGAATGCACAAGGTCAAGGCAAGGAAACATGCTCAAGACTAAAGTCAATGATCTCATCTGTATATTCACAAGAACAAGATCGAAGACTCAAGCATAGTATGGTAGGTATAAGATTTTGTAAAATGGTGTGACCTCCCTTAGGGGGAGATTGTTTGAAATATGTTTTTCCAAAGAAAGTCTCAGTCACATCATTATTAGCATAGATCACGAGTTATAGACTATTTAGGACATTGTAACTTGGAGTGGCCTCCCTTAGGGGGAGATTGTTGGAAATACGTTTTTACGTGTTTAGAAAGGATCGGTCACTCCAACGATATATACGTAGATTGGGCTCGTGATCTAGTTACGTAAGTATAACCCATAAAGCCCACATGTAGGGTGGGTTATATATACCCTTCCTAGCATGTTAGGAAGGGTAGTTGTTCATTTCTCATTTCACTTATTCATTCCATCTTTCTCTAAACCTCTCATTTCTCTCTTTGACTTTCCCCCTCTAGTTCTTCATCTCCCTCTCTTATTTAGATCATCACAACACTTGTAAAATCCTAAGAAACTAAGGACCTACACTTATTCGGCTTGCTTGATATTTGTTTGTTGCTTATATTATCTTGCTCAGTTTATGTTTTATATTCCTATTTTAGTTGCTTGTACTTGCTTTATTTTTTATGTTTATGCTTTAAATTCCATGTTTTGCTCTTGAAAGGGGTGTTTGGGTTAGTCCGACAAGCTAACTAAAGCTCTCGTTTAGGACTTAGACGTGTGAATGCATATTTCTAAGGTTAGATATGTCATAAATTTGCCTTTAGTTCTGTCTCAAATTGAAAAATCAAAGATTGCATGTTATTCTCACGTTTTGTCTAGTTACCAACAATAGGGTTGAATGTCTTGCTTAGGGTGTTAATCTTGTGAATTGTGGTTTGTTATGTAGTTAAACGTTAGTTAGTATATGTATCTAGGGTTGTAGGTATTTCATGTGTTGATTAGTTGGTTTAATATCAAGATTTTGAAGTTTAAAATTTGGTCCAAGTACCAAACATATGAGCTAATAAACACCACTGTATGCAATTTTTTGTTCAAACTGATCTTTGTTGATTTGTTTGTTTGTTGTTTGAGTTGGTGTTTGTGCGTTTGTTATTGACTCCCCACAAGCCAAAGCTTGTGGGGGTGCCGTTTGTGCCCAAAAACACTCAGAAATCAAGCCTAAATAAGCCAAATCCGAGCCTATACGTCCCTTGTGTCACATAGAGTGAAGTCCACAGTTTTGTGAAATAATTAAGTGTCACATATAGTGTGGGAGGGAGGAGGTTTCAAGTTAGTGACAGATTTGTGCCACTTAAAAGTGTCACAATTAGTTTTGGGAGGGAGGAGATATTAATATAGAAAAAGAAAAAAAAATAGGATTATATTTTTTCAAAAATCATTAATACTTTTAAAAGTTATTTAATTACTTTAAATTGTTTTTAATTCATAAAAATTATTAAAAAGTAAAAAAAATTAATTCTTTTAAAAAAAATCTTTTATCATTTAGGACTTAGGAAAAATATATTTTCATTTTTAGGTTATAAATTTGATAGTTTCGCGTTTTTACGTTCGTTATTAGTTTTGCGCTTTCGTTATTTGGACTTTTTCGTCCATTTGCGTTTTGAAAAAAGTTTTTATTTATTTTTTTCTTCTTTCTTTTTAATTTAATAAGTTTATTTTTAGCTAAGTTTTCAAAACTTTTATTTTTATTTTTTAATTCGTCGCGTTTTACATATACGTTTTAATTATTCGTCGTAGTTTAAATTAGCTTAACTCGTCCTTTAGTTTTCTTTCTTCTCACAACCAAAAACGATCACTAATCCAAACATTGTTTTATAAATATTGGCACATAACACATACACCTCCTTCGAGAACGAACTCGCACTTATTCGATTTTATGGTTTTCCTAAATCGTATAACTTAATACTTGCCACGGTTATTTGTTTTTCCTAAAACAAGTGACTAAAAATACATTAATCATGTACCATCATACGTCTTAATGTTAGATGGCATGCGTCTCCTTTCATCCTCTGTGTAGGTTCTGATGCCTTTGTGAACGCATTCTCCCCTTCACGACGCCAGGGAAGGGATAGGTCCTCATCACTCTGATGCATGGGTTGTCTGGATGTTCTATGACATTTCCTCCCGTAGTCGGAGGAGTCTGAGGACGAGTAACTTGTCTGGCAGCGCCTAGGGTGGTGATCATTAGAGTCAGATTTTGAAGAGCTATCACTCGGAGATTTTCTCCCTCTCCTAGGCTGGCTCCTGGAGCTTCTTCTCTTCCTTGTTTGTTGTGGCTCTGGAGATGAGCTATTTTCCTTTGGCGGGGTCCCAACTCTGTCCCATACACTCGTGCGACCCTGCTGTTCTGGGGCGGATCCTTCCCTATTGGAGTAGGTCCAACCCTGTCCAGTGACTTGTGTGTAATTTAAATATTATTCATTAATAAACTATAAGGGTTAAATGGTAACTTGCGAAACATGAAACACTAATTTTGTACAATTAAAACTTGAAGGACTTTTATAGAACATTAAATTTATACAAGTACTAATTAAATAAAAATCATTTTATTTAATTTATTATACCCTTAGTATTCAAACAAAGCTAATTATACTTTAATAAAATGAAAGGTATATTATTTTCATAACTCATTTCAACTTAAAGCGGTACGATAACGAAAACTATAATAAACATATGATCATGCATTTTCATCAACTATAATCATTTGTTCTTTGTGTTGTGCATTTACTGAGACCTATTTAATTACTTAGGTAATTCTACTGCTTTGTGATCATACTATTCCGGATTATTAGTGACATCATTACTACACTCTACCACTGAGGTGAGTTCATGGCCCCATACTTTAATGCTTTTATACTAAATTAGGGGAGAAAACATGCAACACATTGTATATGCAAACATTTACAAACAACAACTTATTTCTGCCTATTGTGATCGCCCATTGCCCGTGGACTGTAATAGTTAATTGTGGAAGCGTGTAATGTTATAGATAGATCTATTTGGGATTGATTGTCCCCGTCTGAGTGAGTAGCGCTCATTGTGCATCGGCCAGGCCAACAGACTTGTAACATTGTCGGATTTGGGTACATACCAGGTGACCAAAAAGGCGCCTCCTGTCTAGCTTCTATTATAGGCAATCGGAACTACTATAGTATGTAGCTCGGTGCTCTACTATCTTCGTGGTGTTTTGCATATCAATACTTTTTGAATTAAACCTATGACTTCACCAACCTCGTGTTGACCCCCATATTTTACATGTTTTCTCAGGTAACTAAGCAGGTTTATGTACACATGGACTTCCAACATCATAATATGAAGCATCATATTTACCATCGGGGTTAGGTTACTACTTTGGACAATAATAAATGTTGATTTTCAGACAATTTATAAATTCTGCACACTTGATTCATGTAAAAAATTTAAATGATATTTTATGATCATTGCTCTGTATACTATTTGATATTGATCCACTAAGTAACACCCCAAGTACTATTCCGCTGCATTTTGACCACTTTGGGGGCGTTACAGCAGTTTACTTTATCTCACGACAAGTAGGCCGGATATTATGTTTAGTGTTTGTATTTGTGCTCGTTTTCAAGACAATCCAAATGTATCACATCTTGAAGACGTCAAGAGGATTTTTAGATATATCAAAGGAACCACTCATCTTGGGCTTTGGTATCCCAAGGAGACGGGAATAGATACCATTGTTTATGCAGATTTAGACCATTTCAGGGACTATGTTGATATAAAGAGTACAAGTGGTGTATGTACATTTATCAAGTGTTGTAGAAACTCATGGTTCTTGTAGAAATGCTAAAATCGGATCCGGTGGTCTAATGTGGTGGTAAATGGTGGTGGAAGCCATTGATGGCTTAGAGAGAGAGAGGAGAGGTTGAGAGTGAAAGTGTAATGTATTCCCAAATGAACAAATGACAATCAACACCCCTCCTTGGAAGCTAAGGAGGGGTATATATAGTCACGCACACAACCTAAACTTTACAACGAGCCTAGTCTAGTCTAAATGTGCGTGACTATGATAACTAACGGGAATTCTTAAATGTCGTCACATAAAGTGAGTTTCCAACAATCTTCCCCCATGGGACGACGTGTAGAATTCCTTACAATATTCTTCCTAACAAGTACAAAATAATTAAGAACAAGAGCTTTCATGAAGCGTCTAATGCTGATGATGTCTTCTGATGCCTTTGACTTCAAAACGACTCATCTTTAAAGTAACTTGTAGAAGAAATACTGTAACGGCACGAGCTAAGTAACCCATACACTTCTGGTTAAGGCGAAGCTTCTGAATTAGCTTCCCCCTAATTCATGCCACGTAAACTTGATGTAGAAGCATTTTAAATAGCTTCCCCCTAAACCAACAATCCTCATAAGCAACTTCAAAGCTTTCAATAAAGCTTAGAATGATTAAGCACACAACGGAATCTATCTAGCAAATCCCATCATATAACATGATAATGTTGCTAAGAGGGATTGAAAGTTTGGGCACACCAAGTAGATCAACAACTTTTCATCTCACGCTTGAATAATTCTTCTGAATTTTTCTTCCCCCTGAGAGTTCAAGTTATGCATACCAGAAAGAATCAAGACATTTCTTCCCCCACATAGTTGAAGAAAGTAAATCAATCCCCATTGTGAAGCTCAAATACTGAAGTGGACACTTTATCCCATTCATGAAGTTGACATCGTAACACCAGAGTCAATTAAGTCCCGGAAATGCACACGTCTTCTTCCGGAGATGCACCAGAGTCAATTAAGTCCCGGGAATGCATATAGGATAATGATGATGTTTAATTGCAACAATCAAACAATTAAACCTCGAATCAGAAGTGTACCGTTTGGAGATTGATAACGACACGAGTTAAAACACTGATTTTCTCTGCGGCTATGACAAATGTCATCCCGGAATATCTTCAAATCAAAAGAAGGTATGAAGTTCATCACGTGTACTCGTTGTGCGTTCAATGTGTCTTCTTCTTCCCCCTTGATGGTTTCGAAACTCGGAACCATCAATAAATTGTACGCACATGAACCTGAAATCTGGTGAGAATAATAAATAAGCTGAATTATATATTTGGTGAGAACCAGCTGTTGATCAAAAATCTCTTCTCATAAACTCTCCATGGCCACCTTTACCATCCCACGTGAAAGCAATTTGAAGTGACCACTGAAAGAATGAATCAGATACATCAAACGTGAAGCTGAATAAAAATCCTTCGATCTTGTGACTTAAGCTTGCACTATTGTTGAATGAAGAACGGTGGAGAAATCTCTAAGTACTCAATGCATCACTGAAGAAGTCTATAAGCACAACACCTCTTGAAATTATCCACGTCGACTAAGCGCGTGACACTGAGTACAACAATGTAACCCCTTTAAGTGATAGTTATCCGAGTCATCAACCATCCACCCCGAACCCGGAAACCAGATAACCAAGTCTTCATTCTAGGATTAAGCACAAGCAAGTTATCTACTAAAAGATAAAATAAATACACGCCTTCGAAAAGTCCGTCTTCAACGTCACGTAATTAATACCCAATCAAACAAAATCTGTAGCCACTAAAAAATCGCCCATTTTTTCTTGGTCTCGTCAAAATAAATTCTTGTCACATTTGTCACTTCATTTTGTCACGTCACATTTCTCGTCACCCCATCAGTGTCAAGAATAAATTAAAGAACCACAAATGCAACAAAAAAACAACAAATTCAAAAAAGGAACTTGTTTGTTTGAGCATCTATTCTCCTTAACAATGTCTCGACACTTTTGTCACGACCCGATGACGACCGAATTAAAACTTAATACACAACAAATTTATTTAAAAATTTGTATTTTAAAAAATTTGTGTGTATGTTTTAGCAAAACACACGGTTCATTGAAAGTCCAAGACCCGGCCCATCACTTTGAATTAGCCAATGTTGAACAAAATTCGAGTGTCCATCAATAGAAGTCCAGCCCAAATCTACCAAGACCCGGTCCACCCAATTTGGTTATAATACTTTTTCCCAACCCTAAATAAACTCACAGATAAGTTATCCCTAAATCCTCTCATTCCTAGAAATGTCCGCCCCACCTTTTCTCTCCCTCAAACTCTCCGTCCCCCAAACTCCCATCAAAACACAAACACAGCAAATCTCCTATCCCTATCAAATCAACAAAACATAATCCCCCTTAATCTCATCTCAAAAATGAGTGTAAAACCCATCTCTATTCTCATAAAACAATAAAACTGATCCAAACTTCATCTGTTCCATCACCATCCTCGTTAAATCCGTCAACACCAAAAAATCAAGCACATCTTAATCATACGAATCCTACAAATACGAGCCAAAAAAACCCTATTCGTGAAACCCTATGTCAATAAGATCCACGGATGTAGAACCATAGAAAATGGCTTCAAGATCTATAATTGATCTCGGGTAGGTCCTTATTCGTGATTGCATGTTGGTTTTAGTGTGACTATATTTCGATTTGAATTAAAAGAAAAGAATATAACGAAAGTTGTTATAATTCATTCTTTAGATTCGAAAATCAAAGGGTAAATCCCACAAGAATCGATGATGTAATGACTTCGTAGTTACAGATCTTAATAGATCATGTCATGCATGTTGTCTGAGATCTTGATAAGTTTTCATATCTGTTTTTGTTCGAGTCTAGAAACGATGTATAGAGGGATTAGGAGACGATGGGTATAAGTTAGATTTGGAGTTGAGGTGATAAAAGGTTGGATGTGAGTCGACTCAGTGAGTTTAACTGAGTCAACTCGGTAATTACCGAGTTGACTCGGTTGGTTTAGACAATGGGTTGGTTTTGGCCACAAAATATGGTTCATAAAAAACATAGCCATCGGAAAGTAAAAAATAACAATCCCATCGGAATGTTTTTGTATGTCTCATCGGAATGTTTTTGTATGTCTCATCGGAATCAAGCATACACCCCAATTGGAATAACCAATCTGAATGTCAATCTGAATGTTCAATCAGAAAAACCAATCTGAATGTCAATATGAAAGTCAATCTGAATGTCAATCTGAATGTCCAATCTGAAACCCAATCTGAAACCCAATCTGAAAAGGGTTTTGAAGGACCCGAAAAAAGGTGGATCTGCACATTTGTCCTTATCTATCTGTATAAACAAGGATAAATAAACCCAGAAACAGTGACAAGATTTGAATAACTTTGACCAAGATATTGATGAAACCGAGAGTAAATTTATAAGTTTGAGACCCCAAAAACATGTGACTGATTGGACAATTGGACAAAAGAATAAGACGTGACCCAAAAAAAATTTGTGACAATGGACAGAAATATTGTAACGAGACACAAAGAATAATCAGACCACCAAATCAAATATATAAACACGATCCAAGGATGGAACCGTGGCTCTGATGCCAAATGTAGAAAAAGCTAAAATGGATCCGGTGGTCTAATGTGGTGGTAGGTGGTGGTGGAAGCCATTGTTGGCTTAGAGAGAGAGAAGAGAGGTTGAGAGTGAAAGTGTAATGTATTCCCAAATAAACAGATGACAATCAACACCCCTCCTTGGAAGCTAAGGAGGGGTATATATAGTCACGCACACAACCTAAACTTTACAACGAGCCTAGTCTAGTCTAAATGTGCGTGACTATGATAACTAACGGGAATTCTTAAATGTCGTCACATAAAGTGAGTTTCCAACAGTTCTCGAAAAAGCAAACGACACTTGCAATTTCCACAACCGAGGTCGAGTATGTGTTGACGGGTAAAGTATGTCTACAAGCATTGTGGATGAAGCAAGCCTTTGTTGATTATGATGTCAAGTTGAAGGACGTGACTATTCTTCTTGATAATAAAGGAGCAGTTAATCTCAACAAGAATCCCGTTCTGCATTCTCGAACCAAACACATCGAATTCGACATCATTTTTTTAATGGGGGCAACATTAAAAAAGGTAATATCTTCATAGAAAAGGTATCATCGGAAGATAACATAGCCGATAAATCAACCAAACCACTTAAGCGTGAGCCATTTAACTTGCTAAGGCTAGGATTAGGATCAATGGAAATCTCGTCATAAACAAACCTTGTTGTCCTTTGCACAGGCGGACCCCGTGGGGCCCCTTCCCCCTTAGGTCATTAACAAACCTTGACCTCAACAAGAATCCCGTTCTGCACTTCTCCAAGTCTAAAACAAACTGCTAAACACCAAAATTATCATTCTCTCACTCCCATTCTCTGCAAACACGACCAACACCACCATTTTATCATCTCTCTAAACAATCTAGGCTATAACCAACCATTTAATTTGTGCACAATCATCCACTATATGTATCCTTTACTTAATTCATTTCTTCATTACTTCAATCTCTTAATCTGAGTCTAGGGTTCTATTTAATTTGCACAAAATTGAAACTGTTGATTCCTCTAGATTAGTTAATTTAATGTATGCATTAGTTGATTATGATATTAAAACTACTTGGTATGCATAATTCTTTTAAACAAAATCAATAGGCATTGCTAGGAATCCTTAATTGATCAAAAGCTTTTTCAAAATCCTTCTCACTACTTACGACATGCTGAAAAATTGCTTTTCACCATTGTAAATACCTAATATCTAAAAACGATGTTTTAATCGTGGCATACGTACTCATGAACACTAAAGGAATTGCATAATCAATATGCATTTTCGGGTACGTTCATTTGAAGCTACAATAAACTTAAGGAGCGTTTGGGTTATCTAAAAAATTATGCATTCAACTTTTCTTTCAAAACAGCTTTTGGGTCGAGATAACTGCACTTCCACATTTGCTGCATATAGGCACACACACTAGGCATATCTATAGTTATGTTTCAAATTTGACTAACTTAGAAAATTGTGCCTTATGACCAAACATGGCTTCCGCTTGGACTTATGACCACAACGATACCGCTAGTTACATACCCACCTTTCACAAATCCAAACACTTAACATCCGCACAAAAATCCTTGTGCAAAGAACTAGAAAAACGCACCTTTCATGAAGGTCGTGTAGTTGACCCATCCTTCACAAATGGCACCAATATTCGTGAAGTCTTCTCTAGGATAAATTTTGATTGCCTCTTAGACATGGACGAGCAAATTTGTCCCGAATTTGTTCTTGAATTTTACATGACCGTAAATGTCAACTTTGATGAAAACCGCACCTTTATCCTAAATTTCCGAGAAAATGGTAGTGACTACTCCTACTCTTTAAATCATTTTGCTCACATCCTTAAGATTCCCAACGAAGGTACTTGCTTCTATTCGGACCTACACTATCTCACAACCCTTGACAAAACCAACATTCCTAGATAGGCTCAAGATAGGTACAACTCTAGACTTGATAACAAGGATGTTTTTAGAGCAACTATTTTCACCCGTAGAACTAAACCAATTGGGATCTCAACCAAAAACAAGGTCATCCACAAGGACCCGTATGGAATGGAAGCTAAAGAGCTTAATGAAGAGTATGCGAAGTGGGAAAGAATCTTGAGATGCAATGCCATGTGGTTGGTGAGAAGCAAGGATCATATCAATGCATGCCTTTGCTATATGCTCTATAGTTTGGACAATATTCTACCCTTCAACCTCGCCTACTACATATCTAATAGGATATATCATAGGCATGTTGCTAACTCGTCTCTACCACCAAATAGCACCAATTCCACCAACTCCAAATGGTAGAGTCAGCACCTACAATCTTGTTGATCGTGTCATGACTCCTATAAGCATTCTTAGGATAATAAGGACATTAGGATACCAAACCAAAGAAAAAGGTAAGAGAACTCATCCTCTCACTAGCTCATACTCGTCGACTAGTGACGACGGTAGGCTTTCAGACTCAAGACTACCACATCTTGAATACCTTAACAAACTGCCAGAAATCCCAGATGCCTTGCCTAAATTCAAGCAAACAAAGGGGATGTTCAAGTGCCTTGAAAGATTCCTTGCCAAAATGGACAAGAAGAAGGACAAGCAAAACAATAGTTGAAGTGGTTGCCAATGGAAGATGTTCCATTTCTAAACAATGGTATTTGTAAACATTTAACATTTGTGTTTGTTCGTACTTACTACCTACACACTAATGGTTATGGCTTATTGATGCTAGGATTTTATACCTTCTCATGTGAAATTTGTGCTAGTTACTCATATATGGCAAATCTTGGTTTAACTAGCAAAAAGGTACACTCTCATGTTTTCAACAGTTTAATTATAGCATACACATGTGAAACATTGATCTACATCATCCTTTATCATAAACTCTCAGTTTCGGGGACAAAATTTCCTGTTTTCTTCACACTTTTTTGTTTGTTACAACAAGTGTCGGACCTTGTCAGACCCTTTCTAGAAGGGGTCCGTCAAGACCCGTGGTTTTCCCTCCTAAACAAATTTTAAAATAATAAACATGTTCTCCCTCGGACCCCATCGGACACCTCCTACAAAAGGCCCGTCATTCCAAAGGGTCCGTGGGTCTGTAGTTTTCAAAATTTTCTTCATCATTACCACCATTTAATTTCCCTATTCTCAAAACTCCTTTCATCTTCTACCATTTGACTTTCACAACTGGCCATTACTCTTACTTTACTCCTAAACCTTTCTTTGTCCAATCACATTATTACACCATTAATGTCTTAAACCTCTTAATCCACTATATAACACCTCTCTTCTCCATCTCAGTCCTCACACAATAATACATTCTCCATATCCTAACTAAAATCAGCATACAACAATGACTAAAGGATCACAATCCTCCTCACGAAACACCCTTAGGAGGACGACACTCATCCATCACGTTTTGGCTTCCCCGCACCTTTACCTACACCACCATCCTCCTCTAATCCACATCTGTCACCTATACAAAATTAGATATCCTAAGAACTTGGTGATATCTTAAGGAACTCTAGGTCAAATCATTCCTCTTCCACTATCAATTCTCCCATTGTCACCTCACCATCATCTAACAACTCACCTACCACCATCCCTACCTCATAATCTCCTACCATTATGCCTCAACATATCGAAATTTTCGATACACCTCCAACCTTACCAACTCATTCTCAACCCTAATTAACTAACATTGAGCATGTGCTAACACCTCCTCAAGTATGATCCACTCAAGCACCACCTTCTACCATACCACCTCCCATCTTCACTCAATTGCCCAAAACACTACCTTTACCAAACATTCATTTAACCACCTCTCCTCCAATTACATCTTTTATGGATTTGGATAATTCATTGTGGATTGAACAACCCTCTTTTTGCCACTCTCTTCCAAGCTCATCATCTAACTCATCACATACTAGCATGCTACCACCTCCTACCACACAACAACAACAAGACTTCAACCATCGTCAAGCCTTTATTGAAATGGTACATCGACACCTCCGAGAAACACAACGACACATATACCTTCATGGTCCTTCACCATCATCATACCATCAAAACACTCAACTTCATCCTACCAATTTTCACACATATCCTCAATGCGAGCATTTCGCTATAACCACTCTCTTGTCACGAATCTCCGACAAGATATGCATGTCGCTTTGCACAATGTCATTGATGAGATTGAAGCCCTCTTACTCAGGACACCTCAGTAGCACCATCACGAGTTATCTAGGCCTCTCTTCCTCCTCTTTTTTGTTTGTCACATAAACTCTTGGACCCCGTCGGACCCTTCTTAACAAGGATCTGACACCCCAAAAGGGTCCGTGAGCCCATGATTTTATTTTTTTTTAATTTTTCCAATTTTAAGCAATGTAATTGATATTTGTACCAATGTTTCGTATGCTTTTGCTATAACTTTACTTGGGGCAAGATGAATGAACCAATTTTCTTTCTAAATCATTACTTATACATGTATGTTAATGTCTTTCTTCTATGTTGTGATCATACTATGTCTCTCGGCTCCTTTTCTCTATGGCTAACTTTCTTTTGTAGGAACTAAGCACATTTTTTATTGATAAATTGGGCATGAATCAAGGGGGAGTAAAGTATGACATGCATAATATGTCCACTTATTCATTATTTATGCATTTCTTCTATATTTGTAAACTTTGTAATTCATAAGAACATGAGTTGGATATTACATGTACATGTATAACTACCATATATCTTCTAACACTCTTCTTACAGGATTTTCATGACCCATGTCTCTCGGTTCTCTGATCAAGGGGGAGTATGAACCGAGAGGGAGGCAATAGAAAAATATTTTGATACCTATCTTTTTCTCTTACTATCAGAATCTTTTTCTCAAAAATATTTTTCCATCTAACCTTCCTTTTTTCTTTCGAAAAAAGGGGGAGAAGATAAATATAACATCATATTTCTAAAAACTTATATGTTGAATGTAAACATCAACTAAAAATAAGTTTACTTTTTGTCTTCAACAAAAAGGAAGAGATTATGAATACAAATATTGTATTAAAATGATGTTTGTATTTTAATCACTCTTAATATTTGGTTAATAACAAAACATCAAAGATATTTTTTGTTTATGTTACAATCAACATTTAAGCTTTTTGATCCATTACATTATACTTCTAAACATTTATAAAAAGTTTTGTACACTTTAATCTTTTAAGTGTAAACTTAAAATGGGAAAATAATATCTCTATCTCTCTCTCCATATGAGATATATAAAGTCAAACATGAATTGATTCAATGATTGAGTGTGATCTTGAACAAGTATTTATTAGGCAACAAAGGTCATACCTCACGGACCCCTCGACAAAGGGCGGACACTTGGGGCAAAGGGTCCGACGTGTTCTGTGAGTGTCTGATGACTTGCGTATAAATACCATGCTAAATCCAAGCTTCACACTCACCCCTCTTCTAACCCATCTCTCTAATTCTCTGAATATATCTAACCTTCTAACCTCTATTCTTCTCTTGCTTCTTGTCTCTTATGATTTAGATATTTGTTAACTTGAAGATCATTTATGAGAATTCTATCTCCATGCTTTGATCCTTCAAAGTTTACTTTGTGTGAATATGTTAAGTGTTACCTACATAGTCACCATTGTTGTACTCATTCTTTTACCTACTTGTGTAAAAGTTTGGTTGGTGTTATAAACCACAAAGTATATAGTGTAAAGGGAGTTGTTGTACCCTTGTAAAGAACACGACATCCTAGCTTAGGTGTCGGTAAAGATTATAAGCTAAAGTGTAAAGGTTTCTCCACTGGTGTAAAGGAGATTATTAACTAGTGACGTAAAACTCGCGAGTGGATACTCGAGGAATGGTTGTAGGGGCAAGATAAGTGAGATCTTGCTAGGCCGAACCACTATAAATCATTGTGCATTGTGGTTTGTGGTTTGTTTTATCTTTTCTCCATCTCTATTACTTTATCAATCACACTCGATGTATATCCATAATAATCATGAAAAAGTTTCAAATAAATTAACTAATCGGTAAAAATTATTCAATTCCCCTTGTAGTTTTCTACAGTTGTGTTAATGTAATTGATGCCTAAAAACATTATTTGTAATAACTAATATTTCTTAATTTTGATCAAGACACAGTGTAAAAACATTTATAGTCAAAGATAACCGTAAGACGAATTATTTAACGAGCACTTAGGTAATAATCATTTAAGTCTTACACAAACATATCTTGTACATGTTTAGTGATCATTAAAAGTGATTAACCTTAAAACTCACAATTTTTCAAATGTGACAAAATATTTTAATTAACTTTCTTTTTAAGTAAACATTTTATTAAAATGGAAAATAGAAATTTAAATTTAAGATGTTCTAAATGCCCCCGATATTCCTTTTGAGGTAAAACTTCGACATATGGAATTTCTCCACAAAAGGACAAAAATGAGCGGACTCTAGTAGGCGCGGTGCCTTATAGGTGCCTGTGGTTCATTATTGATAATGAATCGCGGGACCATTTAAGGAACCACGGGCAGACTAGCCGTTGGACCTTTCTCCTATAATGTAGATCATATCCCCATGTTCCAAGGAACCTTTTAGGAAAACTTTATACTTTTTAATCTCTTTTCTATATTCTAATAATTAGTAAATGATCACTTAATTTGTTAAGTATGTTTATTTATGATTATCTTCTTGATCCACTTCTTCATATGTTTAAGGAGAAGACCACTCACACACTTGTGATGTGATGAAAGATGAATCCTTGATGAAGATCATCCTTTATTAGATCTAGTGATGTTCATCATATTTTTTTCATTTGAGTCTTGTGTAAATCCAAGGTATATGTGTATACTTGGATTAGTCTTATGTAGATCCAAGGTATACGTGTATACTTGGATGAGTCTTGTATGTTAGTTCTCACTTAACTCTAAAGTGATATAGTTGTTAGTGTGTTGTGTGTAAGTTCTCACTAAACTTTAAAGATGTAATTTTGGAGGATGAGTGTGTAAGTTCTCACTTAACTAGAAAGTGATGTGAGTGTGAGAGATGTGTGTAGATTGGTTCTAGCTAAGATTAGAACTCGACATCTAGCCTTATGTCGGTAAAGAAGATGGGCGACGAGTGTAGATTGGTTTTAGCTAAGATTAGAACTCGACACCTAGAATTGTGTAGGTAAAGAAGATGGGAGACGAATAGATTGGTTATAACTAGGATTATAACTCGACATTTAGCTTAGTGTCGGTAATATTTGTAAGCAACAATGTAAGGTTTTCTCAACCAATAATGGAGCTTGTAGATATAGTGGAAATATCGAGTAAGGTGTACTCAAGGAGTGGAGTAGGAACGAAGAGAGAGCTTCGTTGCCGAACCACTATAAATCCTTGGCGTCTATCCTGAGGTTGTTTATTTCCTTATTCTTTACTCATACTTGTCTTTACATTAGCACTTCATTATCATAATCACTTGATATAGCAAATGTTTTGAAACATTGGAATTTGGCTTAACTATTATAAAACAAGTTTTCAAGTAATAGTCAATTTTAATGATAAACATAACTTTAATTAGGGAAGCTGTTCACCCCTTTATAGTTTCTACAATTGGTATCAGAACCTAGGTCACTCAATATCTTTGAAGTATATTATGCTTTAAAGCTTAGATCGATCTATGGTCTCTACTACTTAGAAGAGTTGGTTGCATTCAAGTTTCTCTTTTGGTCAAAACTTATTTCTTAAAAATTGACCTTAAAATTGATTTTATATCAACACAGCTTGATTATGATATTATTAGTAGTGTTTAAGCATTTTAGATCTACTCTTGAAATGTATCTACTAGTTTGCATCTTTCTTCGTGTAAGTACTCATGAAGGCTAATCAGTAATTTAATTATAGATTGGTGATCATGACCCACTTACACTTGTCGAAGACTCGTCTCCTTTTGATCTCCAACATAATGGGATGATGATATCAAGATTGGTGCATGTGTTACTAGTCCATATATGACTAAGTATGCACCTTATGGTCAAGAATGGTGATGTGTTAGTCCTTGGAAGATTAGGGATGCACTTTGCGGCCAAGGTACACTTTCGTCCTTCCAAACGCCCTTTGATCATTATTTTGATCATTGCTTGACTAGGTGTTTGTTCTTGGTATCCTTGCCTTGAAATTTGTTTGTATTATGTGTTTGTCTTCTTTTACCCTCACAAACCTTCATGGTCTTGGATACTTGGCTTACAGAGGTGAGTTAGTCGAAGCTTAAAGTATCGAGCATGATATACATAGTTTGCAACCTTATACGGTAAGTAGACCCTATATCATTGCAGTGTGTGTAATTGAGCTCATCTATAAGATCATTAAATAATGCTTTGAGATACCAAATTACATCATATGATGCACTTAAGACACTACACATTTGGAATTGAAATATTCCAAGGATATTGTCATTGTATCTCATAACAATGCCCTAAATCCGACCAAGATGGGGAGAAAGTGAATCTATATCTTTGCTCATATTTTGTAAAAGTTTAAGACATTTCTTTTAAGTGTTCTTAATCTATAAAAGAAAAAGAGCTTAGTATTGTTCAATACCATAGCCGTTTCGTCTTACGCTAGAAAGGCACGTCATGAACCACTATATTTGACACAAGCTATTCGTTTCAACAACTTGAAGATCGTCATTCATCTCTTGAGTATTGATACTTGACCTTTATTCTATCCTCTTTGATTCTCTCTTTCCTCTCTTCGTTCACGAGTATTCATCTCTTCGTTTCGGTCTTTTTCGGTCTCGGTTTCACTCGTAATCCTTCATCAAGGCATTGTAATATAGTGTTCAAGTGGTCCACTGATTTTCAAAAGGCTTAAAAAAATGCTTTACGTATTTTAAGAAAACTTGGTTTAAAATTTTTCTTTCATTTTCATGAGGTTAACATGGACTCTGTCCACGACTCAATAAATGTCGCGGTGTAACACGTGGTTCCTTATCGATAATGAACCGCGGGTCCACCAGACATAAAATAATTGGGTTTTTATTATTTTACACTTTTTCAAAATTATCCCCTCCTCACCTACTACTGGTGCTCGACGGAAAACCATAAAAACCACTATTAACACTTTTTCTAAAACCTCCAAAATCACTCAAATTAGTTGATTCCAAGACAAGGGTTTCATCAATCCTTCATCCATCATCAATTAACTATAAGTATTACCATTCAATTTCATATAATTCGTTATAGGGTTCTTAATTTTATAATTGGGGTTTTTAGAAACTAAAATGAACTAGAACCAAATTAGGAATGTGGGTATCCATAGTTTGCTACGATTCCTTTAGGTTCATATTCCTTGAATTCCATGAACCTTAATTATTGAACAAATCCAAAATTGACTTACGTAATTTGGTTTAATTTTGAAATTGATATGAACCCTTGAATAGATTGGTAGTTGCATTCTCGAAAAGCTACAACATGATGATAATGAGTAACCGTGTATCTCATGTTTTCAAATGGCTTGCAGTTATTTCAAACTGTAACCCACTTATCTCAGTAAGGAAAGATTGTCATCTAAAAGACAATTGTCCATCCCAACGATAATTAAGTTTCTCGGGCATGGATTACTTTGTATCAGTGCATTATGGATTTTGTATACTTTGCTACACCACTCGAGATTTCAAATATGGCTAATGTACGTTTCGGTGTGTTATGTCCTTAATAAAGAAGATAAGTCCTCTTTTAACCCGAACTATCTTTCTCAAAATATTTTGTTTTATCAAACAAGTTTGGGTTACACAATTAGAATGTGTTGTTAAATTAAACAGTGTTTAATCTTTTTTGCTAAAATGGATTTACCACTCAAACAAATACTAAAACTCTTTCAATAATAAACGGGTCAATGTTTAAAGGGGAGAGTATTTAAAATGGTTTGATCATCTCACTCTATCTTTAAAAAATTATATTGTCAATTAGAAGAATATAGTGCATGGTTTGAAGGGAAGTTAATGTATTTTATTCTAATAATGTTAGAGGCTAATTATGTGATGTTGCTATAAATTCTAACTTTACAAACCTAAAAGGACTAATTGTGTCATTTAGTTAAAATTATTAGACTTAAAACATTAAATATCCCTAAAATTAAGCAATTAGAAATTTTGATGACCACATTTTCCAAAAGTTCAAATCTTAAGGACATGACCTCGGGTTTGTTGTCACTTTTCCAAAAACTTAACGAAAGCTAAATAAACACACACGTTCAGGGTTCTTGTACTTTTTTCTCAAATTTTTGCCCTATGATTAAATTCGTACTAGGTAATCTTCATTTACTGTTAACTGAAGATTATTTGAAGAACACTACATTCTGAAGACATATGTCGTATGCACCAAAAGCATACGGTGTACGTGCGCAAGAATACGTCATGAATAACTCTATTACTCAAGACATATATGTCGTATTTGAAGAGACAATAAGCCATATTGGGATTTATAAAAAGAATCTTCTAGAAGACATCAAGACATGAAGCCTACAAACTAAATTCCACATACGCCGCATCCATAGACGGATACGAATAAAGATAAATATTGTAAGATATATAAAGAAGGAACGTGGTTCCCATGCCAAGTTAGGCACATACGCGGTATCCTACCCTCGAATATGTCGTCTGCGTGTTAGCCAGGATGCCTATATAAAAAACCCACAAACGAATTTAATGAGAATGGTGGAAGTCATAATCCGCTAGAAACCTAATAACCACCAAAAATAGCTCTTAGAAGCCTAAGAAGAGCAAAAAAAAGTCAAGTAAAGTGCTACATAATATTGGTAAACTCTTAATCTACATATTTGATCACACGTTCTATATTTCGTATCGTTCTTAATTATTTAATTTACCTTTACCATTCGTATGACGTTTTATTTATGTTTTACTATGACTAAAGGCTAACCTCTTTGATGTTAGCCATATTTATGTTAATTTAATGTTTGGCTTATTATATTCATTGTTCTTTAGTTGTTGTGAGTGTGTTGAATTATGTTTATTGCCCATATCTGCTTATGTGCTTAGCACGTAACCTTAATCATATTGCCGTTAGAAGTGTTAGGAAGCTCTTCATTTTTTGTAGTCATTTATATAAGCGGAATAATATGATCACAAATAACATCTTGTGTGTTGTAAGTTAGTGAGCCCAACTATACTAACAAGTGACCTTTTTAGCATTAGCCCTAATCCTTACGCATTGAATGGAACAATTGAATTACCGCCATATTATAGGCGTAAGTAGTAAGTGGATAAAGTCTCGTTGAGCTAGAAGTAGCAATAAGATCACCATAAAGATCTGTAGAAACTAGAAGGGGGGGTGAATAGTGTATCTTCGGTTTGTCTCCTAATTAAAATTTCTTTCAATTAGGTGAGTGCCAAAACTATCTTTTACTTGAAATCTAGTTACATAAAGATTAGGTTCAATTCTAATTCATTAACAATGACAAGTAGTAAGTGTAATGATAATGGAAGTAAGTAAAGAGTAAGGAAGGAAACAACCTAATAGGAAGACACCAAGATTTATAGTGGTTCGGCAACAAAGCTTTATCCTCGTTCCTACTTAACTCCTCGAGTACACCTACTCGATATTTCCACTATACCCACAAGTTCCCTTCTTGGCGGAGAAAACCTTACAACGTCGCTTACATTATTTTCCGACACTAAGCTAAATGTCGAGACCTAATCTTAGATAGGACCAATCTACACAACGTCGCCCACTTCAGTATTTTACGACACAAGGCTATATGTCGAGTTCTAATCGAAAGATAGAACCAATCTTCACAATGTTGCCTACTTCACCATTTTCTGACACAAGGCTAGATTTCGAGTTCTAATCCAAAGCTAGAACCAATCTTCACGACTCTTCACTTTAAAGCTAAGTAAAAACTTCACACGACACAACTACACATCACTTTATAGTTTAGTGAGAACTCACAAGACACGACTACATCACTTTATAGTTTAGTGAGAACTCACACAACTCATTACAACTCAACTAAACATATCCAAGTACACACATGTAACTTGGATGTACACAAGACAAATCCAAGCATACACATATGCAAAGGATTTACAAATCACTAATCCAAGTATTCACAAATAGCTTGGATGAACACAACTAGTCCAAGTATTCACAAATACATTGGATCTACACAAGACACAAATAAACAAAGGATGAACATGATTAGATCTTTAGGAGAGGATGATCTTCATCAAGGATTCATCTTTAATCACATAACAAGTGTGTGAATGATCTTCTCTTTGGACAAGGTAAATAAGGAGATCAAGAGGATAATCATAAGTAAACATACTTAACACATTAAGTGATTATTTACAAATGATTAAGATTTAGAAAGGAGAAAGAAGGCTGAAAGAAATGTCCAAAAAGGGTTGTGAAAAATGCAGATTTGATCCACTATTAATAGAAGACAAAAACCAAAGGCTAGCTGCACGCGGTTCTTTATTGCCCTAGGCGGTTCCTTATCAATAAAGAACCGTATAGGTACTTAAGGAACCACGGATGTAGACTCCGCTACTTTTTGTCTTTTAGTGGGTTAGGAATATCTGAGGCAGTTTGAAACCTTCAAAGGATATTTTTATGGCATTTGGAATATGCCATATTCAAATTTTCATTTTCCATTTTAATAAAACATTTTCTTAAAAATAAAGTTTATTATCTTTTATCACATTTGACAAAAGTGAGTTTTAAGGCTGATAACTTTTATGATCACTAAACATGATTAAGATATGGTAGTGTAATGATTATTACCTTGATGATAGTGTTTGTTAGATAATTCATTTTACGATCGTGTTTGACAATAAATGTCTTGTATAGTTTGTTGTGATCAAAACTAAGAAAGATTAGTTAACACTAATAATGTTTTTAGGCATTACTTGCATTAACAATCTCCCCCTTTTTGATTACGACAAACTATAAAATCATTTACGTAAAATACAAAATTATTCGAATTATTAACGAGTTTATACACTATCATTTCTCCCCCTTTGTCGAAGCAAAAAGGTTAGCACAAGTCTTTGGAGAAGAGAAGAATCGACTTTTCTAGTAGCTCCCCCTTGGTGCTTACTCCCCCTTGCTTGGGGCACCAAGTGAAAAAGCTAAGGTGACATGCTACACAAAGGTTAGAAGAGAGAAAAGAAACACCAATGTATATATGTGCACTACCTACTAAATAACTTGAAAGGGAGGAAGAAAAAAATCTCAAATTAGAAGTAAGTATTTGCTAAGTATGTCCAAAGAGTGTGTGTTGACAACAGCAAAGTTCAATTGGTGAAATAGAGGAAGAAAAGAAACATTCAAACCAATTGAAATAATTAAAATGTCAAGGGGTTAAAAATTTAGAATTTATGGAATCACCCATAAGCAATTTTAAATTTTAACCGTGATCAACTCTTCAAAAAATGTGTGAAAAAGAATTAGAGGGAAAAGGATAACACACATAATCATTCATATTACACAAATATGAAAGAACATACAAGAAAAATATTCATACACACAATATGAATATTTAAAGCAAAAAATATGGAAAATAAACCACAAAACATAAACTACTCTAGTAGTGATAATATTCCAAGATTACTTAAGTTTTATTGACTCAAACAACTAAAGTACAAAATGTGCCTTAGTTGGAAAAGGAAGACGACGAGACATCATTCTAATTTTTGTTCACGGGAACGAAAACTTTGAGAGGAGGGCGAGTGAGAATGAATTCAAGGAAATTTAGCTTGTCATAAACATGATCAAGTTCAATTTGTTGAAATAGACAACAAGCACACGAGGATCCATGATGCAAAACAAAGTCGTTAGATGGGGGAGGACCATCAAGATGAGAGTTTGGTGGAGAGAGATAAAGGATAAGAAATGTTTTCACAATGCCTAGTGAGGTTTAGGAAAGAAGATAGGTCATTTAGTTGTGGAGTGTTGAGAAAGGTTTTGGTGGTGGTGGAAGAATTTCCTTTTCTCCGGTAATTGGATTTATAGAGTAAGTCTCATTCCAATATTTGATCGGAGAGAAAGAAGAATTCTTAGAAGGTTTGGGAGAAGAGGAATCATGAGGATTCTTGTTTTTCTTGATCCAAACGGTTCGAACCGAGATTTTTGGTTTCTTTGAAAGCTTAGAAGAAGAAGCTTTAGGTTGAGAAGATTGTGACAAAGATATGTCTAGGTTAGGAATGGGAGAGTTAGAAATTATGAGGGATGAAGAAGAGAACTCCCAAAAGAGAAGAATTTAAAGAAAATAGACAAGGCAAAGATTTGAAATGAAAACAAAAGGTTTTAGGAAATGTTTAGCCAAATTGGGTAAACAAAGAATCTTGACAAAGACAGTGGTCAAAGAAGAAAGACAAAAAACGAGCCAAAAAATAGGCTGTTGTCCGCGGTTCCTTAAAGGGACCGGTGGTTCCTTATCAATAGGGAACCGCACGACTGCTATGGAGCCACACTCAATGGACTTGAAACCATGATTTTTCAATGTTTTGAAGAAAAATAAGACTCATTCAAAAATTTGCAAATCTTGGATTTTTACCTCTTTTAGCACTAAAATATGCTAGGGTTGCATAAAAGCAACACGCTCACAAATAGTGTCTTGACAAAATATTTAGATAACACTTTGAACCAATTTTAGTCAAGTTTTAGAGGTTGTGATAGATTTAAGTTCAATTTTAAATAAATTGAAGTTGATTAATGTGAGCACATAGGTTGAAACACATAAAACTAAATCCACATAACATCTTCATGAAAAACTCATGAAGGAAAGAAAATACAAGAAAACAAATAACAACTAACTAATACACAGTTAGCTTAAACTAGTTCTTGATAGCATAGTCTTCTACTTGACTTTCTTTAAAAACATTTTTTTGAAAATCATCATTCATCTCCTAGGAGGAGGAGGATTAGCAAATAGGTTCAACAAGAATCTTTGCAACTTGATGTGAGCCTCAATCATCTCCAGCCTAAGGATATCAATGAGGTGGAAGTTGTTCAAGCAACAAGGACAATTGGTTCCATTGTGCATGAAAAGGTTAAACAAGTGTGGATCACCCAAGAAGCTGGAAATGGGAACACCCATAAGAGGAGTGTTTGAGGGAGGAGGAAGTGGTGGAGGCATAGTGTCCAAAGGTGATATGGGTAAATTTGGTGGAGTGAAAGGTGGCAACATTACATTCATCCTAGATTGGAATGAGGATGAAGTAGAACCATGTGAGAGGTTAGTGCCATGAGTAGAACAAGTCTTGCATGTAGCAAGAGGTGGTGAGAGTGATGAAGAGATGAAAATAGGAGAAGTTTCACTCTTGGGTTTGTGAGAAGATGGAGAGCCAAGTTTAGGAAACTTGAATTTCATCTTAAGGTTTCTTTTGGATGAGGCTTGTTTGGAAGAGTTTGATGTTCTAGTGGACACCATGGTTGTGAAGAGGTTTAGAAAGAAGTTTAAGGGATGAAAAACAAGATCAACAAGGAGGGGTTTAAGAAGAGGAAGGGATGATCCAAACTAGTAATGGGTTAAAATCATTTTAGGTGAATAATGAAATTAGGTAGCATAGTTTAGAAAAGTGCAGTTTTTTGCAAAATTTTTATCAATGTTTACACAGATAAAGGGAAAATAGTGTAAAGCAAAGATTCTCTCGGAACAGGTGACGGCGGTTGCTTATGTACGGGCGCGGTTCGTTATCGCTAAGGGACCGCGGGGAATATAAAGAACCGCCCCCAGTGGGTTCCAAAAAATACACTTCCTAAAACTTTTGCTAGCCCAGATTTTACACAAAGGTTTATCAAGCCAAAGTGAACTATTAATCAAAATCTAGGAAGCTAACTAACACATAAGATGCACAAAGCTATGTATATCGAAAGATCGATCACATGGACACTTAGGATTAAAATACTAAATGATCCAAACACAAAGTATTAGTTAATACACACAATCATCCTAAAAATGAAGAAAGATAAAGGAAATTGTTCAACAACCCAACACATGCTTACAAACATGTTAACCATACAAGAGTGGGATGTAGCATTCATCCATGAGCATTTCCTCATTTTCTTGATTCACTTCTTAGATTTTCTCGAAGACGGTTATGGAGATAAAATTGATAGTCGGAATCAATGTCTAGAGAAGACAATTGAGAGATATTGGATGAAAAATTATTGCTAGAGTTGAGAGAATCGTCTTGAGAGACATTTCCATCTTCATTTGAATCATGCGTGGGTTCAAGTGAGATGTTTCCTTCAATGGGAAGCATGAATCGATTCACGCAGTGAAAGGATAAAGCATTTAAAGGTGGAAAGTCAAGAAGAATTTTTCTAAGAAGTCATGAGAGAATCATGGAAAAATGAAGACTAGAGCGAGACCCGCTGAGAACAAATCTTATTCTTCTAGCCTTAAAAATGCAAGGATGTATGGAGTGGAATTTGCAACACAAAACAACATATGTGCAAGACAAGCGGGCACATGGTTGCGATTACCATCAAGACACATTGCATTTTCCCTAATGATTTCAGCCCAAGGGATCATAAAATCATTAAGATCGCTAGTTAGTAATTCCCAAGGAGTGAGAGCACGCACTTCTCCTTCAAAATTACCAAGAATATGATGTTCACGAGGTTTAGCAATAGCACAAGATATGGCCGAAGCCGAGGGTAGCTCGGTCACGTAATGCACATCAATAGGGGTCGATTTTTTAAAGAGTTTAAACTCCAAGTATCGGTGAACCTACATTGACCTTTGTATGGAACATTGAGAATCACCAAATTCTTTAAGAGTATATACAAAGGTTTTCCCCTAGATGGAAAATCTTATAGATAAACCATTATTGATGCATATTAATGTGTAAGAGCTAAAGAATTCCAAAAGAAAGGAAGGAAAGATTGGCTCATTAATATCAAGCAAGCAATCAAAGCCAATGGATTTGAACATGAATCGAATGAAGTAAAGTCCAAAAAAGTTAGAAGGAACAATGCGTCCTTCATGGAAACAACGAGATTCTAGACAACGAAAAGTGTTTTGAAGAGAACGAGTTCGACATGAAGAAGAAAGATTAGGCATGTATTCTCTAGTACGTTGATGGTCATTTTGATATCCTGAAGACATGATAGTACCTAAATACAATAAACACAAAAATATTTCCCCAATCACTCATATGTTAAATATAAGCCAAAAATAAAAAGATGAGAATGTGTTTCATCAATTTCTTGACAAATAAAGGATTAATCCTTATCATTCTCATGTTCATAATGTACCTAGTTCATCATTGACAATAACATATTAACCATGTAAAATCAACAATGAACTTGAACATTGGTTTTTCAAAATAAAGTTTTTAGGTAAGCATTAACAATGCCATTACCAACTTGTTCATGGGTTCATATCAATTCCATCAATTAACCAAAATTATTTAGTCAAAATTCGGATTGCTCTACAAGTGGGTTTTAGTGAAATCTCAATGAATATGAACCTAAGGAATCATAGTACAATAACTATGTCAACTCACATTCCTAGTAAGGTTCTAATTCAATATCAATTTAAAAAAAAACCAATTATGAAAGTATGAACCCTAGAACAAATTAGATGAAATTGAAAGAAATGACTTACAGTTAATTGATCTTGGATGAAGGATTAGTGAAACCCACAAGTTGGAATCAATTAAACTTGAGTGATTGAAGGTTTTGAAGGTGCAACAATGGAGGAAAAAGGGAAACCCGTCGGTTCTATTGGAGAAGAGAGAGAGAGGGTTTGTTTGAAAAATGATTTTTAATAAAAATCTGTCGCTTTAGTCTCAAGCTCTAGCCGCGGTTCCTTATCGATAGAGAACCGCGCCTTTGAGCCGCGACAGATAAAGAACCGCTTACAGTGGCGAGTTTTTATCAAGGAAAATCAAAGAATATTTCAAAACCAAATTTTTCTAAAATCCTTAGAATATATCTTAAGCCTTTAGGAAATCATTGGACCACCTCAACACTAGGTAATAATGCCTTAATGAAGGATTACGAGTTTAAACCGAGATAGGAAAAGTGTAACACCCTATTTAATAGGATAGAGTGCCACAATAAATTATGGCGTATCATCAAAGCATGCAAGGTAAATGTCTAAACATTCATGACCATAAATAGAAATACTGGAATCAAACATCGGTAGTCCAAAAGAAGCAAAGTATGATAAAGTAGGAATAAATGCATAAGGTAAAAGAGGCCGGATAGCTTCCAATCCGAATGCACATACTCTGGAGTTCCTACTTGCATCCTTGGTTACCTGCCGTTTGGGAACATGGAAAAGTAGATGGTTGAGCATAACACTCAGTGCACGGATATAAAATAAAGCATGGAAAAACATAGAATATGGAAGCATATAAAGAATACTAAGCATGAATGGCAGCAGAAATGAATAAGTCGTGGAAAACCTAGTTGTCTGTCATGTTAACTGGTTTTTGTTCTGAAAACATAGCTTATGTTACTTATCAAAATATGTATTAGTTAATGTACCATAATAGCCAATATAGGTCATGAGGTCAACAACGTGCATGAATACTTGGAGGGGTGACCTCGTCATGCAAATTAGAGGGGATGCCTCTAATTAACAGGTAAGTGGGTAGGAGGGATCAGCTCCTTGTGAAGGATGCAAGGCACACACCACATTCACAATAAAATCCTGACTGAAACATGTAACTAGGATGCACCCATACGCCCCACATGATAATATAATAATATAATGGCCAAATAACTGAAAAGGGACGCCACGAGCTATCACTCTGCCGTGGTGAAGTCATAACACTTGTGCCTCTAGTGTTATGGTTATGGTACCTCCATAACTAGGTGAAACTGGTCATGCATGTATATGGCTAAGGTAACTAATAAACATAAGCATTTAGTCTGTAACTACTGGGGAAAACAGTTGGCTGCATACGGGAAATCCTAACGAAGGAAGAGATTGTCCTTACTAAAGGACGGGAAATCCGTACCTTATGTCTAGTAGAAGCTAAGAAAACGATGAAGACTAATCCGCCTCGACGGATAACACTACATAAGAAATATGGACGTGTATGAGTTGTCTGAATTACATGTGTTTTACTGGTTTCATGTGTTATTAGCTTGTTATGCATATTTTGTCATGTTTTACTGTTTACTGTAGTTATTCTGATGTTCTGTTGTGTGTTATTCATGTATTAGTGTATTATAATACTTGTATTGTAATACTAAGTAACTTTCTTAAAATAGCAGGTTTCCATAAATAGTAAGTTTCCAAAAATAGAAAGTTCCCAAAAATAGAAAGTTCCCAAAATTAGTAAGTTCTCAAAATTAGTAAGTTTCCATAATTAGAGTTAAGCTGAATTATAAATAATAAGTGAATTTAAATTAGTACAATACAAGTCATGTTATAACTTAATAATTAAATAATTGGTTAATTTAATTAAACTATACGTTATATAATTTTAATTAAAGTACATGTTTTAATTAAAATGACTAAGTATAAATACCTTAGGTTATACATGAATTAATTTAATAAATTAATTAACCTAAAGTTTAATATGACATGATTTATACAAATAGTTTTTATAAAAACCCGAATCCCGAGCCCGTGTTCTTATATAAGCCGAACCATATAAGCTATAACAAAGTCCCACCGAGACCTTGAAGGGGTCTCGTTTGACACTACTTAATCAACTAAACATGTAAACATACCCCGACTCAAAGTCGGGGTCCCTTTGGTCTCGGGTCTGATTAACAAAAACCAACCGAGCCCCATTGGGGGTCTCGGTGGTGCCTCGGTGCACACAAACCGAAAAAAACACACACCCCAACCCTTGGTCGGGGTTTTCCTGCTGCGTTCGAACCTCACACAAACCCAGCCGAGACCTTTAAGGTCTCGGTGGTGGTGAATAAAAACAAGCCGAGCACCCCTTTGGGGTCTCGGTGTCTCGGCCGAACCAACCACACACCAAACCAACCCGAAAACATGATTTAATTAATCTATTACATGTTATCCTTATTCTTGATGATTAATTAAATAATAACATGAATTAATTAAGAATTAATTGAAAAATAGTAAGGTTTGATTTATACCGAATGCGTGGAAAGAAAAAGAGAAAGATCACGAACACAAAACCAATAACAAAATTCGTCCGGTTCCTCCTTTTTGTTGTTGTAGCCGGTGGCACCAAGAGAGAGCAAGGAAGAGAGGACAAAATTTTATAAAACCTAAAATATGAGAAAAACAATTCCCTGATGTTTTATTAAAAGTGGTGTTGGGCCAGAAGGCCCACTTGGCCTCTCTCTTGTTCTAGTCGCGGCATAGGGGCCCACCAAGGGTAAACCCGTAGCTTTTCGTGTGTTAAATAATTAACGTGTGTGTTCGTGATTTATTATTCGTGATTTTGGTATTCGTGATCGTGTCACATTTATAATATTCATGATTGTTTGTTATTTATTGTCGTGACACGTGTATTAATATTACAAATGGAAAGTTTAAATTTTACCGTGTTTTCGTAAGTTACTGTTCACGTGTACTGTTCATAGGTTTTTAATGCGAGTTTTACAACTCTTCCCCTCTAAAATAACAATTCGTCCTCGAATTGGATAAATATCAACGGAAAGAAAACATACCCGAATTAGAACTGGAAATGAGGGTAAGAAGTCTGTATAGACTCCTCTGTTTCCCAAGTGGCTTCCCGCTCAGGATGATCCCTCCAGAGGATTTTGACGAAAGGGATCGTCTTCCTCCGCATGACACGATCTTGCCGCTCAAGAACTCTCTCGGGTTCTTCGACATATGAAAGATCCTCTCGAATTTGATCAAGTGGATACTGGACAACATGAACTGGATGATAGTTGTATCCTCTGAGTAAGGACACATGGAACACGTTGTGAACGTGTGATAGCTGAGGCGGTAACACTAAACGGTAGGTGTAACACCCCATTTTGATAAATGGAATGTCACGTGAAATTATGGCGTGTCATCAAAGCATACAAGGATAAATGTCTAAAACATTACATGACCATAGGGATAACCGGAATCAAACATCGGTTCCCAAACATAAGCCCAAAACATAACAAAGCAAAAGAAATGAATGAAAGACTAAACAAGCATAAGTATATGAAGGCAAAAGGAGAAGAAGTCTATGGCCGCTTCCATCCTATGCATGTCCTCCAAATGCTCGAGTTCGTCCTTGGGTACCTGCCGTTTTGGGACATGGAAAGGAAAGTAACGGCTGAGCAAAACGCTCAGTGCACGGATATAGACATAGTATGAATGACTAAAACATAATAAAGACTTAATAGCAGCGGAAATGTATAAGTCCTGGAAAACCTGGAACATGTTCATAAAACTGGTTTTATAGTTTGAAAAGCCTTATGTTTATCTTATGAAAACTGTTTAACATATTTTACCATTAGCCAATATAGGTCATGAAAATACACCGAGCATGAATACTTGGAGGGGTGACCTCATCATACAAATTAGAGGGGCTGCCTCTAATTTAATATACTGGTTATGGATAGGAGGGATCAGCTCTTTGTGAAGGATGCAAGGCACACACCACATTCACCATGAAATCCTGACTGAAAACATGTAACTAGGATGCACCCATACGCCCCACATGATAAATATAATAATATGTCCAAAAGCTGAAGGGACGCCACGAGCAATCACTCCACCGTGGTGAAGTCATAACATTGGTGCCTCCAATGTTATGGTTATGGTTCCTCCATAACTAGGTGAAACTGGTCATGCATGTATATGGCTTTAGGTATTCTAATTAAACATAAGCAATTCAAAAACATATAAAACAAATACTGGGAAAACAGTTGGCTGCATACGGGGAATCCTAATAAGGAAAGAATGTCCATACTGAAAGGACGGGAATCTGTACCTTATGTCCAGTGAACGAAGAAGACGAACTGAGGAGAATCCTACTTCGGTATCACTAATGCTACATAAATATATACGTGAATAAGTATCTGCTTACTAAATACGTAACTGGTTTTACGTCATGTCTTAGCTTATTTTATATGTTCAGGTCATGTTTTACTGTTTAAAGCCTTAAACTGTGTTTATCTTATATTCTATTTAATCTGATTAAGTATTTCTAGTATTTCATGTATTATTATACTTACTGTGTAATAATAAGTAACTTTCCAAAATTAGCAGGTTTCCTAAAAAAGAAAGTTTCCTAAAATAGAAAGTTTCCAAAAATATAAAGTTACCAAAAATAGAAAGTTTCCAAAAATAGAAACTTTCCAAAAATAGAAAGTTTCCAAAATAGAAAGTTTCCAAAAATAGAATTACTGCTTAAAATAGATAAGTTTCTAAAAATAGAAAGTTTCCATAAATAGATTAGCTGCCTTATTTAAATAAATTTCCATAAATAGATTAGCTGCCTGAAATAAATAAGTTTCTAAAAATAGAACGTTTCCATAAATAGATATAAGCTGGTTAAATAAGCTAAGTATGTAAGCCTAAGTGTTTTAATGATTATTTTCTAAGTCATATGATATAATGTATAGTTTATTAATTATTTCATGTAATTAAAATAAACTATAGGTTAAAATATTTAATTAAAGTATATCATGTTTTTAATTAAATAAAGTTAAATACTTAGGTTAAAACATGTATTATTATTTATTAATAATATAATCTAATTCATGTTAATTAATTAATTATAACCATGGTTTTTAAATAATTAATTAATTTATAAGTCTAAAAATATAAAATACTTAGGTTAATAATTTCATGATTTTAATAATTAAAATAACCTAAGTCATGTTATTAAATTAATCATGTCATGTTATTAATTTAATTTTAACATAAGATCATAAAAATAAAAATCTTAACATACACCGTGAACCGGATCTTGACTAAGAACCATGAAACGGACATGAAATCGACACCATACCCCGAACCACATCGGGGTTCCCCTTGTTTTGTTGCTGCTGTGGGACCCACACCAACCAACCGGGACCATATGGTCTCGGTGGTGGTCAAGTGGCCAAACCGAGACCCTCTCGGGTTTGGTGTAGGTTGCGGCCAAAACAAAAACACCCCTAAACAACCCTTTTGATTTTATTCAAACCCAAATTCATGTTAGATCTATGATTTAATTAGGTTTTATAAAAAAACATAACATGTTCTTAATTAATTAAAAAATTAAATCAAAAGAAAAAGGTTTAAATGATTTACCGAATACGTTGATCTAAATAACGATGAACAAACACGAACACCAACAAGAATTCCAAGATCAACAAACACCCCTTTGGTGTGTTTGAAGGTGGCGGCCAAAAGAGGGAGAAGGAAAAGAATTAGGGTTTTTGATATTTTCCTGTAAAGTGAAAAATGACATCTTTTTCCCTAGTTTTTCTTGTTTAGTAAAAATTGATGGGCTAAGCCCATTATTCCTCCTAAATTTCGTGGTATGGGGCCCACATGGGGTAACCCATACATTTCCCGAGTCTAAATATTATAGTGTGTTCTCGTGTTCGTAATTTACATGTTTTAATTAGTTATCGATCGTGACTTAATATATTTATTCGTGTTCGTGATAAATATATATATACGTAATTAATATTAGCTCGTGATTTAATTACGTTCATGATTTCATGATCGCATGTTCGTGATTATTTATTGTCAAATAATTATTGCGTGCTCATGCGTAGTAAATACTTATCGTGTTCTAACACGTACGTAATACGTAAAATCCTAACACGTAATCGTAATCATGCTATAATAGGAAAGTTTTAACCTAGTACGTACGATCTTAAGGGTACTATTCATGGTAAAAACATGCGGGTTTTACAACTCTTCCCCCCTAAAAAGAATAATTCATCCCCGAATTATAGATAACGTAACTAAAAGTGAAACATACCCGAATCAAACTGAGAGGGTATGTAAGATAAATTGACGTGCAGATGACCTGGCAGAAAGAACACGGAACGTGACATGTCTTAAAAGGACATGGAACGTGACGTGGCTGAAAGGACATATCTAATTGATAAGTGAAAAACGGATAAGAAGTTCGGATGAACTTGTCCGTTTCCAAGTGGCCTCCCTCTTGGAACGGTTCCTTCAGAAGATCTTGACACTAAAGATAAATCTTGGTCCTCCTGACCTTGACTTGGAATCCGAAGAAATTCTTGGTTATCAACGGAAGGTAGATCCCCTAAATTCGATCGAGGAAAATAAGAGTTAACGTGCAAGGGTAACTGAAACGTTACGATGCAAGACAATCTGACTTAACTGTTAACTAGAAACGATGCGTGAGACATAAAGAAATGTAGTACGTGAAAAAATTTGAACGTGATACGTGAAAAATTTTGAACGTGCTACGTGGAGATATGGCGAGTGTAGTATGAGTAAACATATCGCGATCCATGATACCTGTAACATATCTTGATCACGATATGAGGAACGTGGAATGAACATGACATGTGAAACATATCGTGAACATAGAATATAATGGCGGTAATGCCAAACGCTACAAGGTGAGACGTGGAATATGACGTGAAACGTCTATCTAATGATGGAGAGTTATACTAAACTTGGGTCTGGTCTCTCAAGTTCTTGCAAAACTCCCCAGAACGAAATGAACGTAAAATCGTAAGCCCAGATATGATCATGAACGTGAATAGTGTCATGAACGCGAGCGCGAAAGCAAGTCGTGGAATCAGAATGAAGACTTGAAGTAATTTAGGAGTACAATTGCGAATATTTGTCTGACCCGATAGCTGAGGGATTACCAAGTGGTCGGATGAGCCTTGGCTGGAACATGTCCGATCAATCTGTTGGTTCTGCAATCCTTGCGGATGTAAGGATTCTGCAGACTTGATTAAACTGTTTGCAATAACCCAGATAGCATCATGCTTCTTCTGAGTTTGCGCTAATCTGGTAACCAAAATCCGTGGAGATCTTGTCCCATTTTAATTTACCATTTCAGATGATGAAAACATCCCAGTCTGTTGGTGTCCTATCTTAACCTGTTGGTATGTCAGGTACTTAGATATGAACGTAATTGTATCTTGCTTCGTAGGACTTGATACATAGGAGTTTGCGAAACTCTGAGTTTCTGAATCCAGACTTCTCTTAGCGTAGGATTTTCTAGAACACCTAATGTAGTGTAGGGTTCTCTCCTTTACGCATAAGCTGAGTCATAGTAAGATTAACCGTAGAAACCCATGTGATTCAGTGTGTCACTGTAATCAAACAGAATTGATATTGGAAAAATTTTCTAGGGTAAAATTTCTCTTGTCATAGAATTTGCAACATAGTGTAGGTATGGTCTTCCTGTTCTTCTCTGGGCTTAAAGGAAATCAGGTTATCCTCAATGAAAACACTGATGAATTTGCTATGAGTTCATGGAAACTCATTCTTATAATGTCGTTGGAGCATTGATGAGACTAATTCAAAATTATAAATCTAGCATGACCGAGTCGTGTTCGAATAGCAGTCATGGACATGTCCTGCTCTTTCACCCGTCACTGATGGCAGCATGATCATGAGTTCAATCTTGGAAAAGTGATTAACACTATAAGGTCGATTGGACATGTTGTCAATACGTGGAGGAGAATAACGGTCATGAATGGTGATTTGTTTACGCCGACGGTAGTCGACACATAATCTCATGGTACCGTCCTTCTCCTTGTAAGTTCTTCTGGAATGTATGGGAAGATTTTGGAATAATCAACTGGCTATGCGTAAAAGACTTAAGTGGTCATGTCTTACTGACAGCTATAAAATTTTAGCGACCATGGCTAACAACGCACATGCTTGTAAGCATAGATAATTTGTACAGATTTTCCCGATGGAAAATCAAGCTGAATGTATTTAGGAGCCTGAACATTACTGTACATAATTATGAATCGTAGCATGGTGTGTTGTTCATAGTACATAATTAGGATAAAATTCATCTCGTGTCTGTCCGAGGAAATGCGTTAGCAGCTTGGATCTCATCATTAAGTTGAAGGAAAACCTTCGTATACGTGGGAATACGAAAGGCGTCCTTCATGGTCATGAATATATGAACCATGGTGAAAGAAATGAAAGTGACATCGGCAACGTGACAGTTCTCACTGATGCGCCGATAATGGTATAGAAATTCTTGTGGCCTGATTAATATATGGCACAACAAAAATAGATATACCCTTGGAGGGTACCCTGAATTTCTTAGAAATGTCCCATAGTTGGACGTGGGTCATGTGTCTTGACTCGTGTCTTGGAACTATAAGCATGACATATGTCTTGACTTGTGTCTTGACATGTGTCTTCAGGAAGTATAAGTGAGACATGTGTCTTGACTGATGTCTTGACATGTGTCACGAGACGTAAAACAATAGAACTACAATATTAGGTTATTATGCCAGACTTGGCGGATCGGTTGGACTACTGATCATTTGTATGTCTGATCACGTCCGCGACTGGAGCCTCGGTTGCAATTTCTAGGATAGTTTCTGTCATAGTAGTGGTTACTATCGTCCTGTCTGTCAGTTCCATGACGGTCATTCTCATGACCGTGATTCATGTAACTATTCAGCTGAGTGGCCGGCTGGTACCGGTTTGCACTCATATGGCTGAAATGACAGCTGAATGACGTGTGACATGTAACTAATAATTAGGGACAATGATTGATGGAAATCGTCTGATGGTGAAGCATCTTCTCGTCCAATTGCTTTGCTCTGACGTCGTTGTCTTCGTCTGGTAGGATCTCCAGGTTGTGAACAACATCCGCATCTCGTAGCGTCTCTGAACGTCAGCAGCATCAACCTTTAGTAACATCTCCAAGCTATGAGCGGCATCGGCAAACTTGTAGAATATCAGCAATTGAACATACGCGTTAGATGATTTAGAATCAACTAGCGAATACTCGTGAAGTATTGCAAGTGAAATACACATGGATTTAGGTACGTGTAATACACATGGAATACGGTACATGGATTACACATGGAATGTTCATGAAATGATCGGTATTGGGGTCGATCATTTGTCATGATTTAAGGAAAGTATATCGGTTAAATGGTTATGAAAACCATCATGATAACCTGGCAGTATTAGCATAGACATCATTATGGTTGTATCAAAAAACGTCAAATTGTGGTTACACAAAATTCAACGATGATTTGCCTGACAGTATGATCAGTGAAAACCAACCATGACTATCATGAAAGTAGGATTCAATGAAATCCAACAATGCCTTGCATGAAAACATAAATAACAAAAGAGGCGTAAGACGTAATCAACATGAAGACAGAATTATCATGAAGAAACATGAAATGATTTAACATGAAGGAATGTATAACATAATCAGCATGAAACTGAGTTTAACCATGACAGTATGAAAACATACTTGACATAAAAACATAGTAACTTATGAGGGGACATGAAAAAAAAAATTATGCCAATAAATCATGAGAAAAATTTTATGCATGAAAAACAGTGCATGAATGTATAATGTAGTTTATAAAAACTTTTATATGTGAGAGGGGACGCCTATGGGTCGGTCCCAAAACAAAAGACATAGCGAGGGGACGCCTATGGGTCGGTCCCAAAGTTAAAAGTTTCGATAAAAGCACATGCGACTAAATAGGGCCAGTCCTGTACCAACCATTACTTAGTGATAATCCCTGCAACAATGACGCACGAAACATAAATAAATGAAACTCATCTGTTAAAACTTATCAGAAAAATTTTATGTGACTAATTATGAACTATTGAGGTTCAGTCCACATGGTCACAGTTCACGAGGAACGTCATGCATGAAATAATGACACGTAACTAAATATGAATGACGATTGTCCATCCATATTAGTACAACAATATCGATGAAAACATCAAGGTTAAAACCTCAAGGTACTGAAAACATCATGGTTAAAACAACAATGCGCTGAAAACATCAATACGTAGAATATCAAACGTTGGCTTTGGGGTCTCGGTGTCTCGGCCAAACCAACCACACACCAAACCAACCTGAAAACATGATTTAATTAATTTATTACATGTTATCCTTATTCTTGATGATTAATTAAATAATAACATGAATTAATTAAGAATTAATTGAAAAAGAGTAAGGTTTGATTTATACCGAATGCGTGGAAAGAAAAAGAGAAAGATCACGAACACAAAACCAATCACAAAATTCGTCTGGTTCCTCCTTTTGTTGTTGTAGCCGGTGGCACCAAGAGAGAGCAAGGAAGAGAGGACAAAATTTTATAAAACCTAAAATATGAGAAAAACAATTCCCTGATGTTTTATTAAAAGTGGTGTTGGGCCAGAAGGCCCACTTGGCCTCTCTCTTGTTCTAGTCGCGGCATAGGGTCCCACCAAGGGTAAACCCGTAGCTTTTCGTGTGTTAAGTAATTAACGTGTGTGTTCGTTATTTATTATTCGTGATTTATTATTCGTGATTTTGGTATTCGTGATCGTGTCACATTTATAATATTCATGATTGTTCGTTATTTGTTGTCGTGACACGTGTATTAATATTATAAATGGAATTTTAAATTTTACCGTGTTTTCGTAAGTTACTATTCACGTGTACTGTTCATAGGTTTTTAATGCGAGTTTTACAACTCTTCCCCTCTAAAATAACAATTCGTCCTCGAATTGGATAAATATCAACGGAAAGAAAACATACCTGAATTAGAACTGGAAATGAGGGTAAGAAGTCTGTATAGACTCCTCTGTTTCCCAAGTGGCTTCCCCCTCAGGATGATCCCTCCAGAGGATTTTGACGAAAGGGATTGTCTTCCTCCGCATGACACGATCTTGTCGCTCAAGAACTCTCTCGGGTTCTTCGACATATGAAAGATCCTCTCGAATTTGATCAAGTGGATATTGGACAACATGAACTGGATGATAGTTGTATCCTCTGAGTAAGGACACATGGAACACGTTGTGAACGTGTGATAGCTGAGGCGGTAACGCTAAACGGTATGTGTAACACCCCATTTTGATAAATGGAATGTCACGTGAAATTATGGCGTGTCATCAAAGCATACAAGGATAAATGTCTAAAACATTACATGACCATAGGGATAACAGGAATCAAACATCGGTTCCCAAACATAAGCCCAAAACATAACAAAGCAAAAGAAATGAATGAAAGACTAAACAAGCATAAGTTTATGAAGGCAAAAGGAGAAGAAGTCTATAGCAGCTTCCATCCTATGCATGTCCTCCAAATGCTCGAGTCCGTCCTTGGGTACCTGCCGTTTTGGGACATGGAAAGGAAAGTAACGGCTGAGCAAAACGCTCAGTGCACGGATATAGACATAGTATGAATGACTAAAACATAATAAAGACTTAATAGCAGCGGAAATGTATAAGTCCTGGAAAACCTGGAACATGTTCATAAAACTGGTTTTATAGTTTGAAAAGCCTTATGTTTATCTTATGAAAACTGTTTAACATATTTTACCATTAGCCAATATAGGTCATGAAAATACATTGTGCATGAATACTTGGAGCGGTGACCTCATCATGCAAATTAGAGGGGCTGCCTCTAATTTAATATACTGGTTCTGCGTAGGAGGGATCAGCTCCTTGTGAAGGATGCAAGGCACACACCACATTCACCATGAAATCCTGACTGAAAACATGTAACTAGGATGCACCCATACGCCCCACATGATAAATATAATAATATGTCCAAAAGCTGAAGGGACGCCACGAGCAATCACTCCGCCGTGGTGAAGTCATAACATTGGTGCCTCCAATGTTATGGTTATGGTACCTCTATAACTAGGTGAAACTGTCATGCATGTATATGGCTTTAAGTATTCTAATTAAACATAAGCAATTCAAAAACATATAAAACAAATACTGGGAAAACAGTTGGCTGCTTACGGGGAATCCTAATAAGGAAAGAATGTCCATACTGAAAGGACGGGAATCCGTACCTTATGTCCAGTGAACGAAGAAGACGAACTGATGAGAATCCTACTTCGGTATCACTAATGCTACATAAATACATACGTGAATAAGTATCTGCTTACTAAATACGTAACTGGTTTTACGTCATGTCTTAGCTTATTTTATATGTTCAGGTCATGTTTTACTGTTTTAAGCCTTAAACTGTGTTTATCTTATATTCTGTTTAATCTGATTAAGTATTTCTGGTATTTCATGTATTATTATACTTACTGTGTAATAATAAGTAACTTTCCAAAAATAGCAGGTTTCCTAAAATAGAAAGTGTCCTAAAATAGAAAGTTTCCAAAAATAGAAAATTACCAAAAATAGAAAGTTTCCAAAAATAGAAAGTTTCCAAAAATAGAAAGTTTCCAAAAATAGAAAGTATCCAAAATAGAAAGTTTCCAAAAATATAAAGTTTCCAAAAATAGAATTACTGCTTAAAATAGATAAGTTTCTAAAAATAGAAAGATTCCATAAATAGATTAGGTGCCTTATTTAAATAAGTTTCCATAAATAGATTAGCTGCCTGAAATAAATAAGTTTCTAAAAATAGAACGTTTCCATAAATACATATAAGCTGGTTAAATAAGCTAAGTATGTAAGCCTAAGTGTTTTCATGATTATTTTCTAAGTCATATGATATAATGTATAGTTTATTAATTATTTCATGTAATTAAAATAAACTATAGGTTAAAATATTTAATTAAAGTATATCATGTTTTTAATTAAATAAAGTTAAATACTTAGGTTAAAATATGTATTATTATTTATTAATAATATAACCTAATTCATGTTAATTAATTAATTATAACCATGGTTTTTAAATAATTAATTAATTTATAAGTCTAAAAATATAAAATACTTAGGTTAATAATTTCATGATTTTAATAATTAAAATAACCTAAGTCATGTTATTAAATTAATCATGTCATGTTATTAATTTAATTTTAACATAAGATCATAAAAATAAAAATCTTAACATACACCGTGAACTGGATCTTGACTAAGAACCATGAACCGGACATGAAATCGACACCATACCCCGAACCACATCGGGGTTCCCCTTGTTTTGTTGCTGCCGTGGGACCCACACCAACCAACCGGGACCATATGGTCTCGGTGGTGGTCAAGTGGCCAAACCGAGACCCTCTCGGGTTCGGTGTAGGTTGCGGCCAAAACAAAAACACCCCTAAACAACCCTTTTGATTTTATTCAAACCCAAATTCATGTTAGATCTATGATTTAATTAGGTTTTATAAAAAAACATAACATGTTCTTAATTAATTAAAAAATTAAATCAAAAGAAAAAGGTTTAAATGATTTACCGAATACGTTGATCTAAATAACGATGAACAAACACGAACACCAACAAGAATTCCAAGATCAACAAACACCCCTTTGGTGTGTTTGAAGGTGGCGGCCAAAAGAGGGAGAAGAAAAAGAATTAGGGTTTTTGATGTTTTCCTGTAAAGTGAAAAATGACATCTTTTTCCCTAGTTTTTCTTGTTTAGTAAAAATTGATGGGCTAAGCCCATTATTCCTCCCAAATTTCGTGGTATGGTGCCCACATGGGGTAACCCATACATTTCCCGAGTCTAAATATTATAGTGTGTTCTCGTGTTCGTAATTTACATGTTTTAATTAGTTATCGATCGTGACTTAATATATTTATTCGTGTTCGTGATAAATATATATATATACGTAATTAATATTAGCTCGTGATTTAATTACGTTCATGATTTCATGATCGCATGTTCGTGATTATTTATTGTCAAATAATTATTGCGTGCTCATGCGTAGTAAATACTTATCGTGTTCTAACACGTACGTAATACGTAAAATCCTAAAACGTAATCGTAATCATGCTATAATAGGAAAGTTTTAACCTAGTACGTACGATCTTAAGGGTACTATTCATGGTAAAAGCATGCGGGTTTTACAGTATGACACTTCACCAACACGTTCTATGATGTCGAACGGTCCGATGAAGCGAGGACTGAGATTCCCTCTGATTCCAAAACGTCTAACTTCTCGTGCAGGTGATACCTTGAGGAAAACATGATCACCTACGTTGAAAGACACATATCTACGACGTTTATCAGCATAGCTCTTCTAACGAGCACGAGCTTCCTGAAGCTTTGCCTTGGCGACAGCGACCTTCTCATTGGTCACTTCAATTATCTCTGGACCTTCAAGCAGTCGTTCGCCCACTTGATCCCAGCAGATTGGGGCGCGACACTTTCTGCCATACAACATCTCAAAGGGAGCACACTTGATGCTAGCGTGCCAGTTGTTGTTGTATGCGAATTCTACTAGGAATATATAATCATCCCAGCTTCCTGACCATTCTAGAGCACACGATCGCAGCATGTCCTCCAATGTCTGAATGGTACGTTCCGACTGTCCATCGGTCTGAGGATGAAAGGCAGTACTGAGCTTAAGTCTGGTGCCCCAAGCTTTCTACAGACTCTGCCAGAAACGTGATGTGAAACGGGGATCTCTGTCAGAGATGATTTCTGATGGAGTAACATGCAGTCTCATAATCTCCCATTGGAATGTGTCTGCTAATTTGCTAAGCGGATGCTCCTTGCGAATCGGCAGAAAATGAGCAGATTTAGTCAACCTATCCACAATGACCCAGACTGCGTCATTCTTCTTCTGAGTAACCGGAAGACCAGTAACAAAATCCATGGGGATTTTGTCCCACTTCCATGCTGGAATATCTAATGGTTGTAGTAACCCACTAGCTCGCTGATGTTCGATCTTCACCTGCTGGCAGATCATACACTTAGAAACGAAGGTGGCAACATCCTCCTTCATACCACTCCACCAAAAGTGTTGCTTGATGTCGTGGTACATCTTGTTAGAACCAGGATGTATGGTAAATGGAGAACTGTGAGCCTCGGTCAACACAGCTTCCCTGAGAGTAGAGTCATCAGGAACCACTAGTCTAGTGCCCTGCCATAAGATACCGTCGTCGTCAACACGAAAATCCGTCTGCTGATCAAGGTTCTGAATGATAGCCTAAATATCACCATCGTTCTTCTGAGCTTCCTTGATCATAGAATGTAAGTCTGATTCCACTCTAATATTAGCCCAGTAACCGTGATGTCCTCGTACACAAAACTCAATATCAGTCATCTCTAGGTCATGAATGATCTCCTTTGCAATCCAAATGCCAGCAATTATACCCGACCTTCTGCTTAGAGCATCTGCCACCACATTCGCCTTACCAGGATGGTACTGAATGTTGGTGTCGTAGTCCTTCAATAGCTCTAACGATCTCCTCTGTCTCATGTTCAGTTCCTTCTGGGTGAAGATGTACTTGAGACTCTTGTGGTCGGTGAATGTCACATGATTCACCATACAAATAATGTCTCTAGATCTTCAACGCGAAAACAACTGTTGCAAGCTCTAAATCGTGAGTAGGATAGTTTTCTTCATAAGGTTTCAGCTATCGTGATGCGTATGCAATAACCTTCCCATGTTGCATGAGAACGCAGCCTAAACCCTTTCCTGAAGCGTCACTATATATCTGAAATCCACCTAAGCCAGATGGGAGAGTAATAATAGGTGCAGTCACTAACTTCTGCTTAAGATCTTCAAAGCTCTTCTATCGCTCTTCCGTCCAGACAAATTTCTCTCCTTTCCTCATCAGCTTAGTCAAACGTAAGGCTAACCGTGAAAAGTTCTCTACAAACCTGCGGTAGTAACCAGCTAAACCCAGAAAACTTCTAACTTCTGTTGCAGATGTAGGTCTCGGCCATTTAGTGATAGCTTCAACCTTGGTAGGATCCATAGTGATCCCCTCTGCAGATACGATATGGCCCATAAATGCCATCTTGGTTAACCAGAACTCACACTTAGAGAACTTGGTGTACAGCTTCTTCTGGCGAAGAATCTGTGAGACTATACGAAGGTGTTCCTCATGTTCCTCCTTGGATTTGGAGAATATCAGGATGTCATCAATGAACACAATAACGAACTTGTCCAGAAACTCATGGAAGACATGGTTCATCAAATCCATAAAGACGGCTAGAGCATTAGTGAGTCCGAATGGAATGACTACGAACTCGTAGTGCCCATAACGTGTACGGAAAGCAGTCTTGGAGATATCCTGCTCTTTAACCCGTAACTGATGGTAGCCGGACCTCAGATCGATCTTGGAGAAATGCATGGCGCCCTGAAGTTGATCGAATAGGTCATCAATACGCGACAAAGGATAATGATTCCTAATCGTGATCTTGTTCAGCTCACGATAGTCTATACATAAATGCATGCTGCCGTCTTTCTCCTTCACGAACAGTACCGGTGCACCCCATGACGATGCACTGGGACGGATGAAACCTCGTTCCAGAAGTTCCTGCAACTGATCTTTTAGTTCCTTAAGCTCTATAGGAGCCAAACGGTAATGAGCTTTGGAAATCGGCTCTACACCTGGTATGAGCTCGATTCCAAACTCGACTTCACGAACAGGTGGTATGCCTGGAAGTTCATCTGGAAATACGTCAGGAAACTCTTACACAATAGGCTGATCTTGGATTGATGGAGACTCGGCAGTAATGTCATGAATATTGGCTATGAAGCCCTGACAGTTGTGTGATAGCAATGCACACGCCTCCATTGATGAAATAATTTGTACTGATCTCCCTAGAAGAAAACCATGGTGTATGTACTCTGGAGATTTAACATCACCGAAGATAACCCGATAAGTGTGGTACTCAATCGTGGCATGGTGTAACACCCCATTTTGGAAATGGAAATATCACAGAAATTATGGCGTGTCATCAAAGCATACAAGGAAAAATGTCTAAACATTACTTGACCATAAAAGGAAAATACCGAAATCAAACATCGGTAGTCCAAAAGTAAAGCTCATCACACACAAACATAGTATAATAAAGGAAAGGACTAAACAATGTCCAAAGCATAAGTATCATAAGAAAGGAAATGCATAATGTAAAGAAGGCTAGACAGCTTCCAGTCCATATGCACGTACTCTTAGTGTCTACGAGCGTCCCTGAGTACCTGCCGTTTTGGGAACATGGAAAAGGAAAACGGCTGAGCAAATACGCTCAGTGCACGGATGTACAATAAAGCATGAATAGGATAAGCATATAACATAATAACAGCGGAAGAAAACTAAGTCCCGAGTAACCTGGTTAAGTCTTAAATAAACTGGTTTTATAGTTTGAAAGTCTTATGTTTATCTTATAAAAATTGTTTGTCATATTTTACCATTAGCCAATATAGGTCATGAAAATCCACCGTGCATGAATACTTGGAGGGGTGACCTCATCATGCAAATTAGAGGGGATGCCTCTAATTTAATATACTGGTTTTTGGGTAGGAGGGATCAGCTCCTTGTGAAGGATGCAAGGCACACACCACATTCACCATGAAATCCTGAATAAAAACATGTAACTAGGATGCACCCATACGCCCCACATGATAAATATAAATAAATGGCCAAAAGCTGAAGGGACGCCACGAGCAATCACTCCGCCGTGGTGAAGTCATAACATCAGTGCCTCTAATGTTATGGTTATGGTACCTCCATAACTAGGTGAAACTGGTCATGCATGTATATGGCTATAGGTAATCTTAATTAAACATAAGCAATCAAACACGTAACTTATACTACGGGAAAACAGTTGGCTGCATACGGGGAATCCTAATAAGGAAAGAATGTCCATACGGAAAGGACGGGAAAACCTACCTTATGTCCAATGAACGAAAAAGATGAACTGCGAGGAATCCTACTTCCGAATCACTAGTGCTACATAAATACGTACATGAATAAATATCTGCTTACTAAATACATAGCTGGTTTTATGTCATGTCTTAGCTTATTTTATGTGTTCTTACCATGTTTTACTGTTTTAAAACCTTAAACTGTGTTTTATCTTATATTATGTTTAATCTGATTAAGTATTTCTGGTATTTCATGTGTTATTATACTTCTGTGTAATAATAAGTAACTTTCCAAAAATAGAAGGTTTCCTCAAATAGAAAGTTTCCAAAAATAGAAAGTTTCCAAAAATAGAAAGTTTCCAAAAATAGAAAGTTTCCACAAATAGAAAGTTACCAAAAATAGAAAGTTTCCAAAAACAGAAAGTTTCCAAAAATAGAAAGTTTCCAAAAAGAGAAAGTTTCCAAAAATAGAAAGTTTCCAAAAATAGATTTACTGCTTAAAATAGATAAGTTTCTAAAAATAGAAAGTTTCTATAAATAGATTAACTGCCTCAATTAAATAAGTTTCCATAAATAGATTAGCTACCTGAAATAAATAAGTTTCTAAAAATAAAAGGTTTCCATAAATAGATTAGCTGCCTTATTTAATTAAGTTCCTAAAAATAGAAAGTTTCCATAATTAGAATTAAGCTGGTTAAATAAGCTAAGTATATAAGCCTAAGTGTTTTCATGATTATTTTCTAAGTCATATGATATAATGTATAGTTTAATAATTATTTCATGTAATTAAATTAAACTATAGGTTAAAATATTTAATTAAAGTATAACATGTTTTTAATTAAATAAGTTAAATACTTAGGTTAAATTATGTATTATTATATATTAATAATATAACCTAAGTCATGTTAATTAATTAATTATATCCATGGTTTTAAAAAAATTAATTAATTATAAGTCTTAATTATACAAATACTTAGGTTAATTAATTTCATGATTATAATAATTAAAATAACCTAAGTCATGTTATTAAATTAATCATATCATTTTATTAATTTAATTTTAACATAAGATCATAAACATTAAAAAAACTAAACATACACCATGAACCGGATCGAAGCTAAAAACAATGAACCGGACATGAAATCGACACCGTACCCCGAACCAACTCGGGGTACCCCGTATTTTACTGCTGTCGTGGGACCCACACGCACCAACCAAGACCATATGGTCTTGGTGGTGGTCGGCTTGGCAAACAGAGACCCATTCGGGTTCGGTGCAGCCTGCGGCAAAAAACAAACACCCCTTAAAACACCCTTTTGATTTTATTTAACACCAAATCATGTTAGATCCATGTTTAATTATTATGTTTTTGTAAAAACATTACATGTTCTTGATTTATAAAAAGATTAAATCAAAAGAAAAGGTTTAAAAAGGATTTACCGAATTCGTGGATCAAAAGAACGAAGAACCAACACGATCAATCACTAAAACTTCAAGATCCAAGATCACAATCACCTCTTATGGTGGTTGTAGGGTGGCGGCACAAAGGAGACAAGGGAAGGAGGTTTTTAGGTTTTCTTAAAAATCTTCTGTAAAGATTAAATGAGTAGTAAAAAAAATAATAACCCCCTTTAGTAAATTTGACAAATGGGCTTGGCCCATTTGTCCTTGTTGCCGCGGGTAGGGACCCCAATTGGGGTACCCGTACCTTTTTCCGTGTCTTGATGTTAAGCTAAACGTTTGTGATTATTTGTATTCGTGTTTTAAGTGTTCTCGTTACGTAAATACCGTGATCTAATATATTTAATTACGCTCGTAATAAATATATATACGTAATTAATAATAGTTCGTGTTTTAATTACGTTCATGATTTCATGATCGCATGTTCGTGATTAATTATCGTCAAATAAATATTACGTGATCGTGCATAGTAAATACTTATCGTGTTCTAACACGTACGTAATACGTAAACTCCTAACTCCTAACACGTAATCGTAATCATGTTATATTAGGAAAGTTTTAATCTAGTACGTACGATCCTAAGGGTATCATGCATGGTAAAAGCATGCGGGTTTTACAACTCTTCCCCCCTAAAAAGAATAATTCGTCCCCGAATTATAGATAAAGTAAACTGGAAAAGAAGAACATACCCGAATTCAAAATATGAAATGAGGGTAAGAAGCCCGGATAGACTCCTATGTTTCCCAAGTGGCTTCCCGCTCGGTATGATCCCTCCATAGAATTTTGACGAATGGAATCGTCTTCTTTCTCATGACTCGTTCTTGTCTGTCAAGAACTCGTTCGGGTTCTTCTATAAAAGTGCGATCTTCACGTATCTGTTCCAGTGGATACTGAACCATGTGAAGGGGATGATACTGGTACCCTTTGAGTAAGGACACATGAAACACATTGTGCACATGCGAAAGCTGCGGAGGTAACGCCAATCGGTAAGATACTTCACCGACTCGTTCAAAGATATCAAACGGTCCGATGAAACGAGGACTAAGCTTCCCTTTAATCCCGAAGCGTCTAACACCACGTGCCGGCGAAACCTTAAGGAAGACGTGATCTCCTACATTAAAGTGTATATCCCTACGATGCTTATCGGCGTAACTCTTCTGACGTGACCGTGCCTCCTGAATTTTCTGCTTAGCTACTGCGATCTTCTCATTGGCCATCTCTATGATCTCCGGTCCTTCGAGTGTTCGCTCACCAACCTGATCCCAGCAGATTGGGGCGCGACACTTTCTGCCATACAACATCTCAAATGGAGCACACTTGATGCTTGCGTGCCAACTGTTGTTGTATGCAAACTCCACCAAGCAGATGTATTCGTCCCAATCACCCGTCCATTCTAACGCACATGACCTCAACATATCCTCCAATGTCTGAATGGTTCGCTCCGACTGTCCGTCCGTTTGAGGATGAAAAGCCGTGCTAAGCTTAAGTTGTGTACCCCAAGCTTTCTGCAGACTTTTCCAAAAGCGCGAAGTGAATCGAGGATCTCTGTCTGAGACGATGCTGGATGGTGCACCGTGGAGTCTCATGATCTCTCGTCTGTACGTATCTGTGAGTTTACTTACCGGATCTTCCTTACGGATCGGTAAGAAATGAGCTGATTTGGTAAGTCGATCAACGATAACCCAAATTGCATCGTGCTTCCTTTTTGTAGGCGGAAGACCGGTACCAAAATCCATGGTGATTTTGTCCCACTTCCACTCTGGAATATCTAACGGTTGAAGGAGACCGCCAGATCGCTGATGCTCGATCTTAACCTGCTGGCAGGTAAGACATTTGGAGACGTAAGTGGCCACATCCTGTTTCATACCACTCCACCAAAAGTATTGTTTGATGTCGTGGTACATCTTAGTCGAACCAGGATGTATCGAGAATGGGGAGCTATGAGCTTCGGCTAACAAAGCTTCCCGGAGTTCTTGGTCATCAGGAACACAAAGTCTCGTGCCCTGCCATACGATACCATCTGCATCTACTCTGAATTCTGTCTGCTTCTCCAAATTCTGTACTATCGCCCAGATTTCTCCATCATCCTTGTGAGCTTCCTTGATCTTAGATAGCAACTCTGGTTCCACTCTAAGATTAGCCCAGTAGCCGTGCTGTCCACGTACCATGATCTCGATGTCTAGTCGCTCCAAGTCTCTGATGATTTCCTCTTCGATTTTAATGTCGTTGATCATTCCGGACTTCCTGCTAAGAGCATCTGCTACTACATTTGCCTTTCCGGGATGATATTGTAGATTAATGTCATAATCCTTCAACAGCTCTAACCATCTCCTCTGCCTCATGTTCAATTCACGTTGAGTGAAGATATACTTCAAGCTCTTGTGGTCCGTGAAAATGTCACATGATTCTCCATATAAGTAGTGCCTCCATATCTTCAATGCAAACACGACTGCAGCAAGTTCCAGGTCGTGCGTGGGGTAATTTTCTTCATAAGACTTAAGCTGCCGTGAAGCGTACGCGATCACTTTCCCATGTTGCATGAGAACACAGCCAAGTCCCTTCCCTGATGCATCGCTGTAGATTTGAAATCCACCCGTACCAGATGGTAGAGTAAGAATAGGTGCAGATACTAGCTTCTGCTTCAGGTCTTCAAAGCTCTTCTCTCGATCTTCAGTCCAGACGAATTTCTCCCCTTTCCGCATCAGTTTGGTCAATGGTAGTGCTAGACGGGAAAAGTTCTCCACGAACCTACGGTAATAGCCAGCTAAGCCTAAGAAACTGCGGACTTCCGTCGCTGATGTCGGCCTTGGCCACTTAGTAATGGCCTCAACCTTCGCTGGATCCATAGTGATTCCTTCTGCTGATACAATGTGACCTAAGAATGCCACCTTGTCTAACCAGAACTCACACTTGGAGAATTTAGCATACAACTACTTCTGGCGAAGAATATGTAGTACTGTACGAAGATGGTCTTCGTGTTCCTCCTTGGACTTTGAGAAAATCAGGATGTCATCGATGAAGACAATGACGAACTTGTCCAGAAATTCATGGAAGATTCTGTTCATCAAATCCATGAACACTGCTGGAGCATTTGTCAGGCCAAATGGCATAACTACAAACTCGTAGTGGCCATAGCGGGTACGAAAAGCAGTCTTAGCGATGTCCTGCTCCTTGACCCGTAGCTGATGATAGCCTGACCTAAGATCGATCTTGGAGAAGTGTTTGGCCCCTTGGAGTTGGTCAAACAAATCGTCAATGCGTGACAGCGGATACCTATTCCGAATGGTAATCTTGTTGAGCTCGCGATAGTCTATGCAAAGACGCATACTGCCGTCCTTCTTCTTAACAAACAAGACCGGTGCGCCCCATGGAGATGCGCTCGGTCGAATGAAACCTCGTTCAAGAAGTTCTTGCAGTTGATCCTTCAGCTCCTTCAGCTCTATGGGAGCCATGCGATAAGGAGCCTTGGAGATTGGTTCAGCTCCTGGAACCAGCTCGATACTGAATTCCACTTCTCGTGCAGGTGGTATGCCCGGAAGTTCTGCTGGAAACACATCTTGGAATTCCGACACTATAGGTTGATCCTGAATCGATGGAGATTCAGTATCCATGTCGTGAACCGTAGCTAGATAACCCTCGCAGCCATGTGACAGTAGTGCACGCGCTTGCAGGGTGGATATGACTTGTACAGACCGTCCGGGAATGAACCCATTATGAATGTACTCTGGTGTATTTACATCACCGAAGATAACTCGATATGAATGGAAGTCTATGGTAGCATGATACTTGGATAGCCAATCCATGCCCAAAATCATGTCGAAGTCATTCATGTCCAGCGGAAGTACGTCGACAGGTCGAACCTTATCATCAAATTCTAGGGGAAGACTCTTGTATACATGGGTGATTAATACAGAGTCCCTCAAAGGCGTGGAAATAGTAAGCCTATTTTCTAGTGGCAAGGGAGGCATCCTAATGTTCTTAGCATAAGCAGTAGAAATAACCGAGTGAGTAGCACCCGTATCGAAAAGAACACATGCAGCTTGACCATACATATACAAGATTCCAGTGATGGTACCTGTAGACTTGTTGGCATGGTCTCGAGATGTCGTGTAGACACACCCGGCAGTAGGAGGCGGCTTGGTATCAGCATGTCCCGATGTACCCTCCATCTCGCCCATACGGCAATCCTTCATAATATGGCCAGGAAGACCACACTTGAAGCACGCATCAGTATTACGGCGACATGGTCCTTGGTGCCTACGGTGGCAAGTAGAGCAAAGAGGATGAGTGTATCCTCCAGCAGGTGCTCTGGCTGGCTGAGAACCTAATAAAACAATTTACATAAGACATGATAGTTGGATACAAAGGACAAAGCGGATAATCGTAAGAATGAATACCAGTGATAGCTGGATGGCTAGGCTGCGAACCTCTCTGGTTCTGGTCCCTACCGTTTCCATGGTTCCTGGTAGAAGTTTGCTAAAGTGTCAGAATATGAGTTATAACATAAAACATAAGGAATTGCTTAAGTATTAGGACCTGCTGTTGTTGGAGTGTCCAGCGTTGTTACGGTAATTGTCATTACCGCCACGCCTATCCGTAGCAGAACGGTCGTTAGTCTGACTGTTTCCCTTGGGCTGATGAGGCTGCTGCTGAGTAGCTGGCTGAGACCGGTCCCCAGTTTTCTGCCTGGAAGATACATTTAAGAGATGAATAATTGACATATGGAAAATATATGGATTGGTCACCGCTTGAATACGAATGTTTACCTCTTGTCGGGTCTTTCAGCTTCCCCGAACTCATCTCTCTTCCGCAGCATCTCCAGCTTCCGCGCTACATCGGCCACTTGTGCTACAGTGTTGAACGTAGCACACACCAGATTGTTTGCGACCGATGTGCGAAGAGCCCATCTAAAGTGATGTGCCTGCTCTTCAGGAGTACCTGCTGCCGCACCAAGGAAACCAGCCAAGCGAAGAAAGCGCTGCATAAACTCGTTGCTATTCTCCCCAGCTCTCTGTCGGATCCCATGGTACTCTCTCTTGAGCTTGTCCTGCTCAGCCTTGGGAAAGAACTGCCCCATCACCCTGTCCTTGAACTGAGCCCAAGTCAAACCAGCAACCCACTCATCACCACCTTCAGATTGCATCAATGCTAACCACCAGTTGAGTACATCGCCTTCGAACCGATAGCATGCCAACCTCGCCTTGTATGCGGGGTCACAGCCCATAGCGTTGAAAATCTTCTTGATGTGAGCCAACCAGCTTTCAGCATCACTGGGGCTATCTGTCTTCTCAAAAGCTCGAGGGCGGAGCTTGTTGAATCTCTCCAGCCATACTGCTAATGTCACTGGAGGAGGAGGAGGAGGTGGCTGATTATGCTACTGATTATTGGCAACTTGAACTTCAGCCCTGATGTCATTCCTCAGTTGAGGAAGCAAGGCTTGCATGGCAGCCTGAATTGCAGCATTGAGCTGCTCATGTTCGCGTGTGAGAACCATCTTACAGTATAACATAAAACATATGATTAAACAGATCAAAACATAAAATATAAATATATACATGAAAAAAAGTTATACTAAAATTTCACAAGAAAAATTTTATGCAAGAAAATTTTGTGTATGAATGCATGATGCAGTTTTATGAAAACTTTTGTATGCTCGAGAGTGAACGCCTCTGGTCAGTTCACCCAAAACAAAAGACATAGCGAGGGGACGCCTATGGGTCGGTCCCAAATCTAAAAGTTTCGATAAAACACATGCGACTAAATAGGGCCATTCCTGTACCAACCATTACTTAGTCAAAAACCCTGTAACAATGACATGTATATGTATGCTTAAAAATGATGAATGCATGAAAACAACTGTCAGTTCTAGGAAGACCGTAGTGACTACCCACTAATCAAAGGTCATATTTGAGAGCCTACAGGTCGAAGCCTTGGCTCTGATACCATAATTGTAACACCCCATTTTGGAAATGGAAATATCACAGAAATTATGGCGTGTCATCAAAGCATACAAGGAAAAATGTCTAAACATTACTTGACCATAAAAGGAAAATACCGGAATCAAACATCGGTAGTCCAAAAGTAAAGCTCATCACACACAAACATAGTATAATAAAGGAAAGGACTAAACAATGTCCAAAGCATAAGTATCATAAGAAAGGAAATGCATAATGTAAAGAAGGCTAGACAGCTTCTAGTCCATATGCACGTACTCTTAGTGTCTACGAGCGTCCCTGAGTACCTGCCGTTTTGGGAACATGGAAAAGGAGAACGGCTGAGCAAATACGCTCAGTGCACGGATGTACAATAAAGCATGAATAGGATAAGCATATAACATAATAACAGCGGAAGAAAACTAAGTCCCGAGTAACCTGGTTAAGTCTTAAATAAACTGGTTTTATAGTTTGAAAGTCTTATGTTTATCTTATAAAAACTGTTTGTCATATTTTACCATTAGCCAATATAGGTCATGAAAATCCACCGTGCATGAATACTTGGAGGGGTGACCTCATCATGCAAATTAGAGGGGCTGCCTCTAATTTATATATTGGTTTTTGGGTAGGAGGGATCAGCTCCTTGTGAAGGATGCAAGGCACACACCACAGTCACCATGAAATCCTGAATAAAAACATGTAACTAGGATGCACCCATACGCCCCACATGATAAATATAAATAAATGGCCAAAAGTTGAAGGGACGCCACGAGTAATCACTCCGCCGTGGTGAAATCATAACATCAGTGCCTCTAATGTTATGGTTATGGTACCTCCATAACTAGGTGAAACTGGTCATGCATGTATATGGCTATAGGTAATCTTAATTAAACATAAGTAATCAAACACGTAACTTATACTACGGGAAAACAGTTGGCTGCATACGGGGAATCCTAATAAGGAAAGAATGTCCATACTGAAAGGACGGGAATCCGTACCTTATGTCCAGTGAACGAAAAAGATGAACTGCGAGGAATCCTACTTCCGAATCACTAGTGCTACATAAATACGTACATGAATAAGTATTTGCTTACTAAATACATAGCTGGTTTTATGTCATGTCTTAGCTTATTTTATGTGTTCTTACCATGTTTTACTATTTTAAAACCTTAAATTGTGTTTTATCTTATATTCTGTTTAATCTGATTAAGTATTTCTGGTATTTCATGTGTTATTATACTTATGTGTAATAATAAGTAACTTTCCAAAAATAGCAGGTTTCCTAAAATAGAAAGTTTCCAAAAATAGAAAGTTTTCAAAAATAGAAAGTTTCCAAAAATAGAAAGTTTCCAAAAATAGAAAGTTACCAAAATTAGAAAGTTTCCAAAAATAGAAAGTTTCAAAAAATAGAAAATTTCCAAAAATAGAAAGTTTCCAAGATTTACTGCTTAAAATAGATAAGTTTCTAAAAATAGAAAGTTTCCATAAATAGATTAACTGCCTTAATTAAATAAGTTTCCATAAATAGATTAGCTGCCTGAAATAAATAAGTTTCTAAAAATAAAAGGTTTCCATAAATAGATTAGCTGCCTTATTTAATTAAGTTTCTAAAAATAGAAAGTTTCCATAATTAGAATTAAGCTGGTTAAATAAGATAAGTATATAAGCCTAAGTGTTTTCATGATTATTTTCTAAGTCATATAATATAATGTATAGTTTAATAATTATTTCATGTAATTAAATTAAACTATAGGTTAAAATATTTAATTAAAGTATAACATGTTTTTAATTAAATAAGTTAAATACTTAGGTTAAAATATGTATTATTATATATTAATAATATAACCTAAGTCATGTTAATTAATTAATTATATCTATGGTTTTAAAATAATTAATTAATTATAAGTCTTAATTATACAAATACTTAGGTTAATTAATTTCATGATTATAATAATTAAAATAACCTAAGTCATGTTATTAAATTAATCATATCATTTTATTAATTTAATTTTAACATAAGATCATAAACATAAAAAAAACTAAACATACACCATGAACCGGATCGAAGCTAAAAACAATGAACCGAACATGAAATCGACACCGTACCCCGAACCAACTCGGGGTACCCCGTGTTTTACTGCTGCCGTGGGACCCACACGTACCAACCAAGACCATATGGTCTTGGTGGTGGTCGGCTTGGCAAACCGAGACCCATTCGGGTTCGGTGCAGCCTGCGGCAAAAAACAAACACCCCTTAAAACACCCTTTTGATTTTATTTAACACCAAATCATGTTAGATCCATGTTTAATTATTATGTTTTTGTAAAAACATTACATGTTCTTGATTTATAAAAAGATTAAATCAAAAGAAAAGGTTTAAAAAGGATTTACCGAATTCGTGGATCAAAAGAACGAAGAACCAACACGATCAATCACTAAAACTTCAAGATCCAAGGTCACAAATCACCTCTTATGGTGGTTGTAGGGTGGCGGCACAAAGGAGACAAGGGAAGGAGGTTTTTAGGTTTTCTTAAAAATCTTCTGTAAAGATTAAATGAGTAGTAAAAAAAATAATAACCCCCTTTAGTAAATTTGACAAATGGGCTTGGCCCATTTGTCCTTGTTGTCGCGGGTAGGGACCCCACTTGGGGTACCCGTACCTTTTTCCGTGTCTCGATGTTAAGCTAAACGTTTGTGATTATTTGTGTTCGTGTTTTAAGTGTTCTCGTTACGTAAATACCGTGATCTAATATATTTAATTACGCTCGTAATAAATATATATACGTAACTGATAATAGTTCGTGTTTTAATTACGTTCATGATTTCATGATCGCATGTTCGTGATTAATTGTCGTCAAATAAATATTACGTGATCGTGCATAGTAAATACTTATCGTGTTCTAACACGTACGTAATACGTAAACTCCTAACACGTAATCGTAATCATGCTATATTAGGAAAGTTTTAATCTAGTACGTACGATCCTAAGGGTATTATGCATGGTAAAAGCATGCGGGTTTTACACATGGTGTTTGGATAACCAGTCCATGCCCAAAATCAAGTAAAAATCGCACATGTCCAAAGGAAGTGCGTCAAATCTACGGATCTTGTCATCAAATTCTAGGGGAAGATCTCTGTACACTTGAGTGATTCGTACAAAGTCCCTAAGTGGCGTAGAAATGCATAAGGCATTATCTAATGGCATCGGGGAAATCCTAACACGTACAGCAAAAGTAGTGGACACGACTGAATGCGTCACTCGAGTATCAAATAGAACACATGCTTCCAGACCATTCATAAGGAGATTTTCGGTGATGGTACCTGAAGTCTTATTCGCCTGATCTCGAGTAGTAGTGAACACACAACCAGAAGTAGGAGGTGGCTTAGTGTCGGCGTGTCCAGAGGTGCCTTCTATCTCACCCTGGCGACAATCCTTCTGCTGATGGCTTTGTTGGCCACATTTGAGACATCCACCAGTACTCCGGCGGCAAACACCCGAATGTCTGCGCGAACAAGTAGGACAGATAGGGTGCATGTATCTCCCAGTAGGCCTCCTAACTAGCTGAGAGTGTGTGACCAGATTTCGTTCATGAGACGTGATCGTGGAACAAAAACATGATTACATAAAAGGTTTGAGCATTACCTGGTGTTGCAGGAGGGTTCAACTTCGAACCTCTGTGGACCTGGTCCCTATCATAACCATTGTTCCTGATTATAAGCGCTGGTGTGTCAGAATAGTAAAATGTACGCAGCTTAATAACATTGAATGTAAAGGTGAGGATTTTCTCTCGTTAACATCATTTTGGTAGCGGTAATCACCGTCCTGCCTTACTGGAGCAGAATGATTATAGAACTGACCGTTCTCTTTGGAGGATTGTTGCTGAGCAGCCGGAGGATTCCGGGCCTCAGTCTTCTGTCTGAAATGAGGAATTTGAACATAGAATGACGTAAAATGACATACTGAAAAACTTCACCAGTTAACAAATGGTGATTTAAGATACCTCTTAGCTAGGTTGTCCTCACTATACACCCCTTGCTCCTGCAGCATCTCATACTTCTAAGCTGCATCGGCCACTTGTGCTACCGTGCTAAAAGTGGAATCTGCCAACTCATTGGGGACCGATGTACGAAGAGCCCATCGGAAGTGGTGTGCTTGTTCTTCAACAGTATGTGTTGTTGTGCCAATAGAGTCGGCCAGCCGAAGAAAACGTTACATGAACTCGCTGCTGCTCTCCTCAACTCCTTGCCTAATTCCATAGTACTCCCTCAACAGCTCATGCCTCTCAGTCTTGGAAAGGGATGGCGGTGGTGGAGGATTGTTATTGTTGCTGCCATGAGCCTGAAATTCCGTACGAACTTCGTCTCTGACTTCATTGCGAAATTTGGGAAGGAGGGCTTGCAGGGCTGCATCGACATCTGCTGCTAAATCTGGAGTATTGTGATTGCTCACCATCTGACAGTTTAAAACAACAAAATGCAACATAAATCATAAATCTGAAGTGAGGTAACATAAAAATGCATGAACAATGTATAAATCAAAGAAGCAGTTTATAATGCATGAAACAATGTAAAAATGCATGATGCAGTTTATAAAATTTTTATATGAACGGGAGTGAACGCCTATGGTCAGTTCACTCAAAATAAAAGACATGGCGCGGGGACGCTAATGGGTCGGTCCCAAAGTTAAAAGTTTCGATAAAAGCACATGCGACTAAATAGGGCCAGTCCTGTACCAACCATTACTTAGTCATAAACCTACTACAATGATATGAATGCATGAAATAAAATGAAAATGAATGAATGCATGAAAACCAACTGTCAGTTCTAGGAAGACACTGGTGACTACCCGTAAGTCACAGGTCATTTTTACAGAGCTACAGGTCAAAAACTTGGTCTCTGATACCATAATTATAACACCCTATTTAATAGGATAGGGTGCTACACTAAATTATGGCGTATCATCAAAGCATGCAAGGTAAATGTCTAAACATTCATGACCATAAATAGAAGTACCGGAATTAAACATCGGTAGTCTAGTAACTCACACACAAGCAATATAAGCATTGTAAATGGAAAGACTAAACAATGTCCAAAAGAAGTAAAGTGTGATAAAGTAGGAATAAATGCATAAGGTAAAAGAGGCCGGATAGCTTCCAATCCGAATGCACATACTCTGGAGTTCCTACTTGCATCCTTGGTTACCTGCCGTTTGGGAACATGGAAAAGTAGACGGCTAAGCATAACGCCCAGTGCACGGATATACAATAAAGCATGGGAAAACATAGAATATGGAAACATATAAAGAATACTAAGCATGAATGGCAGCGGAAATGAATAAGTCGTGGAAAACCTAGTTGTATGTCATGTTAACTGGTTTTAGTTATGAAAACATAGCTTATGTTACTTATCAAAATCTGTATTAGTTAATGTACCATAATAACTAATATAGGTCATGAGGTCAACAACGTGCATGAATACTTGGAGGGGTGACCTCATCATGCAAATTAGAGGGGATGCCTCTAATTAACTGGTAAGTAGGTAGGAGGGATCAACTCCTTGTGAAAGATGCAAGGCACACACCACATTCACCATGAAATCCCGACTAAAACATGTAACTAGGATGCACCCATACGCCCCACATGATAATATAATAATATAATGGCCAAATAACTGAAAAGGGACGCCACGAGCTATCACTCCGCCGTGGTGAAGTCATAACACTAGTGCCTCAAGTGTTATGGTTATGGTACCTCCATAACTAGGTGAAACTGGTCATGCATGTATATGGCTAAGGTAACTAATAAACATAAGCATTTAATCTGTAACTACTGGGGAAAACAGTTGGCTGCATACGGAAAATCCTAATGAAAGAAGAGATTGTCCTTACTGAAGGACGGGAAATCCATACCTTATGTCCAGTAGAAGCTAAGAAAACGATGAAGACTAATCCGCCTCGACTGATAACACTACATAAGAAATATGAACGTGTATGAGTTGTCTGAATTACATGTGTTTTACTGGTTTCGTGTGTTATTAGCTTGTTATACATATTCTGTCATGTTTTACTGTTTACTGTAGTTATTCTGATGTTCTGTTGTGTGTTATTCATGTATTAGTGTATTATAATACTTGTATTGTAACACTAAGTAACTTTCTAAAAATAGCAGGTTTCCATAAATAGTAAGTTTCCAAAAATAGAAAGTTCCCAAAAATAGAAAGTTTCCAAAATTAGTAAGTTCCCAAAATTAGTAAGTTTACATAATTAGAATTAAGCTGAATTATAAATAATAAGTGAAGTTAAATTAGTACAATGCAAGTCATGTTATAGCTTAATAATTAAATAACTGGTTAATTTAATTAAACTATACGTTATATGATTTTAATTATAGTACATGTTTTAATTAAAATGACTAAGTATAAATACCTTAGGTTATACATGAATTAATTTAATAAATTAATTAACCTAAAGTTTAATATGACATGATTTATACAAATAGTTTTTATAAAAACCCGAATCCCAAGCCCGTGTTCTAATATAAGCCGAACCATATAAGCTATAACAAAGTCCCACCGAGACCTTGGAGGGGTCTCGGTTGACAGTACTTAATCAACTAAACATGTAAACATACCCCGACTCGAAGTCGGGGTCCCTTTGGTCTCGGTCCGATTAACAAAAACCAACCGAGCCCCATTGGGGGTCTCGGTGGTGCCTCGGTGCACACAAACCGAAAACAAACACACACCCCGACCCTTGGTCGGGGGTTTCCTGCTGCGTTCGAGCCTCACACAAACCAAGCCGAGACCTTTAAGGTCTCGGTGGTGGTGAATAAAAACAAGCCGAGCACCCCTTTGGGGTCTTGGCCGAACCAACCACACACCAAACCAACCCGAAAACATGATTTAATTAATCTATTACATGTTTTATCCTTGTTCTTGATGATTAATTAAATATAACATGAATTAATTAATAATTAATTGAAAAAAAGAAAGGTTTGATTTATACCGAATGCGTGGAAAGAAAAAGAGAAAGATCACGAACACAAAACCAATCACAAAATTCGTCCGGTTCCTCTTTTTGTTGTTGTAGCCGGCGGCACCAAGAGAGAGCAAGGAAGAGAGGACAAAATTTTATAAAACCTAAAATATGAGAAAAACAATTCTCGTGATGTTTTATTAAAAGTGGTGTTGGGCCAAAAGGTCCACTTGGCATCTCTCTTGTTCTAGCCGCGGCGTAAGGGCCCACCAAGGGTAAACCCGTAGCTTTTCGTGTGTTAAATAATTAACGTGTGTGTTCGTGATTTATTATTTGTGATTTTGTTATTCGTGATCGTGTCATATTTATAATATTCATGATTGTTCGTTATTTATTGTCGTGACACGTGTATTAATATTATAAATGGAAAGTTTAAATTTTACCGTGTTTTCGTAAGTTACTGTTCACGTGTACTGTTCATAGGTTTTTAATGTGAGTTTTACAAAAATACCGAAACGGACAAACGACTACTCATAGCGAAGAAGCAAGAGGAGAGAAGTCAAGAGGAGTGAATCAAGACCAAGTACAATGCTCAAGAGACAAATGACAATCTTCAAGTCTAGGAGACGAAGAGCTTGTGTCATATATAGTGGTTTAAGACGTGCCTTTCCGTCGAAAGTCTAAACGGATTTGGGAATGAACTATACCAAGCAATTTTGATACATAGAATAAGATCACTTTCAAGATTAGTCTTACTCTACTTAAAAATGTGAGCAAAGTATAAATTCACTTTCTCTCCCACATGATCAGACAAAAAATATTGCAAAGATTTACAATAACGATATCCTTGGAATATTTCAATTCCAAATGTGTAAAATCAAACTACAACTTATGAAGTAGTTCGGTATCTCAAGGGATTAATCAATCATCATAGAGATGAGCTCAATTTCACAAGTTACACATGATATAGGGCATATTAACCGTAAGGGTGCAAACCATGGAAATCATGCTTGATACTTTAAGCTACTACTAACTCACTCTCCATCCCCATAGTGAGTCAAGTATCCAAGAAATGAAGGTTTAAGAGGGTAAAAGAAAAGAATCACAAACCACAAACAAATGTCAAGGCAAGGATGTCAAGAACAAGCACATAGTCAAGTAATGATCAAAAGGGCGTGTGGAAGAACGAAAACGTACCTTGGCCACAAAGTGCATTCCAAGCAATCAAGGAATCAATGCAAATCCCAACAATGACTATAGTGACTACTAAGTCTCCAAGTACTAGTATCACTCCCATCAATCTTGATATCATCATTCAATGATGTTGGAAATCAAAGAAGATGAGTCTTCTAGAAGTGTAAGTAACTCAATCCACAATCAATTGAATGATTGATCTTCATGAGTACCTATACATAACAAGATGCAAACTAGTAGATACATTTCAAGAGTAAATATAAAATGCATAAATACTACTAATCTAAATTAGATGCTATATTACCAATTAAAAGGCCTATTTACAAAAAAATAGTTTTGACCAAAGAGAAACTTTAGTTCAACTTAACCTTCTAATTTGAGGAGACAATAGATCGATCCAAGTTTTAAAGTACAATTTACTTCAAAGATCTTGTGTGACCATCACTCTGATACCAATTGTAGAAACTAGAAAGGGGGGGGGGGGGGGTGAATAGTTTATCTTCAATTTATCTCATAATTAAAATTCCTTTCAGTTAAGTGAGTGCCAAAACTATCTTTTACTTGAAAGCTAGTTGCATAATGATTAGGTTCAATTCTAATGCATTAACAATGACAAGTAGTAAGTGTAATGATAATGGATGTAAGTAAAGAGTAAGGAAGGAAACAACCTAATAGGAAGACATCAAGATTTACAGTGGTTCGACAACGAAGCTCTATCCTCGTTCCTACTCCACTCCTCGAGTACACCTACTTGAGATTTCCACTATATCCACAAGCTCCCTTCTTGGCGGAGAAAACCTACAACGTCACTTACATTATTTTCCGACACTAAGCTAAATGTCGAGACCTAATCTTAGATAGGACCAATCTACACAACGTCGCCCACTTCACTATTTTATGACACAAGGCTAGATGTCGAGTTCTAATCTAAAAATAGAACCGATCTTCACAACATTGTCTACTTCACCATTTTCCGACACAAGTCTAGATGTCGAGTTCTAATCCAAAGCTAGAACCAATCTTCACGACTCTCACTTTGAAACTAAATGAGAACTTCACACGACACAACTACACATCACTTTATAGTTTAGTGAGAACTCACAAGACACGACTACATCACTTTATAGTTTAGCGAGAACTCGCACAACTCATTACAACTTAACTAAACATATCCAAGTACACAGATGTAACTTGGATGTACACAAGACAAATCCAAGCATACACATATGCAACAGATTTACAAAACACTAATCCAAGTATTCACAAATAGCTTGGATGAACATAACTAGTCCAAGTATTCACAAATACATTGGATCTACACAAGACACAAATAAACAAATGATGAACATGATTAGATCTTTAGGAGAGGATGATCTTAATCAAGGCTTCATCTTTAATCACATCACAAGTGTGTGAGTGATCTTCTCTTTGGACAAGGTAAAGAAGGAGATCAAGGGGATAATCATAAGTAAACATACTTAGCACATTAAGTGATCATTTACAAATGATTAGGATTAAGAAAGGAGAAAGAAGGCTGAAAGAAATGTCCAAAAAGGGTTGTGGAAAATGCAAATTTGATCCACTATTTATAGAAGACAAAAACCAACGGCTAGCTGCACGCGGTTCTTTATTGCCCTAGGCGGTTCCTTATCAATAAAGAACCGCATAGGTACTTAAGGAACCGCGGATGTAGACTCCGCTCTTTTTTGTCTTTTAGTGGGTTAGGAATATCTGAGGCAGATTGAAACCTTCAAAGGATATTCTTATGGCATTTGGAATATGCCATATTCAAATTTTCATTTTCCATTTTAATAAAATATTTTCTTAAAAAGAAAGTTTATTAATTTTTTTTGTCACATTTGACAAAAGTGAGTTTTAAGTCTAATAACTTTTATGATCACTAAACATGATTAAGATATATTAGTGTAATGATTATTACATTGATTATAGTGTTTGTTAGATAATTCGTTTTACGATTATGTTTGACTATAAATGTCTTGTATAGTTTGTTGTGATCAAAAACTAAGAAAGATTAGTTAACACTAATAATGTTTTTAGGCATTACTTGCATTAACAAGATCCTTAGCATCATAAAATGTGGTGCCATGGGCAAAAAGTGGTGTCACGTGTTCACACATACGTCACTAAAGAAATAGAAAATAAAATCCTTTGGTGTGTAGTAGTAGTCTCGACACAAGAGTCTTTGGCACGAGGCTTGGTATTGTGAGCCAACGAAAAAGTTAGGTTGAAGGCTTTAGCGCCACCTTTGGCACCAAAGTACCTCATACTCTAAACAAGAAGAAAGTTGGCGTACGTCATGCATCCTTATTTGATAAGTATATTATGATGGTATACTACTATTCGATACTTTCAACATTCTCATATAAACTTTTAACCCTACCCATGTGACATGTATAAACCATATTTCTAAAACCAACCACATAACAATACATATCAACTACAACACAACGTTTAAAACTTAAATCAAATCGAAAACCTATGTAAAAAACACCCGTATTCTAAAAAAAATCAAATTAGTGTAAATTACATAAATTTTCTTTTTGGTTTGTCGAATCATACACTTTGAGTCCTTGTTTTCTATTAAACAGGTAATGTTCTTATGATTTTTGACTCGTTACGTGTTTGGTCTTTTTAAAAACAAACTACAAAAAGAATACATGTAAAATGTGACAAAACATAAGAACCCGACCTGTAATGGGTCACAACCATAAAAACATGATCCGCTAACAACATACAGAGATCAAAAGTAACAAACCACATGAACTACTAAAAAGATTTACTTATCTATACTATTTATAAAGGGTTAACAACGCATTATTGAAAGTGAGTTTTCAATACTCATGGGTTTAATCATCGGGTCAACTCGGTCGAGTCCCGAGATCGACTATCGGGTCACCTCAATTGAGTCAGTAGGTCACGATTTCGACCATCGGGTAAATCTGGTTAAGTTACTAGCTTATTGATTCGATCACCGGGTAAACCTGACCAAATCACTAGGTTATAAGTCAACCCGATCAAGTCGTCGTGTTACATGTTCGATCATCGAGTCAACTCGGTCGAGTCACTTGTTCAATAATTTGGCCATCAAATCAACTCGATCGAATCATCGCATTACTGATTCAAACATCAAGTCAATTAACTTATCATAATATTTGTCACTACACAATTTCTGCAACTATGCTAGAATGCTTAAAATTTAGGCTAGATGCAAAACAAAAACCACAAACAACATCCAAACACCCCCCTATAACATAACACAACATCACAACCTTTTTAAAATTTTTAGGGCTTGTTCATTTTAACCTCCAAAACCCCCAAAACAAACAAATTAACAATGGCTCACGATGGCGATATGAGCAGCTGGACGAATCTCCTTCATTCCTCTTCTAAGCTCGTCGAACAAGCTGCTCCTTCCGCTCAGTTTCCTCCTCTTCAGGTCTCTTTTTTAGCTTTCGTTTCATTTATTTTAGCTTTTGTTTGATTTATTTTTAGCGTTTGTTTGATTAATTTTCTGTTTTCAGAGAAATTTGGATCAATTAGAAGCGTTGTCGAAGAAGCTTAAGTCGAAGACGTTGCGAACCGAGGCTCCGTCTCAATCTATCGCCGCCACAAGGTTTGTTTTGTTGATTCTGTTTTTATTGGTTGTTTGTGTTATTTTCTGAAGTTTAGGTTAGATGAATAAGGTTTACGTGCGGTTTGTTATGGATTTTGTGAAGCGAGAATATATGTTTAAGTTATGAAGTTATAGAAGTAACGTAATGTGGAATGTATGTCCGCGCTTGTGTTTTGAGCTGTTTTAAGTAGTATTGTTTTGTAAAAGGTTAGTTTAGGAAAATAGGGTTTAGCTGCGGTTTGTTGCGGAGATTTGTGAAGTTAGAATGGCGAGGTTGTTTATGTAGGTTCTGTTTTATAGGTTTTGTTTCTATTGCTTTTGCGTATTGTTGAGTTAGAGGCAAGTGAATGAGGAATGTAGGCTTTTCGCTTGGTTGTTGGGCTATTTCATAGTATTGTTTCGTGAAAAGTTAGGTTAGAAAGCTAGGTCTGGTCGTATATTTTGCATATTATAAAAGCAATGGAATGTTTAATGTATGTTTGTGGTTGCCATTGAGCTGTTTTATAGTATTATTTGTGAAAAGTTTGGCTGGGAAAGCTGGGGCTAGTCGTGCTTTTTGATGAAGATTGGGAATATAGAATGTGTGTTTTAGTGAAGTGTGTTTATCTAGTACTTCTGATTTATAGGTATATTTTAATGATTGCTATTGCGTGTTATTGAATTACCTGAATAAGGAATGTGCAATTTTGCCTGTCTTTTGTGATGTTTTATTGAATTGTATTGTATGTGAAAGCTAGGCTAGGAATGCTAGGTTTTATTTGCGGTTAAATGAATATCGTGAAGGAAACTGTGTGTTTTGGACTTTTGGTAAAGTTTAGTTGCATAGACTCCTAATATATAGGTTGAATCAAATGTTTATTTTATGTAGTATCGAAGATTCATGTTTTTTGGATGAATTTGTTAAAATTTGTGATTCGTTAATGTATGTGCAGGTTACTTGCACGTGAGGGGATAAATGCTGAGCAGCTGGCGCGAGATCTTAAATCATTTGAATTGAAGGTATCAGTTATTCTATTGGTTATGTATAGTTGTATACTATCATGCGTGTAGCTTGTTATGTAAGATAAGTGCACGATACGAGTCTCTTGACAAAAGTGTATGTGAAATGTTGTGTATGATGACATAATAACAAATGGTTAATGCTAGAGAAGCATCATGCTGGCCCTTTCACACGATAGCCGACAAACATCATCTTAGAAAGTGTGTTGTATTGCTCACACACGTATTCTATGTTTACGTTTTCCATTCCCTATATTAATGAATGGTATCTAGTCAAGGATGCTCTAGACGTGAGGGAGTCAAGGGTGGTTAAATTATTTGCTGTGTATATTTTTCCGGTTTGGTTTTAGATATTCGGCTTTAGTTATTGTCTGAGGTTGTCTATGCTCTTTAATTATTAATGCTTGATTATTTTGTTCTGAGGATGCTATCTCGTAACTTTTGGTTTTCTGTTATTTCCCATTGGTATTTGTTACTTATTCTTAACGAGTTGAATTCGTGTTTTGTAGACGACTTTTGAAGATGTTTTCCCTGCTGAGGCTACAAGCGTTGAAGAATACTTGCAGCAGGTATGTAACCACTCTACTGGTACAAACTAATGAACTAATCATACCATGTTATTTTGCCGCTCTTGCAACCAGCGAGTAGTTTCATGGTACACTGATGTTCTTCTTCCCTTTAATACTTGTTTCTAGTCAATAAATGACTAACCTAGCATGGTTTGTTATTTAGCTCAGTCAGCTTTATTACTCTTAACTATTTGCCAGAACAGTAGATCTCTATTTCTATCCAGCTTTCTCCTCGTTTCCCACAGTTTTGGTGGTTCCTTGTTTTTATTATCATCCACTGCATGTCTAGATAATGTTCATCTATCTGCTTGAGGTTTAGTAGTTGTTGCGTATGAGTGTGTATGTTTCTACGTTTAGAAGTATATAGTCAACAGACAATTCAACAACCGTATTTTCTTGTGTGCATTTTTTGTATATTAAGGTTTTTATAATGTAACGTGGTGTACCTTAGAAAATTTCTCGTTGAGTGTTCTTTTTATGATGGTTGGCTCTTTATAAATGGTAATGCAAAAATGTCTTGCAATAATATCAGTAACTTATCTTCTGGTTCGTGCCTTCATTTCTCCAGTGCATAGCAATTTAGATTTTTGAGTCGTTATGCTTAATATATTTATGACCTTAATGTCACTTATCTATAAACTCAGGTTCATGAGATGGCTATGGTCTCTGCTGTTCAGGAAGCCCAGAAAGATAATCTCAGAAATTTTAGTGACTACATGATGACAGTTTTAGAGGTTAGTTGCTACAAGAAGTCCAAGTTTTTCTTCAATTATCTCAATTGACATATGCTAATTTATCTCTTACGCTATTAATTTTAATGAACTTTCTTTTCCACTCACATTTATGGAACAACCTGTCAATCTGTATGTTCTTATTTGTTTAACATTCTTGGCACATTTTTATCTTTGAAAAATAAGGAATAAAGGTGAAGTTTACGACATGAAACAAATTTCTTCACATGCTAAAATTTACATACACTATGACGGAGTGAACAAAAGCCAAGTGACTAAGACCTGCTAAATTTCTTACGCACACCAGTACAAATTTAGGTTGCATTTGAAAGTATGAAGCTAAATTTGGTATGAAGAGATTATAATGCAAGTTATTGATGCATCTGTAACTTTTGAGTAGTCAGTAGCATATTGCAGTACTATATTAATAAAGAAGGATACTGCAGATGTATCTTTTCATTTTTTGTGATAGAGAAAATATAATATATTGATAAAAGAATTCATCTAGACTACAAAAATAGTATCCTTGGAAACTTTCAGTGTATGCTCCGAAGAGTTTAAAAGAACTGTGTGTGCCATAACTAAAGATGAGCTATAAAGTAAATAAAGCATGGTAAAACTGTTTCAAAAGAATGTCTAGTTTACAGTAAGGCATCCTTAAAGTTTAGCCTTAAGTTTCTTCAAGTTCGTAACCTCCTTCTTTTGTGTGTAGTTACATACTTGCATATCCACTTTATCCGTGACTTTGAACATTTATGCCCATCTTTCTAGGCTTACACATTAAAGACATATAAAGTGTTCCCATCAGCATCCTGTTTATATACCTTTTAACTAGTAGTTGTTTATTTGTATAGCATGTAAAAAAATGGAATCAAGTTTATAATATTTTCTGATGATCGTGTTACCTATCTTGCTTATCTACCTGCTGTCTTCAGCAAACTACCATTCCTTCATAATCTCTCAAACTTCAATTTCAAAGCTCTTCTTGCTCCCATTCTTTTTAGAATATGTTGAATCTATCTCTTATAATCTTTCTACAAAAGTGAATAACCTAATGCATCGTCTTATCATTTGGTGTAGCTCTTTTCATACTTTAACTGCATTGATTCTTGTGATGTGTAAATTTGCACATTCTTCTCCTGTTTAGAGAATACATCATGACACAAATATATTTCAGCCATTTTTAACATTTAATTAGTATCAAACTGTATTTTGGAACATGAGTGAATGTGTCCCACTAGGGTTGATGTTTTGCGATAACCTGATTTTTTCTTCTTGCCTCCTTTGTGTTTAATTTTACTCTGTTTTGTGTTGTATCTCTCAGGATGACTGGCAAAAAGAAAAAAGGGACTTTCTTCACAGTATGAGCCGCATCTCAACCTTACCAAGGACCAACGTAAATGACTCAAGCTTTGGGGGTACCCGATCAGGGCCAATATTATCTCTAACATCTAGTCCTCATATGTCGTCTGGTCCGTCTAGTATGGAGATTGTGCCAATAGCTGATAAGCCAGCCATTGACAAGAAGGCTGCAGCCTATGCTGAGGTTGTGAGGACTCTAAATAATGCCAGAATGCGTAGTTCAGCATTTAAAGTAAGTCCATGATGATGTGTTCTATGTTCATCTTTTCTCTGGTCATTGATAATAAAGCTTTAGAGGTGTAGTCGTATATCAGTCAAAGCTTAGTCTAAGAAATTGGACTAATTAAGTTTTATAGTAACATGTTTTATTGGTGTATGTTATGGCATGTACTTGTCATTTCACCTATGTTGTCTTCTCCTTTATCAAATGATCATATTATACTTACGTGTGTAATTTGTTTCATATGCCAGCCAGCTACTGCTTTCAAGGCTGCATATGAAAGTCTTGGCCTGGATTCTTCTGGTGGTAAATCAGTTACTATGAGCAAAATTTGGCATCTAGTTCAGGTACACCCTACTGATCAATCTTGCAAATACATGATGTAAATGCAAAAACTGCTAGATATGCCTTTCAGGCAGAGTATGTAACAAGGTTATCATCTGATGATTTGTGTTATACAGACTTTGATGGGTGAGAATTCAAGTGTGCAAGGAAGCGTGTCAAAGAAAATGTCACTAATAATGGGTGCAAGGCGGCACCTGGAGTGGGGGCATGAGAAGTATATCATGGAAATGATACAAAGTCACCCGGCGCAGGTAATACAAGATATAATTATGTTTATTTTCACAAGCTGTTAGCCTGTTAGTGTTTTATTGTATTCTCATATTGTTAGAATAGTGTTGTGGACTATGTTTATTATCTTGTCCAGTGGTGAAAACATGTTTCATTATCCTTTCACCAACAAACACCTACGAATCTGTATTTGTGGCATATTCTTTGTAGCTGTTCTTTTTTGCATAATACTTCATTTGCTACTTTTTACTGTAGGCTGCTCTTGGTGGAGTGGTTGGCAATTTGCAACGGATTCATGCTTTTCTTAGGGTTTGTGGTCACTTCTCACTTGAAATAATCATATTATACTTTATGGGGGTCAACCTCTGATCTTTCACGAGGAGCATGTGGTTGTAACTCTGCTAACTTTATTTTGTTTTGCAGATCCGGTTAAAAGACTATGGGGTTCTTGATTTTGATGCCAGCGATGCTCGCAGGCAGCCTCCGTACGACACCACGTGGCAGCAGGTGTTTTTTTAACTCTTGTGTAATATTCAAGTATTGGGTTAATCTAACCATGATCTTACTTGCGCTAGTTCATAAAATGAAGTTATTACTGTTCTGTGTATAACAGATCTATTTCTGCTTGAGAACCGGATACTATGAAGATGCAAGGAATGTTGCTTCACGTTCTCGTGTTTCTCACCAATTTGCATCACAGGTACTGATTTTCTGGTGCATCTTAGTGAAAATTTTTAAACAAACCTTAGCAACCCTTTTTTTTGACAGCTGGCTGAATGGATCACAAATGGAGGCACAGTATCAGTGGAAACTGCTTCTATTGCTGCAGAAGAATGTGAAAAAATGTTAAGGATGGGTGATCGAGCAGGTCGAGGTACTTTTGACAAGAAAAAGTTACTTCTATATGCACTCATATCTGGATCCCGTAGGCAGATTGATCGCCTACTCAGAGAACACCCTACCCTTTTCAACACCATAGAGGATTTCTTGTGGTTCAAGCTATGTGCTGTTCGAGACAGTTCTGGTGGATCGAGTTCTGCTGTTTTGAACGAGGGCTTAGCACCTTACAACTTAGATGATTTACAGGCTTATCTTAACAAATATGAACCATCGTATTATACAAAGAATGGGAAAGACCCTCTGGTATACCCATATGTGTTACTGCTGAGCATACAGTTGGTTCCAGCTGTCCTATATTTGTCTAAAGATATTGGAGATGATGGATATAACGTAGATGCTGCGCATATAGCAATTGTGCTGGCGGATCATGGTGTGTTATCTGATTTTACTGGAACAGGTCATAAGTTAGGGGTGACTGATGCTGTTGCCGAGTCAGCTAGTATTATTAGACAGTATGGTTCACTTTATTTGAGGCATAATAATCTTTCCATGGCATTGGAATACTATGCACAAGCTGCAGTTACGGTGGGGGGTGGACAGCTGTCATGGTCTGGAAGAGGAACTGTCGATCAGCAAAGGCAGCGGACTCTGATGATGCAGCAGTTGCTCATGGAGATACTGTTACGTGATGGTGGGATTCTTTTGTTACTTGGTCCAAGTGGGGCAGGAGAAGAAGGTGAATTACGTCGATACTTAATTGATCCAAAAGATAGGCACCAATTTTTGTTTGAAGCCGCTCGCCAGTGTCAGGAAGCTGGTCTTAATGAGAAAGTAAACTCACTCCCTTATAAGAATTGTAGGGCTTTGTATCCTGTATTTTGTATAATAATTTTCTATTTCATCTAGCAGTTATGACCGATTTAGTTATAATGGGTCAGTTTGGGATGTGTCTTACCTTCGACAAGGCACATGATAAAGTTGACCCAAAGGGGAAGGGGTTAAATTGGCCTAACAGGTGAAAGTTGCTAAAAGTTAAAAATACATAATAGAGATACAGTAATATATCTACGTAGTTATTCAAAGATATATATCTTTGATGTAATAGTAGTTTTCTCTGTAATTATAAATAATGCGTTAGCTGTTTTAAGAACTGGACAGCAGAAGTTTCTGCATGTCCTGCTGATCTAAGGCGGTCCATATTTCCCCATATGAAAAAATGACCTGTTTCAACCAGGTCTCATTTTGACCCGTTATTCAGCCCACCATATTCTTACCTCTAGTTAATGCTACATTTTTATTATTTATAATCCCCCTTTTAGGACCAATATGTGTATGCTTTGGCAGCTCCTTGAGTTGATGACAATACCTGCATAAATATTGATTTCTGCCTAAATTTAGGACCAATATGTGTATGTTATTTTGTTAGTCCTTATTACCCATTTGTCATTCTTGTGCCTAGGCTAGATAAGCAAAGCAACTTGATGTGCCCTTTTTTCTTTCAACGCGCACCATCAATTCAAGTGGCCACATTCTACAGATTCACAGTTTTTTTTATGGACATTCTTTTTATTGACCCACCCTCTTAATGAACATCCTTATTTTTTCTGAATAAAAAACTATTCTTTTAAATTATTTGCTTCACTGTTGCTAGCTGATTTTTTTTATTGAGGTAGGTATTAGTGTAGTGTGTACTTGAACTCCTCTACAAGCTATATACCGCATTGTATCATAGATCCGTCTATTAAAACTTATATATCTTACCGTTGCAGTTTATTGTTGCCTGCTACTGTTTGAACTTTTGATAATTGTTAATTACTGTTTTTTGTGTAAAGATGTATAGTTTGCTAATAATTCATCTTCATTTCAGTCTATAGAGATTCAGAAGAGAATAGGGGCGTTTGCAGCAGCACTGGATACCATAAACAAGGGCCTTTCAGAAGCTATCTGTTCGTTATCACGTGGTAGACTGGATGGGGAGAGCCGCACAGCTGGGCTTGTTCATTCTGGAAATGAGTTGCTGGAGGCATTTAAATACTACCAGAACATCAGGTCAAATTTTAATCTTGGTCTGGAAATTACAATGAGTTTGAATTTAGGCTTGCAATTTTGCATCTCTTTGAAGCAGCAGTGATGTCATAATCTATTTTGCTGCGGTCAAACCCCTTTGATTGCATTTATATATAACGAGAATCCTGCTTTCATCTTTTGTCTTGGTGGATGGAAACATTTTTTTTGGATCAAAATTTTAGTATAGGTGATGCAATAAAAATTGATCACAAAACTATTGTTATTGATCTAAAATTAACAAATACCAAAACATTTTAAGAGTCTAAAAGCATATTACAAATACACTTGTCGCACAATCCATTTAGATTTTTTCTCTTTTAACTCTTTTTTCTTCTGCCTGGTCCTGTTTAAGGTAAAACATAATTAGTAAAGAGTTTAATCTACCACTATTTCTATAATTTTAGATTCTGTACAATCTTATTTTCCAGAAGACAGGTTTCAGATTAATATATGCATCTTCATTAATTTGAAGTATTTAAATGATAATTATCGGTGCTGACTTTGTTTTAACTCGTCATATTTCTAACTGCATTGTGCAGTCCCCAAGAGAGAGACCATGTTTCGGAGCAAGAAACTTTGTTAAGACAGCTTGAGACAATTTTGTCCATCCACAAATTGGCACGGCAAGGACAATATCTGGATGCTTTAAGGAAGGTTGCCACACTTTCATTTCTGCCTTTTGATCCCCATGCTCCCGATGCCACAACAGATATGTTCCAAAATTTGTCTCCCTATGTCCAAGCTTGTGTTCCAGACCTTCTGAAGGTCTCTCTTCAGTGTATTGACAACGTCAGAGATACAGATGGGTCACTTCGTGCTTTGAGAACCAAGGTAAAGTTGTTTTCGTTAACATAAATTGTTATTCACTCACTTCCTGAACAAAACTATATTTTTTTTACTTGCACATTTTTGTGACTTCGACTTATGATTAACTAGGGGTGGGCAAAAAAACCGGTTCATGATCCAAACTGGAAAAAACCCGAAACTGGTTTAAAAAACTGTTTTTTAATAAAATGGCCGGGACCGGTTTAAAAATCGGTTAAAACCGATCCGACCAGGTTAAAAACGGGTAAAATATAACCAAAACCGGTTTCAAACCGATTCAGTTTAAGTCAAACCGTGGTTTAAAAACCGATCCGGTTTTGAAACAAAACTGGTTTGCCCACCTCTATGATTAACTACCAAAATACCTTTTTATAAGACAAAGCTACGAAAGCTAGTGGACCTTCATCAATCTCACCAACATCTTGATGAGAGACGAGTCATTTTGTTAACTGATTTTTAATAAAGTGCAAGTTATCTTTCAATTTATCCTATATATAATCACTTATATTTAAATGAGTGGAGCGGGCATGCCCATTACTGATTTGGCATAAATGTACAGTAATTTGTAATTTTCTTTAAACAAGTTTAAGTATATCCTTTGTGCAGATTGCCAATTTCCTTGCAAACAATTTGAATCGCAACTGGCCACGTGACTTGTACGAGAGAGTAGCTCGAACCTTGTGAAGTTAGAGTTATGTGTTCTGGCTTATGATATGTTGTTATTAGGCTCGTGAGATATGTTTTAGTGAGTTTTGTCAAGAAATCAATCTTGTGGAAAATTTGTGCAACTATGGATGTATGATTGTAATGATGCAGATGATCTATATTCTAAATTTGTTTACAAATGCCAATTTTTAAAAGCTATCTTTTGCACGACTAGAACAATAAATATTACCCTCCGTCAGTCCGTTGTTCACCTGAAGTCTTATCAGCTTTTTACTGTTGATGTCGGTATGTTACTTATAATGTTAGGTGTTGATGCAAGTATAATAAATCTGAAGATATTGGAATATACTTCTGCTATGTAGCATATTACTAGAACCTTTTTCCCATACATTTATCAACTTGCTGATAGTTTTATTCTAATTATTCGTCTGCTGATATCATTTCAGACCACAAAGTACACAAATTTACTTGTATTCAAAGAAAACTTCATGGCGATTTTTATATTATACAGAGAATACATTCAATTAATTACTTATTTAGAGTACCATTGACCTTGGTATATTATTTATTACTAATACAAGAAGTCCTTGTTTATAATCTACCAAAGTTTAGATTATTTTAGGGCTTTTGATAACTATCTTTGATTAACATAAAGTTTGGTGGAATATGATATTCAATTATAAAGAAAGAATTTTGTACGCGTATTCGCTTTTCAAATAAAAAGAAAAAAGACATTTCATTCATGTATTCATTTTTTTAGGGTATGTTTGGTAAGGTGAGTTTTTTTTCAGAACCAAATAAATGTACACAACTGTGAGAATCAGTTTTTTACTCTTAAAATGTACATGTATTTTCATCATGTTAGTTCATCAAGTAGATATTCATGGATTTTCATCGTGTTAGGTCGTCAGATACATGTATTTTCGGACCATGCACATGTATTTTGTTTCGTTTGTATCATAACTATCTTCACGATGAATAGTATGAAAACACATGTGCACTCTTCATATCGCTCATTATACTCGGCTCTATAACCAATAAAACAGTTATTAAACGTTTAATTTAAACATAACAAGGAAAATACATATGCATTGTTAAGAGTAAAAGGTGGTTCTCGTAGTTCTGTATATTTATTTCGTTCTGAAAAGAACCTTGCACATGTTTGGTATGGCGACATGAATTCGTAATGGAATGTAATGAACATTGTAATGGAATAAATGAAGTAATAAAATGATTTATTACCATAATAATTATGTTTGGCTGTAAAAATATAATTGAATGTAATTAAAAATTAAAAAAAAACTAAAATAATCTTTGATGATGTATATATTTTTTGTTTGGTGGGTAGTTAATAAAGGTTTTTTTTTTATGTAATTCTCATTCCATTCCAAGACGTAATGAATTAAAAATAAAAAGCCCTTAATGAATAAAATTTAAAGGTTTTGATGTAATGGGTGATTGCATGTAATGGGTGATTGCATGTAATGAGCCATTACATTACGTAATTGTAAACAAACACAATTTTTGCATTCCGTCGTAATGATTTTTTTCCATTCCTACTTCCAATACGACGTATCAAACAGTACATTAAGGTTTTTTTAACGGTGAAATTCAATTAGAGCATAAAACTAGCAAGATGATAGAAAGCAACAAAAGAGTAACATTATACGATTGGAGAGATAGCTAAAGCCTGGGGTTTTCACCCAACGATCTTAATCTAATCTAAATTTCTTACACCTATTATTCATCTAAGAAAAAGACAAACTTTGATCATCCTTGAAGATATTACAACCGCTGGACTCTTTTGATCGGAAAACCTTAGCATTTTTCGCTTCTCCAAATATGCCAAACCGAGCTGAAATTGACAGCCTCAAAGCATTGAAGATGAAACGGCGAGAACATTTTTTTTGGTGCGCAAACGATTAACAAAATGGCAAATACGTTTGTAATCCATATCCTGTCAGTCCGGTCATAAAACATATAATAGTATGTTATGCGTAAAACAACCGAAAATGATGATCGAAAATGATGATCGAAAATGATGATCGAAAATGAAAGAAAAGGTGAGCCGTGTAAATATATATTTGGTCTAGTTTGATTGATCCGGTTTGATCTCGTTTAGTCTGTAATATATTATGCTTGATCTTACTAGCCAAGATGCTTTTTGATTGGAGTATATGTTTTTTATTTATTAATTAATTGTTCATTTTTAAAAATAAATATAATAGTTAAATTAAGTTTACTATATCACTTTCATTCGAGTGATAATTGCAAATTTTAAAAAGTTATAAAGTATTTTAGTTGATAAAACTGTCATTATACAAAAGAAAAATAAAATAAAATTAATAATAATGCATTTTTTAAATTATATGTTTTTAATTAATAAACTATAATCTTATCTTATCTTAGTATATTATAAATTATTTGAGACTTTTGTGACAAACTTTTAGATAGCTGAATTTTCAAACTTTTGTAACAAACATTTAAGACTTTCATGAGGCAAGTTGTTAGATATCTTGTCATATCATACATGATGACTTTTAGTAGCAACTTTTTGTAACAAACTTTTATAACAACCTATTAAAATAACATTTTAAGTTTAAATTGAAATATGTTTTTATCTATTTATTATTTTCATACTCTAATTTCACTATATTTTTAAAAATTTATGCTCTTTAATTCAATATCCATTTCAATAAATTTTATTAACTTTTAGTTGTTTTTCATTTTTTGCGGGCTTATTTTGATTTAACCTTTTTACCACTATAAATTAATGTGAATACGAACTTGATAGGTAAGATAGTAATATTTGTTACTTCAAAAATCGTCACCAAATACTCACCACCACATTTTGCGAGCACCATACTAGTAATTATAAAACGAGGAAGCACAAGCAAAAGGATGTAAATTGACAAGACCACCCATCTGTAAAAAAAAAAGAAGTTAATTTAGCCTAGTAAAACACGGTAAAAAGAAGAGTTTCGTTCTTTTTTTTGGGAGAATTAGAGGAGAATGCGGCTATCTTGCTCAAGCGGATTCGAAAATTCTCCATGACTCAAGATATAAAGGCTCGTGTTGCTATTCATATTTTTAATAGGACTCTTTTTGCTATCGCTAAAGGAGTGAAGCCCATATATTATCTCGGCTTTTTATTAATTAATTGTAAATCCTATTATCTTAATAAAATGATGTTTGATTTTAGTAGTCAGCTTGTGATGAATAGGGTTCCCAAATCTATCGAGTTTATGGACGCTATTGCTAAGATTAATGATCCTCAGTGTGAGTTGCTACTCCATCGTGCTTATGCAGGTATATCCAAACTATATTTTGCTATGCGTACATGTTCTTCCCGGGTCTTCGAGCGGGCTCAGTGTTCTTTTGACGTGACTCTTCGTTATGCTCTTGAGCGTATTGAACTGCTTATGGACCTGGATTTGGTGACTGGCAGTGGAGGCTTGCCACTTTACCTTTTGCATTTGGGGGGCTTGGTGTTTATTCTGCAGGTGATGTTTTGAACTATGCATTTCTTGCGTCTAGACTTCAATCTGCTAACTTGCAATCTATGTTGCTTCGATATCTTGATATTGTTATATATGGGCATGCCTTTGATGATGCGTTGAGTACTTTTAATTTGGAAATGAAGATTGATCTTTTGAGTAACCCAAGTGAGATCGTTGCCCCCAAACTTATGAAAAAACCGACAGATATATATTTCACACATGTTACTCAAATGGCTGATTCTACTTTTTCCTTATCTACTCCACAGATGGCTTTATGGAAGTCTCAAATGGAGGACCATACTTCTGATTGGCTCAGGGTGGTTGTTCCGATTTCTGGTTTGAGACAGACTATGAATGCTAGGACATACTGGTGTGTATTATGCTATCGGTTAGGTGTTTCTTTATTCTCTGTTCCGAAGTCGTGCTCATCTTGTGTCACACTCCCAAAATATCAGAGTATAATGGCGACAAGGGAGTGGTGACGTCATGATTATCATACACACACAGTCACAAAGAACGACCTCTAAATGGGACGTTCGGAAAATAGATCACTTGTGATTAATAAAATAAATAGTTTTAACCAAGTGCGGAAGCATAAAACTGGATACGGTTACAAAACATAGTTTTCTCAAATGGTACAAATGATCTTGGTTTCAAAGAAATGACGGCAATGCATGAGACCTCACTTAACATCTTCCTTCTTAATACCTGAGAAAAACATTGCTAAAGTGTCAACATAAAGTTGGTGAGTTCATAGGTTTAGTTAATTTGAAATGTTTAATGAACCACAAGATTTTCCCAAAAGTGATGACAATATAACAGATACAAAGTCATCCCAAAAGTATTTATTACAGTCTAAGCTCGTGACACCGAAGCGTTAACAACACCGGCAGTATAATCATATAAATGTAGCCCAAACTAGATGCCTAAACCCACGACATCCTATCTCAGACTCAAATGAAACTGTGCCCGCTTGTCCCCTTGTTGGACAAGACAGACAGGGATGTCAATCCCGATAGATCTATCCATTACATTCGCGCTTACACAAAGTAATTAACGGTTCACGATTCACGGGCCAAAGCAACTGGGTTTTTAGTGGGACTTAGACTAATATATAAATCAGTAAATGCACTTGTGTTCATACGTTAAAATCAAGCAATGTCTCACCCCAAAAAGCAATAAAAATAGTTAAATATGGGGCTATAAACTCACCTCGTAATTCAGCAAAAAGGACGAAAGTAAAAGTAGCTCGAGAGTACGGTTACGCTAGCCGCGACCTATTTAATTATGAGGATCGCGTTACGACATGAAAAGTTATACCAATAAAAGACACGACACCCTAGTTGTGCTTGACAAAACTTTACGTTTACGAAAAATACGACACATAAAAATCGGTTATTAAACGGTCGGGTTTTACGGGTTAAATTATACCCTTATATTACAAAATTCGTTCTTGGGCTTTAAATAAACTCAAAACTTAACACTGGCCCAAAATGAGCCCAATATTCCCACTCACAAACCGGCCCAAGGGTCATATGACCCGGCCCGGCCCATAGGCGATATAAACAAGGAATCCAAGGAGTAAATACGTGTGTTTATTCACACAACTCTCAAAAACAGAGAGTTATCTCTCTCTCTCTTCTCTCGAAACATCCCCACCGCCCCACTCTTATCTCTCTATCTAATCTGGATCGGTTCATCTCCTTCCATGGCTATCATGTTTTCAGTTTGAATATAACAATCATATATGGGGTGGTTTGTGGTGTTTAGATCGCGTGAGATGTGGGGTTTCATCCCCACATCAAACCGATTGGGTTTCTGATGGTGTTCATCCTCATGGTTAATATGATTCTTCTCCAAAACAAAGATAAGTTATTCATCCTTATTTTCTTTTAATAAAAGTTAATTGATTTCCGATTTATAAAAGATCAGTGGGTTTGGATAACTTGTATAAATTTGTTGAGAACCAATGGCTCTCGGATTTGAAAATAAATAGATTAGGGTTTCGAAATATTTGGGGGTTTCTCTAAATCTTGAGTTTAAATACGATTAATTAATGTTTTCTTGTATAAAATTATGTTAATTTAAACATATAATCGGTTTTATAAAATTTAGGGTTTCGGTCAATTGGGGGTTTTTGCATAACTCGTTTTCAGTCAAATTAACTATTGGATTCGGGTTTAGATTATGTTTAATTAGAGTTTTAATTAATAAAAATCAAATTAGGGTTTATACAAAATTGGGGTTTTTATATTCGGTTGATAAATCATGATTAAGTGGCGTTTCTGGAATATATAAAATATTAATTTCATGTTTAAAAAGGTTTTTAATTTCTAGGGTTTCGATTTGAAAAGGGGGTTTTATACCCGCGACATAATTGGGGGTTTTTATGATGTTTCTGTAAAATAAAATGGTTAAGACATTTGGATTATGTGACATTGATTGATGATGGTTTCGGCAGAAAAAACAAGCAACTTGGTTGGCTTGGTTTGGTTCTCGGTTTGGCCTTGATTGGGGTCTCGGTTTGGTCTTGATTGGGGTCTCGGTTTGGTCTCGGTTTGGGGTCTCGGGTTGAGTCTCGGTTTGTTTGACAGAAAATGGTCATGGTCATGTTCAAGTAATAATACTATGTTTTATCCTTTTCAGTTTTTAATTAAAATAAGACCGTGACGAATACTAACACATTCGTTTGATTTCTCGCAGGTTTGTCAAAGACGAGCACAACTAAGATTTCATACAGGAAAAACGAAGGGACGAAAAAGACTCACAATGGGATGCTAAGTTTCGGTGTGCAGGTTCGGACGAGATGGATGGCTTGACTCTTTCGGTTTCGCAGGTGTGGACGAGATGTATGGGTCGGCTGGACACTTCCTTCACTTTACCCAGGAATTTGTATTTGGAAGACTTGTACAGGATTTGTAATTGTAATATTGGACTTTGAAAAACTTTGTGTGTTGTGTTTGGACATTGGGTAAACTTTAGATTTGTATTTAATCATGTATTATTAGTCTAGGGTTAGATTCAAGCTGAAATTGGTAACTTGTGATATACCCAATTTGGGTAAACTAGGCATGTGTGTTGTCTTGTAGTGCTTAGTGGGTAATAAACTATAGGATTAAATTGTAACTGAAAATGTGACTCTTGTTAAGCAAGTTTTTGAAGTAAAAGTGAATAATGGTTTATACTTAAATGTTTGTACATGATGTATCAGTTGTACTACTCGACTCGGGTTCGACGGGTATTTAAGTTTTAGACGCGAAACTGAATAAACACGACTCTATAACAGTTTGACACACGATCCAAAACAAAGGCAATTATGCGAGACTTCACGTGATTTAGTAAGTACATCAAATAAACATACGGCAAACATAATACGCCCACCAATTTCGTGTATTGCATTCAACTTAATAGTCGCGAAAACTCGAGATGTTACATATGCTCTCCCTAAAAAGGGCTTTGTCCGCAAAGCAAAATAATTAACACATTCACGTGGACAGCTTGTCGGTAAATAATTAAAGTACTCATACTATATGAATAAATTAATATGGAAATTTGACGGATGTCACAGTATTCCCATGTTTTAGAGATTTCGTCACGAAATCAAGACGTTGTTGTAGTGGGATGGTTAGCGAAAAGATGAGGATACTTGCTCTTGAATTGATCTTCACGTTCCCACGTGTATTCTGGACCTCTACGCGCATTCCAACGGATCTTCACAATAGGTATACGGCTTTGCTTGAGTTGTTTGACTTGACGGTCCATAACTTCTACCGGTTCTTCTACAAAATTGAGTTTGTCGTCGAGTTGAATCTCTTCCAAAGGAATAACGAGTGTCTCGTCGGCTAAGCATTTCTTCAGATTGCAAATGTGGAACACATTATGCACTCGGCTAAGTTCTTGGGGTAATTCCAAACGATAGGCTACGGGACCAATCCTCTCTATAATCTTGAAGGGTCCAATGTAACGAGGATTTAACTTTCCACGCTTTCCAAAGCGAATCACACCCTTCCAAGGTGAGACCTTCAACATGACTCTATCACCAACCTCAAACTCAAGGGGTTTGTGCCTCATGTCAGCATAACTCTTTTGTCGATCTCTTGCGGCTTGCATACGGCTCTTAATCTTAAAGATCTTCTCAGTAGTCTCGTGTATGATCTCGGGTCCAGTGAGTTGTGCTTCACCAACCTCTGCCCAACACACGGGTGAACGACACTTCCTACCATACAGTGCTTCGAACGGCGCTGCCTTAATGCTAGTGTGATAACTATTGTTGTATGAGAACTCCACCAGAGGTAGGTGTCTATCCCATCTATTTCCAAAGTCAATCACACAAGCTCTCAGCATATCTTCTAAGGTTTGAATGGTCCTCTCACTTTGACCGTCAGTTTGGGGATGGTACGCAGTGCTCATATCCAACTGCGTTCCCAATGCCTTCTGCAGTGACTTCCAAAACTGCGAAGTAAATCGGCTGTCTCGGTCGGAGATTATAGACACAGGTACACCATGCTTCGTGACTACTTCCTCCAAGTATGTTCTTGCTAACCTATCCATTCCATCGGTCTCCTTGATGGGTAGGAAATGAGCCGATTTGGTGAGTCGGTCGACGATTACCCAAATCGTGTCGAATCCGGCTGCGGTCTTTGGTAGCTTGGTAATGAAATCCATAGTGATCCTTTCCCACTTCCATTCTGGCAGTTCGGGTTGGACCAATAATCCTGATGGTTTCATATGTTCGGCTTTGACTTTGGCACAAGTCAAGCACTTGCTAACGTATGTAGCAATATCCGCCTTCATGTTCGGCCACCAATACAACATCTTCAGATCATGATACATTTTGTCAGATCCCGGATGTATGGAGTATTTTGACTTATGCGACTCATGCATAATCAAAGATCGCAGGTCACCATGGCATGGTAACCAACTCCTATTATCAAGGCATAACGTTCCATCCGAGCGTGCTTCTAACTTCTTTATCATTCCTTCAACATCTTCAGTCTTGAGAATTTCTTCCTCGACTGCCTCTTTCTGAGCCTTGAGAATTAAGGATGGAAGGTCTAAGTCAATGGTCATCACCAAAGCCTTCACCCTAAGAACTCTCTCCTTTCGACTCAAAGCGTCGGCCACGACATTTGCCTTGCCCGGGTGATAACGGATTTCACAATCGTAATCACTGAGCAACTCTAGCCAACGTCGTTGTCTCATGTTGAGTTCCTTTTGATTCAAAATGTGTTGTAGACTCTTATGATCAGTGAATACAACACACTTAGTACCATAAAGGTAGTGTCTCCAAATCTTTAGGGCAAACACCACTGCTCCCAACTCTAGGTCATGAGTTGTGTAGTTCTTCTCGTGCACTTTTAGTTGTCTTGATGCGTAAGCTATGACCTTAGTCCTTTGCATCAGTACTGCACCTAACCCTTTTATGGATGCATCACAATACACCACAAAGTCTTCATTACCCTCGGGTAGGGCTAGTATGGGTGCTTCACACAGCATCTGCTTCAATGTCTGAAATGCCAAATCTTGATCCTCTTTCCACTCAAACTTCTTATCCTTTTGAGTCAATTCCGTCATTGGTTTAGCTATCTTGGAAAAACCTTCAATGAATCTCCTATAGTAACCAGCAAGACCTAAAAATTGGCGGATCTCCGTGGGTGTTGTTGGAGTCGCCCAATCCTTCACGGCCTCGATCCTAGCAGGATCAACGTGAATACCACTGCTGTCGATTACATGCCCAAGGAATTGCACTTTGTTTATCCAAAACTCACATTTGGAAAACTTTGCATACAACTTCTCCTTCCTTAGCAGCTCTAGTATGGTCTTCAAATGTTCCTTGTGTTCTTCTTCATTACGAGAATAGATGAGAATATCATCGATAAATACAATCACAAACTTGTCCAAGTATGGTTTGCAAACTCGGTTCATGAGATCCATGAATACCGCAGGCGCGTTTGTCAAACCGAAAGGCATAACTTGGAACTCGTAGTGTCCGTACCGGGTTCTAAAAGCCGTCTTATGAACGTCTTCCTCTCTAACCCTTAGTTGATGATATCCTGACCTTAAATCGATCTTCGAGTATATGCTAGATCCTTGCAATTGGTCGAAAAGATCGTCAATTCTTGGTAATGGGTAACGGTTCTTTATCGTCAGCTTATTCAATTCTCGGTAATCGATACACATTCTAAAGGATCCATCTTTCTTTTTGACAAATAAGACCGGCGCTCCCCAAGGTGAGGAACTTGGTCTAATAAAACCTTTGTCAGAAAGTTCCTTTATCTGTTCAGCTAACTCTGTCATCTCGGCCGGTGCTAGACGGTGTGGGGCTCTAGCAACAGGCGCGGCTCCTGGTGTAAGCTCGATGTGAAACTCCACTTGCCGTGCTGGTGGTAGTCCTGGTAAGTCCTCTAGGAATACGTCCGGAAAGTCTCTAACGATCGGTACATCTTCCACCTTCTTCTCGTGATCTTCTTCTCCTTCCTTTTGTGTTATTTGAACCAAGAACACTGGGCATCCCTTCTCAATGTATCTTTGGGTCCTAATACATGAGATGACTTCCAATCTTGATCCATTCTTCACTCCACTCCTTTCGCCTTGTATGATCAGTACATCGTTTCCATAAGGAACACGGACGCACTTCTCATGACATACAATCTCCGCGTGATGCTTCGACATCCAATCCATTCCAATGATGACGTCAAAACTTCCCAATTCTATAGGGAGTAGGTCGATACTAAACGAACGACCTTGTAACCTTACACTACATCCTTTCAGGATAACGTCGGTGGTTACTGACTTCCCATCGGCTAATTCTACATTATACTTAACGTCTAACGCAGTAGGGGTAACATTTAGGCGTTCACTAAATATAGACGACACAAAACTCCTATCCGCACCAGAATCAAATAGTACTGAAGCATAGTTGTTATTGACTAGAAACGTACCAGTCACAACATTGTTGTCTTGCACTGCAGCTTCAGCACAGAGATGATACACTTTGCTAGGTGCCGTGAATCCTCCAGGAGTACTAGTTGTGGCTCGGTTATTCCCTCCTCGTTTCCCTTGGTTCTGCCTCTGGTTCCCTTGGTTGTGATTCTGATTCCCTCGAATCTAGTTACCACGACCTTGGTTCCCACTGCTTGGACACTTGTTCTTGTAGTGACCTTTCTCTCCACATCCAAAGCAAGTGACATTTGCTCCTTGGCCACCTTGCGTTCCAGGTCCTCTTTGGTTAGTAGGACGAGGTGGTGCTCGACATTCCTTTGCCTTATGTCCGGCCTTCCCACAATTGTAGCACGTAGGGGGACATGCTCCTTCGTGGTGTCGGACACATTTTCCGCAAAAAGGAAGTCTTCCAGCGTAGTTTCCAGTATTACCTTGTCCAGCAGTAAACACCCTTGCTACTTCTTGTCGCTTGTTCTGGTTGTAGTTGTTTGGGTTGTTGCTGTTGTTGGTATTGTTGGTATTGTTGTTGTAGTGGTTGCCAAACCACTTCCTTTTATCCCCAGTATTTTCTCCCAACTCTTGTACCACTTGGTACATCAGACTTTGAGCCATGTCGATTGCCTCGTGCAAATCAGTTGGCTTGGATGAAGTCACATTCCCTTTGATGCTCAAAGTTAGTCCTTCAATGTATCGCTCCAACAATCGGTCGTCGTTGGGCACCATTTCAGGACATAACAAGATCAGCTCTTGAAAGCGCTGATTGTAAGCAGTAAGAGCAGTACCCTTGACCTTCAGGTTCCACAGCTCAACTTCCATCTGCTTGACTTCATTCCGTGGGCAGTATTTCCTCACAAACATGGCTTTAAATTCACTCCAAGGCGTCGCTTGGGCAACGTCAATGGTCACTACACGAGCATAGACGTTCCACCAAGTCAAAGCACCATCCACTAACGTGCTTGACGCAAACTTCACTTTATCAGCTTCAACAACATTGCTAATCCCAAACTGGGATTCTAGCTTCTCAAACCATCTAGTTAATCCTACCGCTCCTTCAGTACCGCGGAAACTTACTTGCGTAACTGCACGAAATTCCTTGTAGGTACAAGTCCGTGCAATAGCATTAGTAGCTCCTTGGTTGGTCTCCTCCTGTGTGCTAGCTGTACGATTTGCTTCAGCTGTTGCGAGTGCCTCGGCCACTCGTTCGGCTATCATTTGACTTAGCATGACGGTGTCAATTCCACCGGTAGTGGCTGGCGGATTTTGCGTTTCGGATCTTCTAACTGGCGCCATAATCTAAAAAGTAATAGGACAATGAGTTTTTCCAGACATAACATGCATGGCACGCACAATACAATTATGAAATGCTCCAGGGTATAATACACAATATATAATGATCTCACAATTTTTGTAACCCATAATATCATTCATAGAATCGTTTGGTAGTACATCATAGTTTGTCATACATAATATAATAAAAGAAAATAAAATACCAACTAGCTAAGATAAACTTCAAAGCTTAGTGGTCATACAAGGATAAGTCGATGGTACAAGATAAATCTAACTAGTGCCCTCACGGCGCTGATGAAGCTCTCTCTCCAACTCTGCTAACCTCCTCTCAACCACGAGCTCACGAGCCTGGGAATCTCTAAGTCTAACATCGGTATCATAACAAGCGGCTCTAAACCTCTTATCCAAGTCTGCAACAGGGTCCTCCACTGGTGCCTCTAGTCCGCCTGTCTCAACCAATGGCTCTACTCCCCAACGGGTCATCAGGCTCTCGATCTCCTCAAGACGAGCATTCGGCATGGATTCCATTTGATCAAGAACAGTATGAAGCTGTCCTCGTAGACGGGTCACACATACCGTCAACACTGTCTCATCCCTAACTGGACTCTTCTTTGCCAGTGCCTCCAACTTATCCTGAACTTCATTATACTCTTCACCTAAAGCCTCTACAGCATCCTCCAACCTGTTTAATCGTGTCGTCACACATCCATCTGCCGCCCCGAGCATCACCACCGTCGATGTAGCTCTCCTAGGAAGAGGAGTCGTAGCTCTCGGCCCAGTAGAGATGCCAGCATCAGTAAGCATCTCCTGGTACACAGTAGGTACAGTCTCTGGTGGTGGTAGTAGTGGTATCTCTGGGACAGGACTGGCAGGTGTGCGGGCTGCATGCCTGTCAGTGGCAGTGAAAGGTATGAGGGGTCGGTAAGGTGAAAGTGGTGGTCGAGCAGCTCTCCCCCGAAGACGTCGTCTCGCATAGTAGAATGGTAGAGTACCAGGTGCTGGAGCAGGAATAGCAGTCCTTTCTCCTTCGTCTTCAGATGAAGATGAGGAGATGTGTGCTAGGGAAACCTCAGGAGTAGCAGCATATGCAGTAGGAGGGTCCTCAGTGTCTGTGACCTCCATGGGCTCTCCTTCCCCATCTGTGAACTCCATCTCATCATCCTCTGTCTCCTCTACCGTCTCATCTCTAGTAACTGATGTCTGACCTGGTGACTGCACCACGTCAGTGGCTAAGTCATCCTCTCCTCCGCCTTCTAGGCTGAGTACGTCGTCAGCTGGTGCATCAGGAATGCGGATCGGTGAACGACGAACCTCCTCAGTCTCTCTCTCTGTATCATCATCTGAAACCATCCGGTACCACGGATATCCTGATGGTGATCCTCTAGGTAGTCCTACTGATGAACTGATAGTCGACTGTGAACTACGGTTGTAGTACGCTCCTGTAGACGTGGAATCATCAGAAGAAGACATCGCTGTAATCATAAACAAAATAAATGTGTGTAAACATCTTATAAAATTAGTCCGTAAAAAGGACATTAACATAACATAACAATCATTGTTGAATCCACATGTATCCCATATAACATAATTCAGATTTTGTTGTTGCACATGTAACCCATGTAAATATACCTCGTAATTGTTAAATCACATGTATCCCATTTATTACTTATGTATCTACATATACTTAATACTTACAATCCGTATGATAATCGATTAATCATATAGCAGTTATAGTCTAGAGTTACTAAATGCAACCTAGTTCTCTATAACCATGTCTCTGATACCAATCTGTCACACTACCAAAATATCAGAGTATAATGGCGACAAGGGAGTGGTGACGTCATGATTATCATACACACACAGTCACAAAGAACGACCTCTAAATGGGACGTTCGGAAAATAGATCACTTGTGATTAATAAAATAAATAGTTTTAACCAAGTGCGGAAGCATAAAACTGGATACGGTTACAAAACATAGTTTTCTCAAATGGTACAAATGATCTTGGTTTCAAAGAAATGACGGCAATGCATGAGACCTCACTTAGCATCTTCCTTCTTAATACCTGAGAAAAACATTGTTAAAGTGTCAACATAAAGTTGGTGAGTTCATAGCTTTAGTTAATTTGAAATGTTTAATGAACCACAAGATTTTCCCAAAAGTGATGACAATATAACAGATACAAAGTCATCCCAAAAGTATTTATTACAGTCTAAGCTCGTGACACCGAAGCGTTAACAACACCGGCAGTATAATCATATAAATGTAGCCCAAACTAGATGCCTAAACCCACGACATCCTATCTCAGACTCAAATGAAATTGTGCCCGCTTGTCCCCTTGTTGGACAAGACAGACAGGGACGTCAATCCCGATAGATCTATCCATTACATTCGCGCTTACACAAAGTAATTAACGGTTCACGATTCACGGGCCAAAGCAACTGGGTTTTTAGTGGGACTTAGACTAATATATAAATCAGTAAATGCACTTGTGTTCATACGTTAAAATCAAGCAATGTCTCACCCCAAAAAGCAATAAAAATAGTTAAATATGGGGCTATAAACTCACCTCGTAATTCAGCAAAAAGGACGAAAGTAAAAGTAGCTCGAGAGTACGGTTACGCTAGCCGCGACCTATTTAATTATGAGGATCGCGTTACGACATGAAAAGTTATAACAATAAAAGACACGACACCCTAGTTGTGCTTGACAAAACTTTACGTTTACGAAAAATACGACACATAAAAATCGGTTATTAAACGGTCGGGTTTTACGGGTTAAATTATACCTTTATATTACAAAATTCGTTCTTGGGCTTTAAATAAACTCAAAACTTAACACTGGCCCAAAATGAGCCCAATATTCCCACTCACAAACCGGCCCAAGGGTCATATGACCCGGCCCGGCCCATAGGCGATATAAACAAGGAATCCAAGGAGTAAATACGTGTGTTTATTCACACAACTCTCAAAAACAGAGAGTTATCTCTCTCTCTCTTCTCTCGAAACATCCCCACCGCCCCACTCTTATCTCTCTATCTAATCTGGATCGGTTCATCTCCTTCCATGGCTATCATGTTTTCAGTTTGAATATAACAATCATATATGGGGTGGTTTGTGGTGTTTAGATCGCGTGAGATGTGGGGTTTCATCCCCACATCAAACCGATTGGGTTTCTGATGGTGTTCATCCTCATGGTTAAGATGATTCTTCTCCAAAACAAAGATAAGTTATTCATTCTTATTTTCTTTTAATAAAAGTTAATTGATTTCCGATTTATAAAAGATCAGTGGGTTTGGATAACTTGTATAAATTTGTTGAGAACCAATGGCTCTCGGATTTGAAAATAAATAGATTAGGGTTTCGAAATATTTGGGGGTTTCTCTAAATCTTGAGTTTAAATATGATTAATTAATGTTTTCTTGTATAAAATTATGTTAATTTAAACATATAATCGGTTTTATAAAATTTAGGGTTTCGGTCAATTGGGGGTTTTTGCATAACTCGTTTTCAGTCAAATTAACTATTGGATTCGGGTTTAGATTATGTTTAATTAGAGTTTTAATTAATAAAAATCAAATTAGGGTTTATACAAAATTGGGGTTTTTATATTCGGTTGATAAATCATGATTAAGTGGCGTTTTTGGAATATAGAAAATATTAATTTCATGTTTAAAAAGGTTTTTAATTTCTAGGGTTTCGATTTGAAAAGGGGGTTTTATACCCGCGACATAATTGGGGGTTTTTATGATGTTTCTGTAAAATAAAATGGTTAAGACATTTGGATTATGTGACATTGATTGATGATGGTTTCGGCAGAAAAACAAGCAACTTGGTTGGCTTGGTTTGGTTCTCGGTTTGGCCTTGATTGGGGTCTCGGTTTGGTCTTGATTGGGGTCTCGGTTTGGTCTCGGTTTGGGGTCTCGGGTTGAGTCTCGGTTTGTTTGACAGAAAATGGTCATGGTCATGTTCAAGTAATAATACTATGTTTTATCCTTTTCAGTTTTTAATTAAAATAAGACCGTGACGAATACTAACACATTCGTTTGATTTCTCGCAGGTTTGTCAAAGACGAGCACAACTAAGATTTCATACAGGAAAAACGAAGGGACGAAAAAGACTCACAATGGGATGCTAAGTTTCGGTGTGCAGGTTCGGACGAGATGGATGGCTTGACTCTTTCGGTTTCGCAGGTGTGGACGAGATGTATGGGTCGGCTGGACACTTCCTTCACTTTACCCAGGAATTTGTATTTGGAAGACTTGTACAGGATTTGTAATTGTAATATTGGACTGTGAAAAACTTTGTGTGTTGTGTTTGGACATTGGGTAAACTTTGGATTTGTATTTAATCATGTATTATTAGTCTAGGGTTAGATTCAAGCTGAAATTGGTAACTTGTGATATACCCAATTTGGGTAAACTAGGCATGTGTGCTGTCTTGTAGTGCTTAGTGGGTAATAAACTATAGGATTAAATTGTAACTGAAAATGTGACTCTTGTTAAGCAAGTTTTTGAAGTAAAAGTGAATAATGGTTTATACTTAAATGTTTGTACATGATGTATCAGTTGTACTACTCGACTCGGGTTCGACGGGTATTTAAGTTTTAGACGCGAAACTGAATAAACACGACTCTATAACAGTTTGACACACGATCCAAAACAAAGGCAATTATGCGAGACTTCACGTGATTTAGTAAGTACATCAAATAAACATACGGCAAACATAATACGCCCACCAATTTCGTGTATTGCATTCAACTTAATAGTCGCGAAAACTCGAGATGTTACATATGCTCTCCCTAAAAAGGGCTTTATCCGCAAAGCAAAATAATTAACACATTCACGTGGACAGCTTGTCGGTAAATAATTAAAGTACTCATACTATATGAATAAATTAAGATGGAAATTTGACGGATGTCACATCTTGTTCCAGGGTCTTTACAGGGGATATATGTGGTGATCATGATGTATCGTGTGCTGGTATTGTTGGTATTAAACATCGGCATAACGTTGTGCGCGATACCCTTCTTGACATTTGTTTTCAGTCAGGGATTTTAGTGGGTAAAGAGGTTGATATTGGACTGGGTGGAGGCTGGGACAAACCATTACGCCCAGCTGATATGTTGCTCTATTCATGGGATAGATGTACTGATATATGTGTGGATCTCACAGGGTCATCTCCCATGACGCAATCTGGGATGGTGGATTTTGTGCCAGGGCGTGCAGTGATTGAGTCGGCAAAGCGTAAACGTGTCAACTACGAGTCTAAGTGCGCGGATATTGGATACGGTTTTCTCCCTTTCTCTTTCTCTTTTTTTGGAGAACTTGAGAATGATGTTGTGAGCTTACTAAAGCGGATCCGAAGTTTCTCCATGACTCAAGATATTGGAGCACGTGCTGCTATTCACATTTTTAATAGGATCAATTTCGCTATAGCTAAAAGAGTGGGGGCTCAAATAGTATCTCGGCTCCCCACTAACTTTTTGTAAATCCTATTATTCTAATAAAGTGATGTAATAATAATAATAATAATAATAATAATAATAATAATAATAATAATAATAATAATTCGGTGCTTGTGTTTAATAAATATATGAAGACTGATCTTTTGAGCAATCAAAGTGAGATCGCTGCCCCCAAGCTCATGAAAAAAAATGGCAGATATATATTTCACACGGATTATAAAAAATGCAGAATCCACATTTTTCTTATCTCATCGACAGATTGCCTTATGGGAATCTCAAAAGGAGGAGCACACCTCTAATTGGCTTAGGGCGGTTCCTAATTCTGGATTGGGGCAAACAATGAACGATAAGACTTGTTCAGGTATCCCCTTATTTTATGTGTCGAAGCCTTGTTCAACGTGCTCAAGGGTTTTTGATGGGGATATTTATGGGGATCATGTGGTATCGTGTGCTGGTATTGTTGGGATTAAGCATCGACATAATATTGTACGTGATGCCCTTCTTGACATTTGTTATCGTTCGGGGATTTCAGCAGGTAAAGAAGTTGATATCAGACTGGATGGGGGTCTAACAAGCCATTACGTCCAGCAAATATATTACTTTACTCATAGGATGGAGGGCTTGATGTTTGTGTGGATCTGACTGGATCCTCGCCTTTGACCCAGACCGGGATGGCTGATTTTGTGCCCGATCGTGTGATGGTTAATGCTGCACAACGTAAACGTGTTAAGTATACAACTAAGTGTACGGCTATTGGATATGGGTTTCTCCCATTCTCTTTTTCTTCATTCGGGGAATTAGAAGAAGACGCAGTTACTTTCCTGAAGCGGATCCGGAAGTTTTCCATGGCTCAGGGCATTGGGGTACGTACTGCTGCTCATATATTTAATAGGATCAGTTTCACTATTGCTAAAGGAGTGGGAGCCCAGATAGTATCTCGGCTTCCCACTAATTTCTTGTAAATTCATGAAATGAAGTTTTTATAAAAAAATAAAATAAATAAATAAATAATAATAAATAAAAAAATATATATTAGAGTAAGGAGAGAGATCATATAAATTTTTTTTTTGTGAGAAGGATAAGAAGGATTTTCAGCCATTGATTTAAAATCAATGGATGAGATTAAATCACAATCCTAACAAACAAACTAACCATGTAAACGTGTTTTTTTTAAAGTTCTTCAAAAATTATGAAAAAAATCCAGTAGATCGGGTATGTTGGTGCAAAAAACTTTTGTGAAAAAAGTTTTTTTAATTTAAAGTTTTTTACGTTTTTTTAATGCACAAAAACAGAATTTTGATGCACAAAAACGTTTCCTTTTACGTCTTTTAGGTTTTTTGTGCATCGAGAATTCATTTTTATGCCCAACTTCTTTTGACTCTTTGCTTTAAAATATGATTCCGCATCAAACTATAATAAATTGAAAATTTTTTGAATGAAAAAAATTTTGTACACCAAAATTCACGTGTTTGTGCATCAAATTTTGTTTTTTGTGCATCAGGAAAACGTAAAAAACTCAAAATTAAAAAACGTTTATTCACAACTTTTTTATGCATCAACAAATCCGACAATTTGGAATTTTTTCAGAATTTTTTGAAGACTTTTTTAAAATCGTGTTTTGGTGGTTAGTTAGTTAGTTAGGAATATGGATTGATCTTATCCATTGATTTTAAATGATTGGCAAAAAGTCTTTTTATTTTAAATTTAAGAATAAAAATATATAAGTCCTTGATTGTGAGCCTGCTTCATCATATCATATATATCTGCTTTCATTCTTTCTTTCACTCCAACAACAACAACAAGAAGAAGAAGAAAGAGATAGATATATAAAATAAAAACGAATTAGCACTGGGGCGTTCCAGCAGTGAAATCGGCAGTAATAATAATAGTAATAATAATAAGTGTTATTGCACCGATTGGTTTATAAACTTATTTTTTAATAAAAATAATAAAAACAATAAAATGGATATCGATGATGATGACCACCAGATTCTTCTTTCACCCAAAGATCGTATTCTTAAGGTATCATCTTTTTTTTTATTTTAATTTCATGTTACTGATTTGTAAATGTGTTTGATTAGTTTTTTATTTTTAAAGTGATAAGATAGATTATTTTGACTAATGTAAAGTCAAAATTAGGGTTTCATGTATTATGATCTGTTTGTTTACCTCTGGATTGGGTACTCTTGTTGTTGTTTGTTTCGCCTTTTCGCCTTTTTTGAATTTTTTTTGTTAATTATGACATAATAAATTTAACCCGAAAAGGTGAGCTTATGACACATAAGCCCAAAACCAAATAAGCCGGCTATATAAGCCAGAAACATAAAAAATTAACTTATGGAACATAAGTTAAAAACCAAATAAGCCTTATCTTTTACCCAAAGATCGTATTCGGAAGGTATTTTTTTTCTTCTTAATTTCATGTTAGATTAGATTTTTCTCTAATGATTTAAGTGATAATTTAGTTCATTTTTACTAAAATTTGGGTTTCATATATTTGACCACATTCCTCGGGGTTTTCCTGGGTTAGGGATATAATTTGTTTACAATTTGCGGGTTTCGGTACTTTTCTTGTTGTTGAGGGGGTGTTTGTTTCGCCTTGTGTACCCGGCGTATGGTTTAACTGGATATCTGACTTTTTTTTTTGATATTTTTCGGGTTATATAAGCTTATCATATCATAACAAGCTTATATAAGCTGAATTTTTTTAAAGTAAGCCCCAAACAGTGAGCTTTTGAAACATAACCTGAAAGTACGATGATTTGTTTGTGTTTTGTTACGATGATTTGTAATTGTGTTAATAGTTATGATTAGATTTTTTTAAATGATAAGATAGCTTATTTTGACTAGTGCAAAGTCAAAATTAGGGTTTCATGTATTATGATCTGTTTACCTCTGGATTGGGTACTCTTGTTGTTGTTTGTTTCGACTTTTCGTTTATTTTGAATTTATTTGGCTCATATAAGTTAATTATGACATAATAAACTTATATAAGCCATAAAAAGCGAGCTTATGAGTTATGACACATAAGTCCAAAACAAAATAAACCAAAAGTCCGGATATATAAGCCGAAACAAACACCCCAAGTAATTTTATGATTTGTGAATGTGTTAATAGTTATTATTAGGTTTCTTTAAGTGATAAAGATAGCTTATTTTCACTACTGGAAAGTCTGGATTGGGTACTCTTGTTGTTTGTTTGTTTCGGCTTATGGATTATTTGGTTTTGGGCTAATGTTTCGTAAGCTTACTTTTTATGGCTTATTTTGAAACTTTTGGCTTGCGTAAGTTAATTTTGACATAATAAACTTATTTAAGCCGAAATGACTTGAAATAAGCCATAAAAAAGTGAGCTTATGACACATAAGTTCAAAACCAAATAATCCATAAGCCGGCTATATAAGCCAGAAACATAAAAAATGAACATATGAAGCATAAGTGATAAGCCATAAGTCCCACTATAAAAAATGAACATATGAAACATAAGCCAAAAACCAAATAAGCCGAAACAAACACCCCAAGTAGGTTTAGGTTTGTTGAAAAAAGTAATTTTTATAATATCTTATAGTACTTGTTGTAGTTTAGTGTAGAAAACGCGAATCGTGGTTGTTTCTTAATCATTATATAAAATTGCAAATTAGGTTTCACAGACTCATATATTATATACACTTGCCGGAATTCTTTCTCGGGGTTTTCGTGGGTAGGGGTATGATCCGTATAAAATTTTACCACTCCGGCTAGATTGGTACTCTTGTTGATGGGGTGTGGTGTGGCTTATTTGGTTCTGGGCTTATGTTTAACAAACTCACTTTTTGGAGCATATTTTGAAACTTTTTGGCCTTAATAAGTTTAAAATGACATAATAAACTTATATAAGGCAAAATGTTTCAAAATAAACAACAAAAGGTGAGCTTGTGAAACATAAGCCGAAAACCACATAAGCAATTATCCAGTTATATAAGCCCGAATCAGTCGTTGAAAATAATAACTTTAGATTCTCATGCATCTAGAAGCACTTGTTGTAGTTTAGTTGAAAAAACGGGAATCATGTTAAACTGCCACTCCTTTTCTTCAAATTAGAGAATAAAAAATCATCTAAGCGCGTTTTATGAACAAATAACTTGTGTGGAAGTGAGAGATACCTAGTATAAAATTAGGAATTATCTACTATTACCTGATGAGAAGAATCCACCCTCAACTGAGAATCATGAGAAGCAGTACTGATTGAAGGATCGGCATAAATCTGGTTTGCTCCAACTAGAAGCATCCTCTTTTTTAAATAAGAAGCGTGAAAAGTATGGGAAGAGAAGTTGAGCCGTATATTACTCTATTAAGCGCTGGACTGACTTCTGTATACTGAGAATTATACTGTTAGAAACAAGTTCTTGACTGATAATTGTTAGTAATAAAAAGAGGAGTGCAGATAATCGAAGACAAGTCGTTAAGCAGAAATTTTGTTACTTTATCTGACTTTTATGTAAGAAAATTTGAAAATTAGACTGGTGAAAAGAGTGAGTAAAATTTATGCAATTGAAGGATGATTTGGGATATATGTCCGTTGGTTTAGTTGTTGATGATTTTTAGCGTAAGTTATCTGTTACGGGTATTGCATTTGCGCTTTTCGGAACAAAAGAGGTATTGTATTTATAGTTTCTTTCTCATTGCGGCGTATTGCAAGTGCCCAGCAAGTTGGGGTAGGGTAGAAATTACTATAGTTATGATAATTATATGCAGAAATTAATTACCAAATGGCTAAATCCGATATGTGTACAATCCACTGGTACCCTTTTTTGACTTGGGAGTTCTGGTCATTAAATCGGTTCTGGTCATTTCCATATGAAACAGCTACCCGTTTTATAGATGTATATTTACCTTTTTTTTTTCCGTTTTACGATCCTTTGGGCAAATTGGTATTTCATATCTCGTAAACATTTGATGTTTAATGCAAATCATGTTTTCGTTTTTTTTTATCAGAGGCTTGCCCTAGTAAATGTCTCTGAAGAGAGCATGGAGCATCTACAGCATGGGTTAATTGCATTTGTTAAAAATAACAATGGCCAATTACCAGAAATTGTCGGTGCAATTCTGCCAACCGATACTGAAATGGAGGCAGCCATGGAACAAGATGCAGACCCTGACGCTGAAAAATTAATACTTGAAAGCATGGTCTGGTTGCAGTGGTTAATGTTTGATGGTGATCCTGATGTCGTCCTACATAGTCTGGCTGTGATGAATGTCGGGCAACGTGGTGTTTGTGGGGCTGTGTGGGGTCATAATGATATAGCATACCGTTGTAGAACATGTGAACATGATCCAACTTGTGCAATTTGCGTTCCGTGTTTTAAGAATGGTAATCACGAGGATCATGATTACTCCATTATCTACACTGGTGGTGGGTGCTGTGATTGCGGGGATGTGACTGCATGGAAACGCAGTGGTTTTTGTTCTAAACATAAAGGAGCGGAACAAGTACAACCACTCCAAGAAGACATTGCAAAAACTTTAGGTCCTGTTCTTGATTCACTTCTCGTTCATTGGATGAGCAAGCTAGAGAATGTCCCCCAAAACGAACCTAGCGCTGATGATGCTGCTCCAGAACCATTAAAGGCTGCAGATGTGCTTACATCAGCGGTGGTGGGGATGCTTCTGGAGTTCTGTAAGTGCAGCGAAAGTTTGTTAGGTTTTGTTTCCGGGAGATTATGCTCCGTATTTGGATTGTTGGATTTGCTAGTTGAGGCAGAGTGGTTTTTGAACAAAGATGTTGTTCGGAAGCTACATGAGTTACTTTTGAAATTGCTAAGTGATCCTTACTTCAAGTATGAGTTTGCAAAGGCTTTTTTAAGGTATTATCCTAAGGTTATAAACGCAACTGTAAAAGAGTGTAAAGATGCCGTGTTTAGGAGGTATCTACTACTGCCAACATTTTCCGTTCAGATTTTCACAGTCCCTACTCTTACTCCGCGCCTTGTTAAGGAAATGGATCTTTTAGCCATGTTGTTGAAATGTTTGAGCAATATATTCAGCTCGTGTTCCCAAGAGGATCATCGACTACAGGTAAAGTCAGCTCCTATCGATATACTCATAATTTTGAATTACCAATGTTTGTGTTTGATTGCTACTTTCTTTCCAGGTTTCGAAATGGGGAAACTTGTATGAAACAACTCACCGAGTTGTTGAAGATATCAGATTTGTCATGAGCCATACCACAATACCAAAATACATGACATGTGAGAGGCGCGATATCTCAAGAGCATGGATGAAACTCTTGGCATTTGTGCAGGGAATGAGCCCTCAAGTAAGAGAAACAAATATTCACATAGAAGAAGAAAACGAAAATATGCATTTACCGTTCGTTCTAGGTCATTCCATTGCAAATATACATGCTTCATTAGTAGCTGGAGCATTTTCGACAGAAGATGAATCAGTTTTCACTATAGGTAAGCAAGATATTGATGAACCAGACACTTTAAGACATGCAAAAGTGGGCAGACTTTCACAAGAAAGCTCAGTTTCTAGTGTCACCACGAGGAGTACTTCAATTGATTCTGAAATGACGCCTGTCGAAGGGGATGCTGAAAGTGTTGCAGTCTTGACTTCAATATCATGGTTAATGTTCGAGTGTTTAAGAGCCGTTGAGCACTGGTTAAAAGTGGATAACACGTCAGGAGCTCTACGCAGTGTCTTGAGTTCAAGATCAAAAAATGCTTCTGGTAGTAATTTCTCTCAATTAAAGAAAACACTATATAAGTTAGGAAAGAGAAAAATCAAAGATTTTTCTTCACCTGCTCGTTATGGTGCTTATCAAAGTTTGAATGGCTCAAATGACGCCATTTCTGCAGGTTTTTTCAGTCGTGGCGTGGAAGGAGATTCTGCAAATGAACTCGAGGCACTTAGTATTCTGAGTTTGGCAGATTGGCCAGAAATTGCATATGATGTGAGTTCACAGGAAATATCAGTACACATTCCATTGCACCGTTTACTCTCGTTGGTTCTTCAAAGAGCATTGAAGAGGTGTTATGGTGAATACTCCAACTCATCAATCGGATATGGTGATTTCTTTAGTCATGTGCTCGGTGGTTGCCACCCTTATGGATTCTCTGCTTTTGTCATGGAACATCCTCTGCGAATTAGGGTTTTCTGTAGTGAGGTTCACGCTGGAATGTGGCGGAAGAACGGGGATGCTGCAATACTATCTTATGAGTGGTACCGTTCTGTTCGCTGGTAAGCTTTTTTTTGTTTTATGTAAGATTTGATATAAGCCTTGCGAGAATAATTTATTAGTATTTCTCTTCTTTTTAATGCAGGTCTGAGCAGGGTTTGGAACTTGATTTATTTCTTCTACAATGTTGTGCTGCATTAGCTCCACCAGATCTTTATATTTCTAGAATCATTGAACGCTTTGGGCTATCAACTTATCTCTCCTTGAATTTGGAAAAAACTAATGAGTACGCATCTTTTTTATAAACTCCAATAACCACGTCTACTTGATCGTTGTATAATTATTATAGTAACTAGTAAGTTTGACATATGAGTAAATGATAACTTTTATATATCCATTGTTTCCTTTGATATTATCAAGATCGGTATTGTTATAAATGGAGTCTAAGCTTAAATATTTATCATGTACTATAGATCATTTTGTAGTTATTGTTAGAATTTTGGTGGATCACAGTAATCTCCAATTGGATAAAACTCAGATTCGAACTGAGAAGCTTTTGTTGTTATGAACGAAACCAGACAGAATGAATATACGACCAACAGTTTTCCAGAAAGAGTTGTAACTGCCTAGCAGTTATTTCACAACCGAAAATAGTTATAAACGGGCAGAAAAATAGAGTCCAAAACTTCAGAAATTTTAATTTTAAGTGAGTTTTTAACATAGCACTTTATACCAAATAAAATTTTTCCAAGCTCGACCCCAGCCAGGGGCGGCCCATGTGATGTGAAGTCCTTAAAGGAGATGACTGCACATTATTTCTGTAATTGCATAGGTTAATTTGTAACACAAGTATGGAATGATATCTTCAGGTATGAAGCGGTTTTGGTGCAGGAGATGCTAAATCTTATTATACAGATAGTCAAAGAACGCCGATTCTGTGGATTAGCTACAGCTCAATGTCTGCAGCGTGAGTTAATATATAAGCTATCAACCGGAAATGCTACTCATAGTCAATTGGTCAAGTCCCTTCCTCGTGACCTTTCCAAAGTTGATGAATTTCAACAGATTTTAGATACTGTAGCCGAGTACTCACATCCATCTGGAATAAAACAGGTAATTTTTATTACATGATTGAAGCTCAAATTCATTTTCATGTACTTATTATAATATTATTATGTGTTTAGGGTATGTATAAATTACGTTTAGAGTACTGGAAAGAACTAGATTTGTATCATCCTCGGTGGAACTCACGGGACTTGCAAGTTGCAGAAGAAAGATACTTGCGTTTTTGTAACATGTCTGCATTGACCTGTCAACTCCCGAAATGGTCAAAGATCTACCCTCCTCTTAATGGGTTGGCTAAAGTAGCTACATGTAAAACGGTTCTGCAAATCATCCGGGCTGTTCTTTTCTATGCCCTTTTTACTGATAAGTTGATGGCGTCACGTGCCCCTGATGGTGTTCTTATAACATCATTGCACTTGCTATCTCTAGCCTTGGACATATCTCAAGTGCAGATGGAATCAGGTGATCAAATTCCCCTTTTGGCATTCGCCGGTGAAGAAATATGTACAGGATCAAGTGATGGTTATGATGCACATAGCTTATTATCACTTCTTGTGGCGTTAATGAGGATAAATAAAAAAGAAAATGTGTACAACCTTGTGGAATCTGGGGGATTTGACTTGTCTTCTTTGATCAAGAATCTTCTTCAGAAGTTTGCTGAACTGGACTCTGTATGTTTAACAAAACTACAAACACTAGCGCCTGAAGTTGTCATTTCTCATTTATCTCATTCCAAGCCGAGCGATGATGTAAGTAACAGCGCTTCCATGTCTGATAGTGATAAGAGGAAGGCAAAAGCTCGTGAGAGGCAAGCTGCAATAATGGTACAGTTTTTTTTTAAAAAATTCTGCAACAGGTATTACATTTTGATGCTATTATATAATATTAATAGTTGATATCAGATTTTCAACTATTTAAATGCAGGCAAAAATGAAGGCTCAACAGTCAAAGTTCATGGAGAACGTAAATTCAGCATCAGAAAGCGGCTTAAATGATTCTAATGATACTGAAGAAAGTATTTCAGGAGTTGCAAACGATTTGGATGAACCTGAGCGAGTAATCTGTTCTCTTTGCCATGATGCTAACTCCAAGTCTCCTTTATCATTTTTAATTCTTCTCCAGGTTTGTGATCTCATTCTTTTTAACCTTTTACATTTAGTCAGCGAGGTTTCGAAATTTGAAGCTGATACCGTCTCCATTTTGTGATAAAGAAATCCAGGGTTGTGAGTTTACTTGATAAAGGTCCGCCATCATGGGAAAAAGAAATTAGCAGATCTGGGAAGGAGCTAGTCTCTACTAGTGACGACCCGTTAAATATCCATATCGAATCTTCAAGCAGTTCAGAGACAATATCATCGCCCCAATTAACAGACATTGTTCAGAATGCAATTAATGAATTCTCTTCAACTGGTCAGCCAAGAGAGGTTGATGCTTTTCTAGAATTTATAAAAGCGAAGTTCGTATCTCTTCAGAATATACATTTTCCTCAAATATCGGATTATACGAGTGAACCAACCACATCTCTGGGTGATCCTTTTGAAGAAAATATGCACACACAGATTCTGGAGATTATGGAAAATGATTTGGTAAAGACGGAGGGTATTCCGGTTGCTGGATGTAGCTCATATTCAGGCAGTAACTCAAATGAATCGCGGTTTCTTGGGAAGTATATTGCTTCTTTATCTGATGATAATCTTAAAAATCCATCACCTTCAGAAACGACCGGGTCCCGTAGTAAGGCACAGTCAAGTTCAGTGACTTCACACCTGCCACATGATGGATTTGGACCGTCCGATTGCAATGGAATTTATGTTTCATCCTGTGGGCATGCTGTCCACCAGGGCTGCCTTGATCGTTATCTACGGTCACTAAAGGAAAGGTAAGATCTTAAAAAAATAAATACTATAATTGTTTCTTTACTGAGATATTATAAGTTATAGTTTCTGTAAAATGCGGTTGAGAACTACAGTTGCTGAAGGAAAGGTAAAATCCTTTAAAAATCTGATAAACAACATTTTATAAAAAGAAAACAACAAAAACTGAAAACTCATTGTGATCAGTATTGTCATAAAGCCGGATTGAAAAATGTTGGAAAAAATGTCTGCAGATATACAAGAAGAATAGATTTCGAAGGAGGACATATTGTGGATCCAGATCAGGTGCTTGTTGTTTCAGATCATCTTTCGATTTTAACGTAAATATTTCTTATTATTATAATGTTTTGTGTGCAGGGGGAGTTTTTGTGCCCTGTTTGTCGGGGACTTGCAAATTCTGTCTTACCTGATATGCCTAAAGAAGGAATGAAGGGCATTGGGCTTTCAAAGAACCCAAATCTGTTCCCAACAGATGCTAATGGCATGTCTCTCCTTAGACAGTCACTAGCTCTTTTGCAAGCTGCAGCTGATGTTTCTAGAAGGAATGAAGTTCTCGGATCGATTCCAGTCCAACAAAAGGGAGGAAGAGTCGCAAATCTTGAATCGGCTGTTCGTTTGTTACGTGAAATGTATTTCCCAGGAAACGATAAAATTTCGGGATCAAATCGGTTAAGTGACTCGATGATCTTGTGGGACACCCTAAAATATTCCCTTGTTTCTACTGAAATCGCTGCTCGATCTGAAAAAACTTCCTCAGCTACCAATTTTGGCGTTAGTGCTTTATACGAAGAACTACGATCTTCCAGTGGGTTTATTTTGTCATTAATGCTGAAAATAGTTCACAACACACGCCACCAAAGTTCGCTTGATGTCCTTCTAAGATTGAGAAGTATTCAACTATTTGCAAAATCTATATGCTGTGCTGATAATCTAAATGGAGGTGAAGGTACATATAACTTTTTGTAGTACATTTTATGGGTTTTGTTTGATGAAATGTGCTAATTAGCTTTTTCTTGTTTCAGAAATTATGACGAGTATGTTGGAAAATGCCGATATGGGCGTACCTTTCCCTGATGTTCAGTTTTGGAAAATGGCATCATATCCTGTACTTGCATCTGATGCATTTTCAACTTTAATGTGGATCTTCTTTTGTCTTCCTGCCCCATTGATGTCATCGGAAAAAGCATTCTTACCTCTTGTTCATATGTGCTATATTGTCTCCGTTACTCAGGTTCCTATGATAGTACAACTTTTTTTTATATTTTTTATATATTGACATCCTGCATAGCCTTCTAACATGTTGTGTGTACTTGTTTTGTAGGCTGTAATAGCATACTTTGGGAGAAATGAAAGTGGTTTGAATGATTTCATTTACGATTCTCCACTTCTGACTGACATATTCAAATTTATGAGTGAAAATGAATCGTTAAGTCAATATTTTGTTTCAAACTACATTGATAATGAATCATTACGTCAAAGTCTAGCTTCAGACTATGTTGATGTTGCTCGTGATATCAAACAAACAATTCGTAGAATGAGTTTCCCTTTCCTACGAAGATGCGCATTACTATGGAAACTGATGAACTCTTCGGCTTTATCACCCTTCGGTGGGGCCAATATCATGGACTATACTTATGGCATCGCAGAAGAGTTGGTTGAAATAGAAGATTTGGAGAAGATGTTTAAAGTTGACTCGTTAGATAACATACTTAACGATAAGCTATCACGTTCTTTGGTTTTAAATTGGCTGCATCACTTTGCTAGAGAATATGAAGTTAATACTCCTTCAAGAGTTTTGCACTTAACACCTGTCATTCCATTTAAGTTGATGGTTTTGCCTCATCTCTACCAAGATCTCTTGCAGAGGTTCTTTTTCTTTTTGTTGCAAGTTTCGTTTATTTATTTATTTTATCTTCACTTGTTTTATCTACCAATGATTCTGTATGTTCAGGTACGTAAAAAAAACGTGTGTTGACTGTGGAGCCGTTCAGGATGAACCAGCATTATGCTTGTTATGTGGTAAATTGTGCTCGCCAAGCTGGAAGACATGCTGCAGGTTTTTTTTCTTCTATTTTTTTTTGTTTTGTTTTTGTTGCTTATATACTATCATTGACTTCTATATATTTTGGATTTTAATTTAAATTTGACGTGATTTGTTGATCTTCAGGAATAATAAGTGCCAAACTCATGCAATATCTTGTGGTGCTGGTACTGGGGTATTTCTGTTGATTAGGGTAAGTCAACACGCAAAACATATTGTCCAACAGTTTGGAAATATAGGACTGGATTAAAACATTGTATACTTACCGAAAATTATTATTTTTTCTTTTTGTAGAAAACTACTATATTACTTCAAAGATCTGCACGTCAGGCACGTTGGCCATCTCCTTATCTGGACATATACGGTGAAGAGGTAACACACAATTGTGCATACAAAATGTTTTTGTACTGGGATTAAGTCATAGAATAGCAACGAACTTTCTTGATCGTCTCATTTTGGTACGTCAACTCTTAAATTATATTTAATATCAATGAACTTTCATAAGTGTTCCAATCTGCACATTTTTGATGACATGTCATGTTATAAATGGTGACACGTGTCGGACCTTTTTTTTAGGTATGACACGTGTCACGTTATAAATGGAACACTTGTAAAAGTTCGTTGCTATTATACATCTTTTTCAGAGTTCACGGACCAAAACGAGAAATTAAGAAAGTTCGTTACTGCTCTATGACTTGATTCCTTTTGAACTGTGGTTTATCTTTTAAAATTACTTTCTTTTTGATCTTACTGTGAAAAAATACAAATAAGATATAAATTTAATTAAAAGCATAGCATTACTGTGATATGAGAAACAAGTGTCTGGGCGTTAGGTGTGGATCTTTCTGTATTTGAAGGTTTTAGTTAAGCGCTAGAACCATGAACATCTTATGTATACCTTGAAGAGCAGTTTTTCTGTTTTGACGTTTGCATAGACACACAAATTGTCAAAACATATATATAGTTTTTAGATGCAGATCATTTGAGCAAATTGAATTAACGGTTCAATTTTTATATTTGCTTTTGCAGGATATTGAAATGCATAGAGGAAAGCCTTTATATTTGAACGAGGAACGTTATGCAGCCTTATGTCATATGGTATCACGAGAATCCTATTTCTACTACTTCATTGTCGTGACATAAATTGCACCTTTAAAAGGTCTTGATGTCATTAATGACTTCATTAGCGGAGATGATATAGTGCATAAATATGAAAATTATTTGGTGAAACAATTGAGGGGTGTTTGTTTAAGCTTATCTAGAGGGCTTATGAATAACAAATAAGCCTAACCGAGCGTTTGGGTAAAGCTTATATTGTTGGGCTTATGAGCCTATATGAGGGGGTTTTGATAAGCTCAAAATTTGTGGCTTAATTTGATGGGGGTGCGCAAAAGACTTTTATAACCTTATATAACAATTAAAATTTAGATGTTCGTAGACATTTTATCCCGTTAACTCTATTAAGCTAAAAAACACTAAGCATAAGCTAATGAGCTTATTATTATAAACCATAAGTTGCTTTTGAGATATAAATGCAAGCCCAAAACATAAGCTTTTTCAAACACCCCCTGAAATATTGGACAAGACTGACTGGTTAAATGATATTAACGTGCCCCCTTACTAGCAATTCTCTGTATAGTTATTATTTCCCATCATTTAATAGGTTGATTCCCAGTAATGATTAATCCCAAGTGACTGATAATAATGTTGTTGGTAGGTTGCTTCTCATGGGCTTGACCGGAGCTCGAAAGTGTTGCATCAAACATCGATCGGCGCTTTTCTAATGCTTTAGACTGGATTCGTTGTAGATGAGTTCCGGTAGGCTTGATTTGCATCAAACATCGAAGGTCTGTTACCCGAACTCGCTGTTTTGTAGCTTGATTTTCAATTCTTCTATATGTTTGCTAATACAAAATTATGATTGCTAAAACAGTTTCTGTAGATTTAGATTTAAAATCTCTCAACTACTATACATATGTAGTTCTGGCAGAGTCTTAAAAAGATAAGACATGCACCATAATAGTTGAATATGTATACAAATGATTGTGAGGAGAACAAAATTTCTTGAGCAACTTTTTTTAGTATTATAATCATTTTGTTGGATTTCTTGCGACCGTTAATCATATTTTTAATTCCTCTGAACAGGGAGTGCGGGATTGGGCATGCACGATGGATATTGTGTCATGGTATGGCGTCTTGGCTGGCCACCAGCCTCTTAATCTATTTGTACAGTTATTGTAAATAACCATGAGTTATGAGTTATTTATGCCCGAAATCTTTACATCGAGCTTTTAAGAAGATATATAGCTATTGTACCAGTCTGCCAATCTTTGCTATTTCTCTACATTATGTAGTGCTGATTCTTCAGTTTAGTGATCTTGTTGAATCTGAACGTATGGTTACTATATTGCATGTTAGTCAATAGTCCGTAGTTGCATTTTTTTTGCAGAAAAATGATTATTTTGTCGACGATGGTTTTGCTCTCAAATTGTTTGTACACAATCAATCATGCTCCATAGGCTGTGGGTTACTTAACCAATTTTTGTTATGGTGTGGTTCAAAGTTTATTGAAGGCATAGAAATCATACTGTAGTCCGTTTAGATGGCGCAGTCATGCTCAAAAAACGTTTCCAGAGTCCAGACTCCAGACAATCAAAAGGAAAGAAAATACGTGTAGTGAATTGACAAATTGACGACAAACTGAATTTTAAGTTACGTCTGCTGCAATCTAGTTTAATAAAAAGATTTCTCGAACGCGTTTAGGGTGTATTTGGCAAAAGTAGCAATAACGCTTAGCAGTTAGTTTTTTCTACAAAAAACGTTTGGTAACATAGGTTTGAGTGTTTTCATATTGTGTAGAAAATGTATAAATGCTCAATGCTCCTAAATCCTATTTCAAGAAAGTGTGAGAAAGCGACCTTCCCAATTAAAAATGATAGTTATTCGATGCTTGTCAAACGAACATTAAAGATCACAAACGATTAAAGATCACAAACGATTAGTGCTCACTGCTCCTAAATGCTACGTGCCAAACCCACTGTACACAGGAAAAATGTAATGCATTAATTTGTTCAACTTCTCAGATATAAGGCATTATCATTTACAACATACGGTATGCTGATACCGATGCAGGATGCATGATAGCTAATTGCTGATATTGGTCATAAAATGCATAGTGTTAAGTTGTTAACACGGAAATCACATATTTGTATGCTCAATGAAAAACAAATACAGACGAACTAAAGAGAAAGGTCTTCAAAACGACGGTAATATTTGTAATCTTATTGTATCAAACTGCGAATCTTGGCAATCAAATGGATTTCCAAATGTGGATATCATGAGAAAATTGCATTTAACGGAGACTTTTGATTTCCATCCAGAATAAGGTACATTTGATAATGTAACATTAAAATTATTAATATCATATATTAAAAGGCTGTATATAGTATGAAATATATGTCATTTATTGAGACTTGCTTGCCAGTTGCCACAATCAGCCTTGTAATAAAACCATCTTAAAACACAATCAAAATATGCTGTTTTTTCTGCATTGCTTATATGGAAAGCTTTAAAAAATAAACCAGACAGTGTAAGCTGCTAAACATTATAAATACTGTTAGTTTACCTTCATTTGTTGCTTGCACTTAAAACTTGTTCAGAAGAATGTCGTCTCCTTCAAACGAAAAATCGTTAAAACGCCCTAGAAAATTGAAGGAAGAACCGTGCCTTCTTGATTTGAATGAATCTGTATGTGATACTTGCTTATAGTCTTGTTTCTTTTATGCTGATTTGTTAAGTAGTGATAGACCTATTTTGTGTTGTAGCCACCAATGACAGCATATGAGAAAGAACATACATTGAGTGCAAATGGATTTCCTACTATCTCTACCTTTACTTCACATGAACTAAAAGCAAGAGTCAACATGATTGAGGTATGCTACTTTAGATCTCTATTCATCATACATCCGTTAGCGGTATCATGTTTTCGACACCTGGTTACATATCGGTGACTTTATGTTCTTGTTCCGTCCGTGTATACATCTCTCTCCTCAGACACATATATCATATCTAGAATTACTTTTACAACTATCTTATTATGCTTGATCTATTTGCTTATATGATAAACAAGGAAGCACTAGCAACCATTCCATTGTCATTCAAGAGACAGGAGACTTCAAAGAGTACACTGGTCATAGAGAATGTAAGTATCGCCAAGAGTTTAGATGTTGAGCATTAACATAATCATTTTTAGGAGACTGACAATTTCTTCCCGATAATAGGGGATATTGACACTAGTTCAACATCAGGCACAAGATCAAGCACAGGAGCAAAAACAAAAAGCTCCGAAAAGAGGCCTAAGAACATCATATACTGTCCATTATGTTGATGGACAGTTTGAGCTTCCAACTGAATGTGTCAACTATATTCTCATAAGGGATAAGGTACCTTTAATCAAAATTAAAGTATGTATATTTAACTAATAACCAAATTTTTTGGTGGTAATGTCAAATTTTGAATTTATTTTTTACAGTATCGTCAACGACTATCAAGGTTAATCGGGAATATCCCTAATGTAGAGTCTCGAAGAAGTCACTTATCTGTGAACAATCGACTAGAGGGATGGAGAGTTGAGACCAGAAAACGACCAGACAAGACTCATGACAAGGTTAGATCTCCCGAATGAACATCAATCTAATGATTTTTTGGCAACTCATTTGATTCCATAGAAGAATCTCATTTTGTTGTTGTTGTTTAAAAACACTTCAAATAATCTGTTATATAAGTAACATAAACTATTTCAATGCAGTTTTACCATCATAGGTCATTAGGAAGGATGTTCCGGTCATTGGTGGAGGTGGAAAAGTTCATCAAATATGAGATATACCCTCCTAAACCACAACGACCCAACAAGAAGCGCACCAAAAGCACGGATGAGTGAAATTTTTGTGATACTACAAGTATTAGCATTATTCTTAGACGAAGGTTATGAGAAACTACATTATGGATTTCTCTCTCGAGTTCTCATAGCATTGATTCGTTAGTGAACGACTTTGATTTGTGATTCACAACTTTTTAGTTTAATTTAGTAACTTTACATGTTTTCAACTCGAACACAACAATATATATATAATCAAATTTGAATATTTGTCTTGTTCTTTTTAACATTGATGTTTTGGTTGAGATGTGTCTAGCATATGTAGTACTTAGCTCACAAGCTTCTACAAGATAACAGGTTATAATCACATTGTGCAAGTATACGATAGGGCTAGAACCGTTTTTGCCAATTCAATTTTTGACCTGAAGAAGAATAAGATAACTAGGATGTCAGCTTAAGTTGAGATTTTTTGAATCGTCAACCTAAACCTTACCACCTATGTTAGCATTTTATTTTGAACACATGTAAAAACCAAAACAAAATTCTACATTGGGTTCTTGGTGAAAAACTAATTCCAAGACTCTTTTTCCAAAACGCAAACTCGAATATCCATAAGTAACATAAAAAAAAGCTTTTATAAATACTCAATTATTCACACACAAAAAAACACATATAATAAAAACCCGCATAACAAACTTTTCCGATGACAATTGCGATCGACGTATACACCGGTGGAAAGTTCCGGAATAAGAAGGTTTCGAGGAAAACGACACCGTATGATCGGCCTAACAATACTGCCAAAACTGTCTTTTTTTGGAGGCTGCTTTACGCGGGGCTGATCGCGTGCTCGGCGCCTTTTGGAAACGGAATCAGGCGTTAACTCAGCCTCCTGTTATAGGTAAATTTGATTGATTTGTGTAATTTCATTGCAATTTGGATTGAATGGGGTGTATTGCGTTTAGTGTTATGGAGACGTTCGCGTTTTTTTTTTCTTAGTGAAAGTAGGTAGTTTTCATATTTTGCGAACCTAATATGATTAGGTTTAGATTAAATTTGTAGTTTTTTTCAAGTTTTGAAGCTTAGTCGGCAGTTGTGTGTTATTGTCATGCGTTCAAATGTAGATTCATGTTTCGTTTCTCTTATGATTATTTTATGGTTGTAGACAATAATGCCGAGTTCTTCCTTTGTATATCTTGGTATTGCCATCGCTTGTCTACCTTTTTTCAAGATGGTTCTTGCCGAGCACTCATTCACATATATATAGCAGGCAACTTTCAAACTTCTGATTGACAATTTTTTCCAGAATAGTTGCAAGTTTCTTGTAGGAGAGAATTTTATGTTAGCAGTATTGTGTTTGAACCTTTAGAAAGTTGCTAGGATTGTTTGCCATGATTGGCGCAATTAGAATATGAAATTTTGTTGTATTACGTATTTTGTGAGGCCTTAGCTGAAAATGTTTTTGAGTAGAGTCTTGATATTAAAGGTTGACAAGATCAGAAAGTATATAAATAACGGTACCATTGGTTATAAAAGATCTGTACCAGGTAATTTATCTAGGCAATTCTCTTGTTATCATGCATGCAACATGGGCAATCAACCAAGTTATGATTATAGTGCTATATATATTTTGCAACCCCAAGTCATTTGGTTTTGAAAATCACTTGGTGTTATGTTCTTAAATTACATCTTTTTGTTTCCTTGCGGGCTATGACTTCTATATTACATCTTCTTTATATCACCTCTCTTGATCTCACGTTTATGATTTCTTTGTTCCTTACAAAATTTACTTGTTACCAGGAACCAATGAAGAACAAAGGAACGAGCTTCAGAAGGAAGGTCCAAGTGTAAGTTTTTAATCTGAGTGCTGCAAATGCCTTTTAGGTGCTCTGTTGGGCGTGTCTTCTTTATTATGGAGCATTTTTCTTGTATAAGAGATTAATAGTGCATGAGTTATTTTCCCAAGTGATTTGCTGTGGTTCTGTTTTCATCTTTCCTTATTATTATATTAATTTCAACGTATTGATTACTTATTGGTTTTGGGTAGTTTGGATTGAAGACTAATACAGGAGCATCAAGACCGAATACCAATGAAGGTGCTAACATTTCAGCTACTACTGAGATATCAGATCTTGAGACTCTGCTGAAACATAAGACTTTTACCAGGTTGTTATATATTGCCGTGATCAGTATTGTTAGAAGTGTGCATTTTAGTTGAGTATTCTAATCACATGTATTTTACTGGGTCAATCTTACCAACAATAGTATATAATTAATCAAAATAAGCTTTTGAGGTGACACATGTATAGTAGAATTTTAGATCTCGGACTACCCCTTGCTTTCTTGCCTTATAAACAATGAACAAAATCCCATACTTTTGATTGCATCCTTTGACATATTTTGTCTTGATGATTTGACTCTTACTGATCTTATGTACCCACTATAGATCTGAAATCAAGCGTTTGATTGCATTGCTGCATTCCACGTTAGATGTTGGTGACAGGGATAAAGCAAATATTTCTAAGACTTCTCATGTTTTGAGGCCTTCTAAAGTATCACCATCCACACTGATGCTTGCCAAGCACCAAGACAAGAATCAGTGTTGCTAAATAACAAAACCATTCTCCCAAGAACGCCTATCACATCACTCGCACCAAGAACCGCAGGTAGCTTGAAGGGATCTGAAAATGGTATGACAACCCCTAGATCTCGTGGCAGATCAGCAATGTACATCATGGCACGCTCACCTTATTACAGAGGGCCGTCAACTTTAGGCAAAAGGGTTTGTTAAAGTTATCCTTTTATTCTTGCTTCATAATATTTTTTTGGGTGAACTAGACTCAGACCATGGTTTGTTTGATTTCAGCCAACGCCGTCACTTATTTCGTCTCGCCCTGCATGGGAACTTGAAGAGTCAAATGGAAACAAGATGGTATCTGTTTGTGCTATTGATTTTTTTTTGTTTTAGTTACATACTTTTGTGTAATATGTGAAATCTTGCTAATTTTTAAATTTTGATTCAGGCTGGTAAGCGTAGGAGCGCTGTACTAGATGATCTTGGGTTTGGTGGACCGACGCGTAGAATTCGGCAGAAAGCGAATCTTTACTCTCAAGGAAGTTCTTTATCAAAACATAAAAGTGAATTTGATTCAAGTGGTCAGAAATTGCTAATAATTAGTGAACCTGAGCAGAAAGCCTCCAAGGAAATAGTGGAAAATGGTATGACAACCCCTAGATCTCGTAGCACATCAGCAATGTACAGCATGGCACGCTCATCTTATTACAGAGGGCCGTCAACTTTAGGCAAAAGGGTTTGTTAAAGTTATCCTTTTATTCTTGCTTCATAATATTTTTTTGGGTGAAGTAGACTCAAAACATGGTTTGTTTGATTTCAGCCAACGCCGTCACTTATTTTGTCTCACCCTGCTTGGGAACTTGAAGAGTCAAATGGAAACAAGATGGTATCTGTTTGTGCTATTGATTTTTTTTGTTTTAGTTACATACTTTTGTGTAATATGTGAAATCTTGCTAATTTTTAAATTTTGATTCAGGCTGGTAAGCGTAGGAGCGCTGTAATAGATGATCTTGGGTCTGGTGGACCGATGCGTAGAATTCGGCAGAAAGCGAATCTTTACTCTCAAGGAAGTTCTTTATCAAAACATAAAAGTGAATTTGATTCAAGTGGTCAGAAATTGCTAATAATTAGTGAACCTGAGCAGAAAGCCTCCGAGGCAATAGTGGAAAATGGAGATACCAACAAGCTTAATTCAGGCTATGCCTTTGTTCCTACCGAGTCAACTCAGGCATCATCCAGAATATTTGAACACCTTGAAAGAATGAGCCCAAAGGAAAAACCTTCGTCATCCAGGTTTGCTGGAACAACTGAGAAATCGGCTACCAAACTGACATCCAACCTGGATCCTGGAAGCCTGGACAAAGTTGAATCATCAAAGTTTCGCTCTCAAAATAATCAGAAATCAGAGGGCCAGCCTTGTATAGAAGAGAATGGTTCAAAACGATTTGCAGTTCCTCTTAATGTGCTAAGCTCTATGAATGGGAATTCTACAGCACCAGTACTAGGTAATGCACCAACTGTAACAACTTGAACTTTCGCGCTTCATTACTATAATGGAGGCGTACTACATTGTATCGATTTATCTTATTATCGGCTTGTGCCGACTACGAATGCAATTGATTTGTAGAGAATACGTATGTCCACTTTTAAAATTGTCGTGTCATTAAACGAATCATGTCGATGCTCGCTAAAGTGATTTCCCCGAGTCGGTTTCATGTAAACTAGGATGGTTAATTGAAGCGAATCCTAAATTGGTTACCATATGGGCCGAAATACCCATCAAACCTCTACTGGGCCGAAGGTTTGTATAGGGTGAACAAATGCAAACTGGATATAAAGTTTGGAATTTATAAACCCGTAATTTGAAAAATCTATTTACTTCAAACCTAGTCAAATAAGTCAAACACAAAAATCTGGAAAGTATAATATAACCCTCCACTTACCACAAACAAACAGCACACATGCCGAGTTTGCTATATCTGGGTATATCACAAGTTTGCAAAATCAGATTAGGGTTAACCTTAGACTCAAAATACAGGATATATACTATAACCCTTTTCCTTCACAGTCATAAACACAAACCACCAACAAAAGAGTCTACAAGACTTAATGTCCAGCAACTAAGCTACAAAATTTCTGGGTAAAGATATAAAATAAAAGTGATAGCAGCCTTGAATCAATCCAGCCGAGCCAAGCTTCCTCCTTGTGTCCGAATCCATCATAGCCGAAACTTAAAACCATCATTGGTGAGTCTTTTTATTTCCCTTTCTTGCATCCATAATTATGCCACTAGTTTATGCTTGACCAAACCTAGGAAAACAAGTGAGAGTGTTAGAAAAAGGTGACCGAACCATTAAGCTAATACATTGAATGAAAACTGATGAAACATAACGAATCGAAATAAGGAATATCATTAGAAGACCAATTAATCAATCAAACATAAGATACATAATCGGCCGAATAATAATTAACCCAAGAAACTAATGAATTCATGCAAAACTACACATTTATATTTCGAAAACACATATAAAACCCAATTGAATATTCAGATAATAAAACCCCCCAATTGTATCAAACCCTAATTTTTATAAATTATGTTGAAAACCCTAATTAGATCCAATATATACCCGAATTGACAAATTAATTAGACCAAAGATCACGAATGAGCAAAACCCTAATTCAACCCGAAACCTTAATTTGACAAATCGAATCTTATAATGAAACTGATACGTTTTATGATGAGAAACATTAATTAAAGACGATTGAACACAAGATTAACCAAAACCCCCAAATTAAACAAAACCCTAACTTTGATTTATTTAAATTCGAGTTAGATCCATGTAATTAAAGCGTACATAAGATGATTTAAACAAAGAGATTTGTTATAGATGAAAGATTTATCCAAAAAAGCTCGAAACCCATTTGTGAAAAATGAAATATAAGATTTATACTTATCTTTTTGATTTATCATCACCAAAACGCCATAGAATCATCATGGGATCGAATAGATTTGGATGGAATACAAAACCCAGAAACACTTAAGCCCCGAACGAACCAAGAACATCACCTTTAGATGTTATTAGATCATATATATTCGAATCAAACATGAGATATGAATGGATTGATGATTTGATTTAAAGAAAAAAACCCAGATTTGTTTTTATCAGAGAGAGAAGAGAGATGAAACGGTGGGAGTAATAATTTATGTTGTGTGTGTGTTGTGACGTGGTGAGTGAACAGACACAAGATAAAAACCAAATAACAAACGTGCCCCCCACTTTTCTTTCTTTCTTAGTTTGTATCGCCCAAAGTTGGGCTCGGCTGAATCATGGGCTGGACATAACAAATTCCATGGGCCAAAGACTTATTATAAGTCTTGGGTTTGGGCCACAAGCCCATTTTGATGGACTGGTTTTATTAATTGGTCCGCGTAGGCTTTTACTTGGGCTGTGGAAGCCCCATGACAAATGTAACGATACTTTTATAAACGTAGAACCCATTAATAATGCGTGTTCCTTTTCGAGTCACTTTAAATAAAGACGTAACGACGCATACCTTTAGGACTTCATGCATATTCTATTAACATAATGTAGTCATAACGTAGTATTTATATTTAAATTAGGTCGTGGATAACGTGGTCGTGTTCTCGAGCTCTCTTGCATTTCATCCATTTGTTTAACTAACGAGGTGAGTTTATAGCCCCACTTTTACTTGTTTTATAACTTTGGGGTGAGAACATTGCTTGTATTAAACGGATGAACATAAATGCCTAAAACTCATACGTGCCTACATGATGTCTAATTAGCGATACCCCTAGATGCTTTAACCCACTATCATGAACCGTTAATTACTTTGTGTAAGCGCGAATGTTATGGATAGATCTATTGGGATTGGCCTCCCTATCTATTGTTGGTTGTGTGACCAAATTAGATACAAATACATTTGAGGTTGTTACAAATACTTTGGGGTAGTATTTGCTTGGGCACACTCTTATATAAACTGGTTGGTACGGTTAACGCTTCGGTGTCATGAGCTTAGACGTATGATATCATGAACGTATGCTATTTTGATAATAATCTTGTATTTGTTATAATGTTATTTGACGGTTGCCTAACTAAAATCTTATGGTTCATCACACTACTTATACTTAAACCTATAAACTCACCGACCTTTGTGTTGACGTTTTAGCAATGTTTTTCTCAGGTGTCAAGGCGGAGGAGTGACGTGGTTGTGCTATGGAGATTTTTCTTTGGATGTATGATATTTGAAAACTTCATTTATGCTATTATGATGCGTAAAACAATTTTCCTTGGGACCAATTCTATTTTTATGTCTTATGAATGAAAAATGACTTTTCTTAGTTATTCTTGTATCTATGTCTCTTGGTTGTCATGATAGTCACATCCTCGTGTAATTGTACACGTGGGCCAAATTGAGGGTGTGACAGATTGGTATCAGAGCCATGGTTATAGAGAACTAGGTTACTTTTACAAAAATCGTTTTTACAAAGGTTTTAGTCAAAAATGAAATTTTGGAAAAAGAGTAACACTAGACTATAACTACCTCCATCTCCATAGACCACATCATTTCGCGCCTTCGACAAGTAAGTTGTAACTTTAAGTCGTATCATTTCATTGCTCTTACTCTACTAAGTAAATTGCTAAAAGTATCAAGTAACGTAATTTATGACTATATGCTAAATGGTTTGTGCCATGCTATATGAATACAAAATCGATGTTTATTTCGACACTACGTGAAACTCTATGCTAAGTGGTTTGTGCCATGCTATATGAATACAAAATCGATGTTTATTTCGACACTACGTGAAACTTTATACTAAATGGTTTGTGCCATGCTATATGAATACAAAATCGATGTTTATTTCGACACTACGTGAGGCTCTATGCTAAATGGTTTGTGCCATGCTATACGAATGCAAAATCGAATTTTTATTTCAACATTACTTGAAACTCTATGCTAAATGGTTTGTGCCATGATATACGAACGCAAAGCTTAATCTTATTTCGACACTACTAGAAACTCTATGCTAAATGGTTTGTGCCATGTTACGTGAATGCAAAATTGATGCGATTATACTTCTTGAAAACCCTACGTTAAATGGTTTGTGCCATGCTATGCGAATACAATATTGATCTTGTATCAACATGTCTTAAATTTTTTTGTGCTAAATGGTGTGTGCCATGACAAACTAAAACTTCAACATATTGCAAAATTGATTTATTCTTACACATGCTTTATTGATTTGGCAGTGACATGTCTATCTCGTCCGAAGATTCGTTGTACCACTTGAGCTCATCTACGGATGGAGCACGGCGCGAGTCCACTACTAGTGGTGCTTCGCCACTATCATCTACTCGAGGAGAGCCAAGTGCTCATGCACCTACTCGCGCGTCACCACCACCACTCATTTGCTACCAAAGGCGTGGCAAGGCACCGATGGTTCCTCCCTCCACATCCTCATCTCATGCCCCCAGGGACCCTCGCCAAAACCGTACCGCAAGGATGTCAGTGAGAGGTTCTATGATTGGGAAGAAGTTGGCCCCAAGACGTGTGAGCTCTACCCGCACTACCCGCAAGTCTTTAAAGTCACCGTCTGTGAGAGTGCCCCCAAGGCACAATGCCCCTCGTCGACCCACTATGCCCATGCCACCCCCACCTTGCGGCTATAATGGAGCCAAATGCTCCGTGGCCGCCGAGGCTCGTGGAATACCCCCTCATCGTTTTGCTAGGCTTGCTACATTACGAGGCAAGGTGACCCACGTGCTTCGTAATTTGGGTGGTTTGTCTCATGAGTCATTGGTTCGACTCGAGACTTGTTACGAGGCGGTCATCGCGGGTTTGGGTAGGAATGCCCCACCCCCACCCGACCACTTCGCGGGATTAGCTAGGAGAGTCGAGGACCAACATTACGAGATAGGAGCTTTGCGCACCCTTCTACATAGGGCATTGATTGATTTATCCGAGAGGATTGCCGCCCTTGAGCACCGTTTCTATTAGATCTATGACCATGGCACCAAAAACCCGCAAGAATAGAGTCGATCCAACTCCGGCCGCACCTATCATCGTCGACCCATCAGTTTTGAGTCAAATGATCGACGATAGAGTTGCCGCCGCTCTTGCCGCCAACGATACAAATCCAAGCACGCAAGAGGAGACTAATCGAGTGCCAATTCCGGTACCTCCTACGCGTGCATGCTCATACAAGGAGTTTCGATCATGCTTCACAAGTACTTTTAATGGCACCGAAGGTGCCGTGGGACTTGCACGATGGATTGAGAGACTTGAGTCTCAATTTAGCGTAAGCAATGTCGCCGAAGGTGACAAGGTAAAGTTTAGCTCTAGCACCTTGGTTGATGGTGCACTAACTTGGTGGAACATCCATGTGAAGGCCGTAAGTTTGGAAGCGGCCAATGCTACTCCTTGGGCTCATTTCAAGGGAATGCTTCTCAAAAAGTATTGCCCTAGAAATGAGATGAAAAGGTTGGAAGCCGAGTTGTGGAACCTCCGTGTACATGGAGTTAACTTGATGGCTTACACTCAACGCTTCCAAGAGTTGAGGTTGATGTGTCGCGAAATGATACCAAATGAGACACGAGCCGTGGAAAGGTACATCGTTGGACTACCGCCTTCAATCCGAGGAGACGTCATCTCTTCAAAACCTAATGATTTGAACGAAGCCATTGAAATGGCGGACGGTCGGATGGACTCCGTCACCTTGGAAAGTGGTAATAACAAACGAAAATGGGAAGGAAACCATGGTCCCAATCATGGTGACTGATGAGACTGCTTTTATACATAGTCTCATCGTCCAAATCGGGCTTAAAATGCATAAAATGTCATTAAAACTGCCAAATATATGCTTGTGTTTGTTACTTGTGTATTTTTAGGGGTACGGATATTGAGGAAATGGCAAAAGATCACAAGAATCATTCAAAAACGAACACGGGAAACGAAGTCGCACAATGAACCGGGCCCAAGTTTGGATTTTACAAAAATGCCCTTGAAGAATTGAAGATTGTCAAGTTTGGTCCCTCAACTTTTGAAGATTTACAATTTATACCCCTTAAATATTCAAAATTATGAATAGAGTCCCTAAAGTTTGAAGACATGTCAAATCAGGCCCTTGGAAAGTGATTAATATGGCAAAGTTAGTCTAAAAGGACAAAAGGACTTAACTTGAAATTGTTTTTGGACTGGAATTGCAAATTATTTGTGACGGGTGTTAAGTCTTTGGACTGGTAATGAAAATGTCCCCAACAAGCCCACTTCACCCACTAGCCCAATACCCTTTAATACCCCGGTTTTAATTAAATAAGTGGTCAACTGGTCAACCCCTAATTTCCCTCCCTAAACAACATTTTAAATAAACTTTTGCCTGAAAAGGATTAAACCCCCCCTTTTTATCCCCCATAAACCCTAGAAATTGCCAGGTCTAATCTCCCTTAAATCAAGGGGTTTTTACCCAATTAACTCCAGATTCCTAATTACCCACTTTTTCACCCTAACCCACACCTCAAACCACCACAAGACACAAAAAAAAAACAAAGAACAAAAAGGACGTGGCTAGGACTCGAACCTGCGCCACTCCTCTCACCACACACACACGTTACCATTGCGCCCTAGGGTCTTTGACTGCTAGGGTTGCATTTGCAATTTACTTAAGGTGGTTTTGTTTGGGCTTTTGAAATAAAAGCCGTAGCTTATTTTTCCTTTTTCAGCTTATTCATTAAGCTAATTTGGCCAGTGTTATTTTTCCTAGGATAAGCTTGTAGCTTAGGACTTTTCTGGCTAAAAATTCGATTTTTCTCTTTATTTATTTAATTTTTATTATTTTTCTTTGGCCGTATTTAGACAATTAGTTTAAAAATAGCTAAAATAGGTTTTAATTTTTAGAAAAATAGTTTTTAGGTTTTGATTTATATTTTTGAGGTTTACATTACAAAATTTTTTCAAAAAGTCTTATTTTCTAATTTTATTTGATTTTAGGTTTTTTTAGCAACTTTAAAATTTAATATAAAATTATTAAAAAGGTTTTAGGAACTTTAATTTGCATTTTTATTTTAGTTACATTATTCTAGATTTTTTGTAATTTTTTAGATTTTTTTCATAAACTTTGAATTTTTTTGATTATTTTAATATTTTTTTATTACTAAAAATAGAAAGTTGGTTTTTTCTACTTTTTTCATTTTTCCTAGATTGTAGACACATAATTAGGAGTTTTTTCACTTTCCAAATCTTTTTAGGACTTTTCATTTATTTTCTAGAATTAATTTATGTTTTAATAGATTTTAATAGTTTTTAGGTGTTAAAAAATAGTTTAATTTGGTTTTAAAATTTTAAAAAATACTTTTTAGCTTAATTAGGTTATTTTTGAGGTTTACAAACTATTAGATCTTTTTTAGGGCTTTTTAATAATTAATTGTGATTTTTAGGGCTTTAATTAGCATTAAAAAGTCATTATCTAATTAATTAAAAGGTTTTAGCAAGTTTTGATTTTTTGTAAACTCTTAGAATTTTATTGTGGATTTTTAGTAATTTTTAGGAATTTTTAGGTTAAAATTTTAATTTTTGTACTATTTACGGTTTTACGTGAACGCGTTTTCGTCTTAGCTCGATCCGTCTTCGTAACCGTCATTCTTTCTCATTTCTATTTTCTTTTCTTCTTGTTAATAATCACAAACATTAATCATCATTCATTACACAACACACGTGCCTCCTCGAGAGAACGAACTCACTTCATTGGGTCATAACTTGTGGTTTTCCTAAACTACTCGTTAATACTTACCCTAATTACCTTCCTTTTCCTAAAGGGGTAAAAATACTACAATCATTTTTGGCGTCGCTTCCGGGGAGGCATGTTGTGTTTTGATTGAACCATTGTTGTTTTTTATACTAGCCATAAATAGTATTTGTATTAGTAGCACTCTACTAATACGTATTATCGGATTTTGGTTTTTGTGTGAATACTATTACTATATTGTATACGTAGAACAATAAATTCACAAGTACTCCAAATACGTGAGCAATCACAACCTTGATTTGGGAGGTCATTACCCAATCATTGTATTCGAATCTCAAACCAAAGAAAAAAGGCAAAAATAGATAAATACTTTCGTGAAGCTTAATCTTGATAATACAAACTATAAGGTGGGTATAAGGCGGTTGTATTTCACGACCTAAAGGAAAAAGGCTCTTAAGTGCTTCGCGCCGCCTCGTTTTCTCTGCTTGCTTGTGCGTATTTGATTTTGAGAGTGAATCGAGGGTTTTGCCGCCCAAAGTATTATTACATATCATATATATTTTCTTGGTTTCATTTGATTAAACCCTCTTGAACGATTTGTTGTTCCACCATCGTTCTAAAGTCATCGAAGGCGTTCACTTCACGTGATCGTTTTCATTCCTTGAGGCTTCTTTAATCAAGAGATTTGATTAAGGAGGAGATTTGTAGATTTGTGTCTACTTAATACATTTCACCAATTTCCAAAAAGTTAAAAACAATCAAAAACCACAAAAAAAATTGAAAAAGTAAAAACACCAAAAAGAATCTTCTTTGCTCGTCCCCTCGTTGTACGTGACGTTTTTGCAAACTCGCTCTAAAGCAAGACGTGCACGTAGACGAAAGAACAAAACTCCCACTCCAACTCATTCTAGTGAGGAGTCTCCTATTGACGAACCCATTGTACGAGAAGCACCAACCATGGCGAATCGAACTATGATGGAGTTACTTCAAGCACCCACCGAGGGTTATGGAGAAGCGATTGTGATTCCCGCTATCCTTGCGGAGAATTTTGAGGTGAAAACGGGTTTGTTGTCGATGATCCAAAACAACAAATTCCATGGTGATGAGAAGGACAATCCCCACAACCATATCCGCCAATTCAATCATCTTACCGCCACGTGCAAATTCAAGGATGTCTCGAATGACTCGATTAAGATGATGCTTTTTCCGTATTCCTTAGCGGGGCCCGCTAAAATTTGGTTAGAGAAAGAGCCACCCAATTCTATATTGACGTGGAAGGATCTCGTTTCAAAATTTGTGAACCAATTTTTTCCGCCCTCTAAGACTACGCATTTGAAAAATGAGATTTCTAAATTTTCACAAGGATTTAATGAAAGTTTTTCAACGGCTTGGAATAGGTTTAAGGAGATGTTACATGAATGTCCTCATCACGGTTTTTCCGACTTGCACCAAATAGACACGTTTTACAATGGACTTAACGATCATGAAAGAGATTATTTGAATGCCGCCGCGGGTGGTAATTTTTTGTGTAAAACGGTTGAAGAAGCTTTGGTCATAATTGAGAATAGATCTAAGGTTTATAGCCCTCGTAACACACCGAGTGTTGCCAAAATGGGCTCATCATCGTCTCGTAGTATCAATGCCTTGCAAGATGAAGCAAATGAGGAGAATCGTTTTTTCGATAGGTTTTCGACTCTCATGTCCCATTGGAAAGCTCAAGAAGCTTCCAATTCCGCTTCGGTTAAAGCGGTTTCTAAGAGTTGTTTGTCGTGTGGTGGAGCTCATGATCTTTCCGAGTGCATTACCGCGGATGGTAACACTTCGAGTGCTTATGTAGCCACAGGAACTTATAACCAAATCGGTCAAGGTTCCCGCCAAAATCAAGCTCCACCAAATCAAAATGCTAATAACTATCGAAACAACAACCAAGGTGGAAATTACCAAGGAAATCAAAGGAATTACAACAAGGGTAATTATCAAAGTGGAAATGGGCAAATTTCTAATCAAAACCAAAACCGTGATTTTCAAACTTCTACTCAAGGTTTTCAAAATGATCACACCAAAAATCTTCAAGGAGAATTTTTGAATTATGCTAAGGCTAATGATGCTAAGTTTGACAACATGCAACATGAAATGGTTAGCTTAAGATCCGAGTTGAAAAACGAGCTTAAAAATGAACTTGCTAATGAACTTAAAACTCATGCTAATAAAATGGAAGGAAATGTCACACGACTCCAACAAAATCAACAAAAAATGGAGCAAGGTCAACATGAGATTAAGCAAGAGTTGTTAAAAGCGGATGCTAGGCAATCTAAGTTTGAAGACCGTATGGCTAAAATGTTTGAAGCAATCATGTGTAAGCCCTCTTCTTCGGGTGGTCTTCCTAGTGATACCATCGTGAACCCGAAAGGAGAATTGAAGGTTATTACTACTCGTAGTGGTAAACTTTCAAAGAACCCATTTCTCGTCCAAGTACTTTTATGGAGAAGGAAAAAGAGAAAGAACCCGAGGTTGTGGTAGAAAAGGAGCAAATTACAAGCCCACGAAGTACCGCTCAAACCACACCTACGGTTGAACCCACACCTATCATGGAACCCGAGATTCCAAGGCCGATGCCTATACCTACTATGCCCCAACCCACACCACCTTTACCGTACCCTTCAAGACGAGACAAGGAAAAGGCACAAGAACGAAATAATTATCAATTTGAACTCTTTATGAAAATGTTTCGTGACTTGCATTTCAATATAAGTTTTGCCGACGCCTTAGTCATGATGCCTCGATTTGCCGCGAACTTCAAAAGTATGTTGAATAACAAAGAGAAATTGCAAAAATCGTCTAGTTGTTCTTCGGTTTTTCTAAGCCGCATACCTCAAAAAGTCGGTGATCCTGGAAAGTTTTTAATCCCATGTGCTATACAAGACATGGAAGAATGCTACGCCTTGGCCGATCTTGGTGCTAGTATTAATTTGATGCCTCTTGAGATTTTTAAATCGCTCAATCTTCCCAATCTCACTCCTTCAAGAATGTCAATCGAAATGGCCGATCATTCTACGATTCTAGCTTGTGGAGTTGCCGAGGACGTCTTTGTGAAAGTTGGAAAGTTCTACTATCCTGTAGACTTTATTGTTGTTGACATTCCTATCGATCCTAAAGTTCCGTTAATTTTAGTTCGATCTTTTTTGGATACCTCGAGAGCACTTATCGATGTGCATGCAAGAAAAATCACTCTTCGTTTCAATGAGGAAGAACTCGTCATTAATGCAACCCAAAACTCCACTCTTTCTCATGTGTATTCTATCACATCTTTGTACAATGTCAATCCCATCAAAAACATTTGCAAAAGAATTTCAAATAGAGTTTTAGGAGTTGTTGAGAAAAATGAAGTTCCGTCCCCTCCGCCGGTGGAGGTTAAGAGTGTTAAGCCTACGATTCCAATTGTGAATGATTCTTCGGATGATGAATACGTTGATCCCGATGGGGAAGTTTTCTTTGTTGACAAAAGATTTGAAAACTTACCACCACCTAAACCAAAAAGATTTCAAAATGCGAGAATTTTTAGTGTGACTAACATTGCTTTAGATACACCAAATATTTTTGACATAATTAAATCGGGTTTTCACAAGGAGAGTTTTAAAGATGAAAAAAGAAAAGATTTTAAATTGAATTTAAAAGATTTTTCTACAACTCTAACTCCGTCATCACCGCGTTTATTGAGTACTACAAGCTCGTCTTCTCCTTTTGACGATGCTTTGTGTGGACTTAGTGTGGGCGAATCCCCTTATGTTCCCTCCCCTTTCTCCACCGAGGACGAGATATTTGATCCTGGAATTACTTATATAGGGAAATCTCGGTCTTCCACCGATGCAATAAATGGAAAATCTTTTCATTTTATTGGTGCGAGTCTACCTCGAGTAGCTCATGTTTTTAGAGACTTACCCATTGTCCCACCCTTCTATTTCTTCTTACCTATTTTCTTGGAACTCTTTGAGTTTTTGTTGACTCACGATGGAGTGGCGTTGATTTGTTTTTCCAATGAAAACGAAAACGCCATCTTCGATCCCGGTATTTTGCACCATCAAAGGACTTAGTCCTTTATACCGGTTGTTTTTGGGCCTTGTTTATCATGTAAGCCCCACCAAAAATTGACCACACCATGATTATCCCTAAATGATCACATTTATGGGGATTCAAGTCGAGCTTTTGACTCGGTTATCAAAAACAAGGTGCCTCGTGGGGGAGACCCATGCTTATCCATGTACATATTATTGCTTTCTAATGTAGTTTAATGTGAGGGGATTTGTGCCCTTCCAACCTTTGTTTCGTGGTTGTTTGTGAATTGTGGTATTTAGATCATGATCTTCATGATTGGAGCCTCTCGTGTTCGTTTTATGGGAGCACTCGATCGTTTGCTTTGGAGACATTTCTCAATATCCATATGATATATCCTTTGATGTTCTAACCTTAGGTTTTTAGCACACTTCATAAACGGCTATTAATTTATTGGTTACACCCTTTCCATGCTAGATTAGGCATTCGACTACGTCTCTAGTATGGGGGTGTTTCCACCCCTAGACTCGAAACATTGAGGACAATGTTTAACTTTAGTATGGGGGGGTGAATAGATACTTGCCTTGCCAAACCTTCACGCTTTCCAAAGTTTATCTTTTTGTTTATCTTTTTTGTTGCAAAATAAGGCTAAAAATGGCCAAATTTTAAAATTTTTCTCATGTTTTATAAGTGTTTGAAGACACGAATGTAGATTTTCCGATGGCGAGAATAAGAGTAATTTTTGACTCGACCGTGCGTGTTGAGCACTTAGCTTTGATTCCTTAACTCACATTAGGCTAAGTCTCTTAAATGAGGACGAGAAATGATAGAGTTAATTATAAGTTACTATGCTAAACGTAGAGTACTCGTATTCTTTCAAAAACTCATGTGTTCTCGTTGTTTGCTTATTCTCCCTTCGCTTGTAAATATTTTTTGCTTAATAAATATTGACTTAGCGGTTTAGTTAGGATTGTTGGGTTTCTAGTCTTTTCTAGTAGCTTCCGTGTAATTAAATTGGGAAGACATTAAGGTATCGCCAGCGTCACGGTTTTGAAGTATTGGCACCCGAATAATCGAAAGCTTCACCCAATAATAAGATTTCAAGTGCTCACCTAAATCTAGCAAACAATTTGAAGCCCCACAAGGCCGAAAAATCTATGCAAAATTGAAAGTGAATCAAGCCTTAATCTTCGAAGCTTTAAAGATCCAAAATTTGCTTTAGCGTGAGGATATACGTCTTTGGCTAATAAAACCACCGATGAGGCGGATAATAAAAGGCAAGGCAAGACCGAAGTCATAATAAAAGCTTCATGGCGAAGTTGAATAAAAGATGGAGGTAAACCAAAGATAATAAGGCCCTTCCGTTAGGGGGCGTATAAAAGTCTTGGTAATAAGTCTCATGTTCAAAACCGTTATAAAACCGTGTTTATCGATTCTTCTTGTCAACTTAATTTTTTAACATCGTTGTCTATTAGGAGGGGTTATTGATTTGATGGTCTTAGTTACACCGTTAGGACTCTATTTTTAGACCTAAATCTCTATTATCGCATAAGTCAAAAATGTATCCTCGTGAAACATTCAAGACATAATAAAATATAAGAGATACAACTTAGGAATAATGGGAGGATAAGTACGTGATTAGGGCATATGAGTAGTGTTAGCATTACTAACTTATAATGACAATCATCTCGTTGCACGCTTGGCATGGAATTGAAGTGAAAATCGAGGACGATGAAATTATTTCTAACGAAGCATTTACGTGTTCTTGTTCTATGAACCTAAACGTCCTATTTTGCGATGAAAATCATACATTATGTCTAAAACGCAAGTAATAGTAGTGTAGCTAGTTTATCATTTCAATAAAGTGAATAAATTGAATTTTGGAGGTGCTACGATACTTTATTCTAGCATTGAGTGAGGGCACGGCAATGGTTTAGTATGGGGGAGTGATGAGACTGCTTTTATACATAGTCTCATCGTCCAAATCGGGCTTAAAATGCATAAAATGTCATTAAAACTGCCAAATATATGCTTGTGTTTGTTACTTGTGTATTTTTAGGTACGAATATTGAGGAAATGGCAAAAGATCACAAGAATCATTCAAAAACGAACACGGGAAACAAAGTCGCACAATGAACCGGGCCCAAGTTTGGATTTTACAAAAATACCCTTGAAGAATTGATGATTGTCAAGTTTGGTCCCTCAACTTTTGAAAATTTACACTTTATACCCCTCAAATATTCAAAATTATGAATAGGGTCCCTAAAGTTTGAAGACATGTCAAATCAGGCCCTTGGAAAGTGATTAATATGGCAAAGTTAGTCTAAAAGGACAAAAGGACTTAACTTGAAATTGTTTTTGGACTGGAATTGCAAATTATTTGTGACGGGTGTTAAGTCTTTGGACTGGTAATGAAAATGTCCCCAACAAGCCCACTTCACCCACTAGCCCAATACCCTTTAATACCCCGGTTTTAATTAAATAAGTGGTCAACTGGTCAACCCCTAATTTCCCTCCCTAAACAACATTTTAAATAAACTTTTGCCTGAAAAGGATTAAACCCCCCTTTTTATCCCCCATAAACCCTAGAAATTGCCAGGTCTAATCTCCCTTAAATCAAGGGGTTTTTACCCAATTAACTCCAAATTCCTAATTACCCACTTTTTCACCCTAACCCACACCTCAAACCACCACAAGACACACCCATGTGTCTTGTGGGACCCTCCCCTGCCCCGTCCCTTTCCCTCAAACCCAATACCCGACCACACCAACGTCCAGGATTGTTCTACTTGGCCCCCAAGTCTAATTTAACGTTTCTGATCAAGATTTAACAGCTGGCTACAACAACAAGATCACATGGGCGATTTTGACTGATTTTGAAGACAAAGACCAAGGGCATTTTAGGATTTTTAGCTACTAGGGTTTACTTTTATTCTTGTAATACTAGAAGGTTCAGTAGACTAGTATATCTATGAGTGGTATGTGCTCATATACGTTTTGTTCCAGTTTTTTAGCTTTCACCATTGTAATTCCTTTTTAATGATATAAAAGTTTGGTATTTGTGTTTGAAACAAGTGTAATTCCTTTTTATAATTGTTAAAAGTTGTGTGTGTGTGTTTGAAAGCTAAGAACTGAGTTCCATTTTAATTTATCAAAACACTTTGTGTTTTTGGAGGTTTTGAAATAGGTTTTAAATTTCAGAAATCATAGGTCCAAAAAAGTGAAAGTGGATTTGGATTTGGATTTTTGAGTTCTACACTTGAGTTTTAAAATGTATCATTTGGTTAAAAAGGTTTCAAAGTTTTTTTTGAAAAGGTTTAAGAAGTTTCAGAAAATCAGAATAGTGTATTATTTGTGCTTGTGTTTTTCATTTTCTTAGCAGGTTTGTTAAAGAGCTTGTTTGTGTCCAAGGTCCAGCATAGGCCCGGGCCTATAAGGAGGTGGTTCTTCAACCACTAAGGGACCTGGATGTAGGTCCCTTGAGGTAAAATCTCTTGTTTCATTTTCCATTTTCAGAAAGTGTGATTTGTATGATTTTTGTGGAAAATTGTTTACTTGTTTTTTAAAACTGTTGGTTATTGTTTATTAGAAGGTAATATGCATGTTGGATTAAGGATGATTCAGTTTGGTTAAGATTTAAGTAGGATTGCTTTGAAAAAATTTGCATATTCAGTTTTTAAGGAGTGTTTGGATTTGTGTTTTAAACAGAATTTGTGACAAATTTATGAGTTAAAACCTGTCTAGAAATACTTCTTAGGTGATATTTAGGTTGTATGCTAGTTGTATTTCAGTTTGGGAAGGTTTTAAACACATGTGCATGTTAAAAGTTTGAGAAAATAGAGTAAAATCAGAAAACTGCATTTGTTGCTTATTCTATGTGAATTTGATCCACCAAAATTGATAAGCTGATAGATATTAGGGCAATTAAGAGTTGTGAATTGCTTTCTTGTCATGTGGCGGACTTGTATGCAAGATTTAGAGGTTTAAATTTCACGTTTGTGCATTTGAATTCATCAAAATACCCTCAGACTTGAGTAAGCTATATCAGCAACTCCATTTTGCCAGATTGTGCTATTTTTGTGTGACTTTGTGTTTGATCTTGCTTATTTTTGTGTTTGCTTGACTCCTTGTACTCAACAGAGTACAAGGGTGCCTTGTTGTCCATCAAAAACATCCAAGAACTCAAGGATCAAGTCCTCTTGGTTCAAAATCTCACTTGTGAAGATATCTTTTTTGCTTGTGTTCTTAAAAGTCCAACTGGGCACGTTTTGGCTTGGGATTGATTTAATCTTTGTTATATTGGATTTGTATTTGTGTTTTTAAGATTAAAAGGTCACAAGTTTGAGTTTTAAAAAGTTAAAAAAGAAAAAAAAATAAAAAGAACAAAAAGGACGTGGCCAGGACTCGAACCTGCGCCACTCCTCTCACCACGCACACACATTACCATTGCGCCCTAGGGTCTTTGACTGCTAGGGTTGCATTTGCAATTTACTTAAGGTGGTTTTGTTTGGGCTTTTGAAATAAAAGCCGTAGCTTATTTTTCCTTTTTCAGCTTATTCATTAAGCTAATTTGGCCAGTGTTATTTTTCCTAGGATTAGCTTGTAGCTTAGGACTTTTCTGGCTAAAAATTCAATTTTTCTCTTTATTTATTTAATTTTTATTATTTTTCTTTGGCCGTATTTAGATAATTAGTTTAAAAATAGCTAAAATAGGTTTTAATTTTTAGAAAAATAGTTTTTAGGTTTTGATTTATATTTTTGAGGTTTACATTACAAAAAGTTTTCAAAAAGTCTTATTTTTTAATTTTATTTGATTTTAGGTTTTTTTAGCAACTTTAAAATTTAATATAAAATTATTAAAAAGGTTTTAAGAACTTTAATTTGCATTTTTATTTTAGTTACATTATTCTAGATTTTTGGTAATTTTTTAGATTTTTTTCATAAACTTTGAATTTTTTTGATTATTTTAATATTATTTTATTACTAAAAATAGAAAGTTGGTTTTTTCTACTTTTTTTATTTTTCCTAGATTGTAGACACATAATTAGGAGTTTTTTCACTTTCCAAATCTTTTTAGGACTTTTCATTTATTTTCTAGAATTAATTTAAGTTTTAATAGTTTTTAGGTGTTAAAAAATAGTTTAATTTGGTTTTAAAATTTTTAAAAATACTTTTTAGCTTAATTAGGTTATTTTTGAGGTTTACAAACTATTAGATCTTGTTTAGGGCTTTTTAATAATTAATTGTGATTTTTAGGGCTTTAATTAGCATTAAAAAGTCATTATCTAATTAATTAAAAGGTTTTAGCAAGTTTTGATTTTTTGTAAACTCTTAGAATTTTATTGTGGATTTTTAGTAATTTTTAGGTTAAAATTTTAATTTTTGTACTATTTACGGTTTTACGTGAACGCGTTTTCGTCTTAGCTCGATCCGTCTTCGTAACCGTCTTTCTTTCTCATTTCTATTTTCTTTTCTTCTTGTTAATAATCACAAACATTAATCATCATTCATTACACAACACACGTGCCTCCTCGAGAGAACGAACTCACTTCATTGGGTCATAACTTGTGGTTTTCCTAAACTACTCGTTAATACTTACCCTAATTACCTTCCTTTTCCTAAAGGGGTAAAAATACTACAATCAGTGACTACCCTAACAAATGCCAAGACATGGTAAAGGTGTTCAATGTGAACGGTAGATCCGGTTACCAAGGAAAACTACCGTTTTGTGGTAAGTGTGGTAAACACCACAATGGTGCATGTGGAGGCACATGTCACAATTGTGGGAAAACCGGTCACTTCGCCAAGGATTGTCGAAGTGCACCAAAGCCCACGAACCAACGGACTCCTACCACTCCAAATGGTCAATACGGGATGTCACTTGCTATGGTTGTGGCGAAAAAGGTCACTTTAAGAATAGGTGTCCTAAAGCTACCACTCAAGGCCGAGGAAACCAAATCCGAGGCGACAACAACAACCAAGCTCGTCGACAACCTCGTCAAAACCACGGTAATCCGAATGGGCGGAACAATGGGAATCAAACGGGAGCACCGGGACGTGTGTACGCTCTATGTGCCGAAGCGGCCATTCAAGACAACAACGTGGTCACCGGTACGTTTCTCATCAATAACATCTATGCTTCCGTATTATTTGATTCCGGTGCCGATATAAGTTTTGCCTCCATTTCCTTTAGCAAACTATTAAATGTGAACCCCACTCCATTAGATGCCGACTACAATGTGGAATTAGCCGATGGTAAATCGATCACTACAAACACCGTACTTAAGGGTTGTACCCTAAGCCTCCAAAATATTCCTTTCATCATCGATCTCTTACCTATCGAACTTGGAAGTTTTGACGTTATCGTTGGTATAGATTGGCTATCCAAGTACCATGCGGAGATAATTTGCCACGAGAAACAAGTCCGTATTCCCTACGGAATCCGAACCCTAACCATCCTCGGTGAGAAGAACGGTGTGAAAAGCCGGGCTAGTTTAAATGTCATCTCATGTACTAAAACCCAAAAGTACATCGAAGAAGGTCGTCCTATTTTTCTTATCCAAGTCACTAGCAAAAACGAACCCGAACCAAAGGAGAAGAAAATTGGAGACGTACCAATTGTTTGCGACTTTCCTGAAGTTTTTCCCGAAGACCTACCCGGGCTACCTCCACTTCGCCAAGTGGAATTTCACATCGAATTAACCCCCGGAGCCGCACCCGTCGCGAGGGCACCATATCGTTTAGCCCCGACCGAAATGAAGGAACTAGCCGAACAATTAAAAGAACTTACCGACAAAGGATTCATAAGACCGAGTTCCTCACCTTGGGGAGCCCCGGTTTTATTTGTAAAAAAGAAAGACGGATCGTTCCGCATGTGCATCGATTATCGCGAATTGAACAAACTTACTATAAAGAATCGTTACCCTTTACCAAGGATCGATGATTTGTTTGATCAACTTCAAGGTTCGAGCATTTATTCAAAGATTGATCTTAGGTCGGGTTACCACCAACTTAGAGTTCGAGAGGAAGACATTTCCAAGACGGCGTTTCGAACCCGATACGGTCACTTTGAATTCCAAGTCATGCCATTTAGGTTAACCAATGCACCCGCGGTATTCATGGACCTTATGAACCGCGTGTGTAAACCTTATTTGGACAAGTTCGTGATCGTGTTTATTGACGACATCCTTATCTTCTCTCGTAGTAAGGAAGAACACGAGGAACACCTAAAGAAAATTTTGGAATTGTTGAAACAAGAACAATTATAAGCCAAATTTTCAAAGTGTGAATTTTGGATTCACACGGTACAATTCCTTGGTCATGTAATCGATAGTAGTGGTATTCATGTGGATCCACTAAAATCGAAGCGGTAAAGGATTGGGCGACTCCTACCACACCTATAGAGATTCGCCAATTCCTTGGACTTGCCGGCTATTATAGACGATTTATCGAAGGATTATCGAAAATCGCTAAGCTATGACGGAATTGACTCAAAAGAACAAGAAGTTTATTTGGGGAGACGACCAAGAAACTTCTTTCCAAACTTTAAAACAAAAACTTTGCGACGCGCCCATTCTCGTGCTACCCGAGGGTAGTGAAGACTTTGAAGTATATTGTGATGCTTCAATTAAAGGTATAGGCGCGGTTCTCATGCATAGGAAAAAGGTCATAGCTTATGCCTCTCGACAACTCAAGCCGAATGAAGAAAACTACACTACTCACGATTTGAAGCTAGGCGCGGTTGTCTTTGCTCTAAAAATTTGGAGACACTACCTCTACGGAACTAAGTGTGTAGTTTACACCGATCACAAAAGTCTTCAACATATCTTAGACCAAAAAGAACTCAATATGAGACAACGACTTTGGTTGGAACTACTTGGAGACTACGATTGTGACATTCGTTATACCCTGGGAAAAGCTAACGTTGTAGCCGATGCTTTGAGTAGAAAACCTCGTGAGCGACCTCTAAGGGTTCGAGCCTTAGTGATGACCATTGGTTTAAACATACCCACAAAAATCTTAGAAGCCCAACGAGAAGCTATTAAGATAGAAAACATCGATAAAGAAGAAGTCGGTGGAATGATCACCAAAAATATCGTTGCACGTGTCGATGGAACATTGTGTCTTGACAATAGAAGTTGGTTACCTCGTTACGGTAATGTCCGAGAACTAATCATGCATGAATCGCACAAGTCTAAGTACTCGATACATCCCAGATCGGACAAAATGTACCATGACATGAAAATGTTCTATTGGTGGCCAAACATGAAAGCCGACATCGCGACTTATGTTGGTAAATGCCTAACTTGCGCCAAAGTTAAGGTTGAACACCAAAAGCCTTCCGAATTACTAGTCCAACCTAGGATCCCGGAATGGAAATGGGAAAGAATTACTATGGACTTCATTACCAAACTCTCAAGAACATCCGCGGGTTATGACACGATTTGGGTCATTGTCGATCGTTTGACGAAATCCGCGCATTTTCTTCCCATAAAAGAAAACGATAAAATGGATCAATTAGCACGAACGTACTTAAAGGAGATCGTTGATAAGCACGGAGTGCCAATTTCTATCATATCGGACCGAGACGGTCGATATTGCTCAAGGTTTTGGCAATCTCTCCAAGAAGCGTTAGGAACGCAATTGGACATGAGTACGGCTTACCATCCTCAAACGGACGGTCAAAGTGAAAGAACCATCCAAACATTGGAAGATATGCTTCGTGCATGCGTAATCGACTTTGGAAACGGATGGGATCGACACTTACCGTTAGTAGAATTTTCATACAACAATAGCTACCACACTAGCATTAAAGCGGCACCGTTTGAAGCACTTTACGGTCGAAAGTGTCGTTCACCCGTTTGTTGGGCGGAAGTTGGTGATGCACAACTTACCGGTCCGGAAATTATTCACGAAACAACGGAGAAAATCGTACAAATCAAGAGTCGTATGCAAGTGGCTCGTGATCGACAAAAGTGTTATGCCGACAAAAGACGGAAACCGTTGGAATTTCAAGTCGGAGATCGGGTAATGTTGAAAGTTTCACCATGGAAAGGTGTAATCCCTTTTGGCAAACGAGGGAAGCTAAACCCACGATATATTGGACCTTTCGAAATTATTCAACGCATAGGTGACGTTGCCTATCGCTTGGATTTACCTCAAGAACTTAATCGCGTGCATAATGTGTTTCACATTTGCAACTTGAAGAAATGCTTATCCGACGAGACGCTTGTTATACCTATGGACGAAATCCAACTCAACGACAAACTTGTGTTCGTTGAAGAACCGGTCGAAATTATGGAACGAGAAGTTAAACGACTCAAACAAAGTCGCATACCTATTGTCAAAGTGCGATGGAACGCACGTAGAGGACCCAAATTTACTTGGGAACGCGAAGATCAATTTAAAATAAAATATCCTCACTTATTTACTAATGTAGTGTCGACTTAAATCGTATCTTGTTTTGCTTTGCGGACAAAGCCCTCTTTAGGGAGAGCAAATGTAACAACTTGAACTTTCGCGCTTCATTACTATAATGGAGGCGTACTACATTGTATCGATTTATCTTATTATCGGCTTGTGCCGACTACAAATGCAATTGATTTGTAGAGAATACGTATGTACACTTTTAAAATTGTCGTGTAATTAAACGAATCATGTCGATGCTCGCTAAAGTGATTTCCCCGAGTCGGTTTCATGTAAACTAGGATGGTTAATTGAAACAAATCCTAAATTGGTTACCATATGGGCCGAAATACCTATCAAACCCCTACTGGGCCGAAGGTTTGTATAGGGTGAACAAATGCAAACTGGATATAAAGTTTTGAATTTATAAACCTGTAATTTGAAAAATCTATTTACTTCAAACCTAGTCAAATAAGTCAAACACAAAAATCTGGAAAGTATAATATAACCCTCCACTCACCACAAACAAATAGCACACATGCCGAGTTTGCTATATCTGGGCATATCACAAGTTTGCAAAATCGGATTAGGGTTAACCTTAGACTCAAAATACAGGATATATACTATAACCCTTTTCCTTCATAGTCATAAACACAAACCACCAACAAAAGAGTCTACAAGACTTAATGTCCAGCAACTAAGCTACAAAATTTCTGGGTAAAGATATAAAATAAAAGTGATAGCAGCCTTGAATCAATCCAGCCGAGCCAAGCGTCCTCCTTGTGTCCGAACCCATCATAGCCGAAACTTAAAACCATCATTGGTGAGTCTTTTTATTTCCCTCTCTTGCATCCATAATTATGCCACTAGTTTATGCTTGACCAAACCTGGGAAAACAAGTGAGAGTGTTAGAAAAAGGTGACCGAACCATTAAGCTAATACATTGAATGAAAACTGATGAAACATAATGAATCAAAAGAAGGAATATCATTAGAAGACCAATTAATCAATCAAACATAAGATACATAATCGGCCGAATAATAATTAACCCAAGAAACTAATGAATTCATGAAAAACTACACATTTATATTTCGAAAACACATATAAAACCAATTGAATATTCGGATAATAAAACCCCCCAATTGTATCAAACCCTAATTTTTATAAATTATGTTGAAAACCCTAATTAGATCCAATATATACCTGAATTGACAAATTAATTAGACCAAAGATCACGAATGAGCAAAACCCTAATTCAACCCGAAACCTTAATTTGACAAATCGAATCTTATAATGAAACTGATACGTTTTTATGATGAGAAACATTAATTAAAGACGATTGAACACAAGATTAACCAAAACCCCCAAATTAAACGAAACCCTAACTTTGATTTATTTAAATTTGAGTTAGATCCATGTAATTAAAGCGTATATAAGATGATTTAAACAAAGAGATTTGTTATAGATGAAAGATTTATCCAGAAAAGCTCGAAACCCATTTGTGAAAAACGAAATATAAGATTTATACTTATCTTTTTGATTTATCATCACCAAAACGCCATAGAATCATCATGGGATCGAATAGATTTGGATGGAATACAAAACCCAGAAACACTTGAGCCCCGAACGAACCAAGAATATCACCTTTAGATGTTATTAGATCATATATATTCGAATCAAACATGAGATATGAATGGATTGATGATTTGATTTAAAGAAAAAACCCAGATTTGTTTTTATCAGAGAGAGAAGAGAGATGAAACGGTGGGAGTAATAATTTATGTTGTGTGTGTGTGTGTTGTGACGTGGTGAGTGAACAGACACAAGATAAAAACCAAATAACAAACGTGTCCCCAACTTTTCTTTCTTTCTTAGTTTGTATCGCCCAAAGTTGGGCTGGGCTGAATCATGAGATGGAGATAACAAATTCCATGGGCCAAAGACTTATTATAAGTCTTGGGTTTGGGCCACAAGCCCATATTGATGGACTGGTTTTATTAATTGGGCCGCGTAGGCTTTTACTTGGGCTGTGGAAGCCCAATGAAAAATGTAACGATACTTTTATAAACGTAGAACCCATTAATAATGCGTGTTCCTTTTCGAGTCACTTTAAATAAAAACGTAACGACGCATACCTTTAGGACTTCATGCATATTCTATTAACATAATGTAGTCATTACGTAGTATTTATATTTAAATTAGATCGTGGATAACGTGGTCGTGTTCTCGAGCTCTCTTGCATTTCATCTATTTGTTTAACTAACGAGATGAGTTTATAGCCCCACTTTTACTTGTTTTATCACTTTGGGGTGAGAACATTGCTTGTTTTAAACGAATGAACATAAGTGCCTAAAACTCATACGTGCCTACATGATGTCTAAGTAGCGATACCCCTAGATGCTTTAGCCCACTATCATGAACCGTTAATTACTTTGTGTAAGCGCGAATGTTATGGATAGATCTATTGGGATTGGCCTCCCTATCTATTGTTGGTTGTGTGACCAAATTAGATACAAATACATTTGAGGTTGTTACGAATACTTTGGGGTAGTATTTGCTTGGGCACACTCTTATATAAACTGGTTGGTACGGTTAACGCTTCGGTGTCATGAGCTTAGACGTAGGATATCATGAACGTATGCTATTTTGATAATAATCTTGTATTTGTTATAAGATTATTTGACGGTTGCCTAACTAAAATCTTATGGTTCATCACACTACTTATACTTAAACCTATAAACTCACCAACCTTTGTGTTGACGTTTTAGCAATGTTTTTCTCAGGTGTCAAGGTGGAGGAGTGACGTGGTTATGCTATGGAGATTATTAAAAATTATCATGATTTAACTTTGAGACTTGCTTTGGATGTATGATATTTGAAAACTTCATTTATGCTATTATGATGCGTAAAACAATTTTCCTTGGGACCAATTCTATTTTTATGTCTTATTAATGAAAAATGACTTTTCTTAGTTATTCTTGTATCTATGTCTCTTGGTTGTCATGATAGTCACATCCTCGTGTAATTGTACACGTGGGCCAAATTGAGGGTGTGACACCAACTACAAATGCCGATTCCACATTGGCGCTGCCAGCAGAGCCTCCTCAGAAGAAATGTGCTTTTCAGATTAGTGTAGATGACGTACGTATATCGTCGTTTTGTTCATTTGTATTTTCTTATTTTCCACTATACTTTTTTACTTATGTGTTTGTCTTGTGAAGGATTCTCAGTATGATGACAACCATTCTAATGCACCAACTAAAAATGCCGATTCCACATTGGCGCTGCCAGCAGAGTCTCTTCAGAAGAAACGTGCTTTTCAGATTACTGTAGATGACGTACGTATATCGTCGTTTTGTTCATTTGTATTTTCTTATTTTCCACTATGCTGTTTTACTTATCTGTTTGTCTTGTGAAGGATTCTCAGTATGATGACAACCATTCTAATGCACCAACTACAACGGTGGGAAATAACTTGCTGACCTCACCTGCTGCATCAAGTAGCTATCCTCAGTCAACTGGGATTTCTCAATCAGTTGCGGATACGACTTCCCCACAGAAGTGACCAAAAATTTTGCCAACATATGAAACAAGCACTAAAAGTGCTGATAAGGTGTCACCATTTTCATTTGCTGCTAAGGGTATTTCTAATGTCAAACAGGACATTAGGTCAACTAATAATTCTAGTATTACTAACGGGACTGCCACCCATTCATCCACAGCTGTCAGCACTGTTTTACCTTCACCAGCACCTGTATTCAATTTTGTGTCTGCAGCTGCTTCATCAACTCCGGCTACCGTGTCCCCATTTGCAATGTTCTCATTCAATGCAACTAGTGCTACAAATCAGTTTTCTCAAGCTCCGTTTGGAACTCCTGCAACTCCACTTAACAACAATGATCAAACGAGAATGGAAGACAGTATGCATGAAGACTCACCAAGTCCTGCTATACCTGCGTTTGCTCCAGCTTCTGCTGGTACACCAACGTTTGCTTTTAATTCAAGCACCCCAACACCATCACCATCGACCAGTCCATTTCAATTTGGTGTGCAGAACAACCAACCACCATCTCAGAATCCTTTTCAAGTGCAGACCAACCAACCGCCATCTCAGAATCCATTTCAATTGCAGACCAACCAACCCCCATCTCAGAACCCTTTTCAAGTGCAGACCAACCAACCACCATCGCAGGATCCTTTTCAGGCGTCTGGCAGTTTAAAGTCACACGCCGGAGGAAGTTTCTTTTAGGTACTCATAGTTATCCAACCCTGCATAACAACATAAATGATCAAATATGCCCCTCGGACTCGGAAAGTAATAACGAAAATGGCTAACCCAATAACAGATTCCGCAGCTGCCACCATTGGAACCAGTGAAGCAAATGATTCACCCATCATATCATCCGAAGAAACAGAAAATACCAAAAAGTTCAATATCTTAAGTAAGTGCTTATCTACTTGTTTGATCATGCAAATAAGAAATTTTTTATTGTCGGGTATCATGCTCAATGAGTAGAAAAGAAAATTAAAGAAGGAAAGTTGTTTTTCATAATATTAAGCGCATAGACTGTAACACCCCATTTGGATAAATGGATCGTTACGTAGTAATTATGGCGTGTCATCAAAACATGCAAGGTAAATGTTTAAAACATTAAACGACCATAAATGAAACCGGAAACAAACATCGGTTCCAACATAAGCTCCACGCATGAATACTTATAGGGGGTTGCCTCTAATTATTATAGTCTGAGTGGAGGGATCAGCTCCTGTAACTAGGATTTCTGTGGAGACTAGGGAGGGCTTCGGCCCTCCCAAAGATCGTGACGAGTAGTGTAAATACTATGCATTTCGTTTAAAAGTTATTATCCATTTTTTTATTTTGGTATGTAAAAAATAACTCGGCCTCCCTAAAATAAGTGTTCAAGATCCGCCACTGCCTGTAACGGATGCAAGGCACACACCGCAATTACCATGTAATCTTGCTAAACTTGTCCTAGGATGCACCCATTCGCCCACATGATAATAATAAAATAGGCCAAATAACTAAAAGGGACGTTGCGAGCAATCACTCTTACCGCAGAAGAGTCATTACACCGGTGCCTCTAGTGTTATGGTTATGGTACACCCATAACTAGGTGGAACTGACATGCATTGTAACACCCCACTTGGATAAGTGGAGCGTTACGTGTATTTATGGCGTGTCATCAAAGCATGCAAGGCAATGTATTAAAACATTAACTGACCATACGGAAATACCGGAATCAAACATCGGTAGTCTAACATAAGCTCAAAAATAAAAAATTAGGTACTGAAAGAAAAAGGACGAAACAGTGTCCAAACAACCAAAGTAAAGTAACGTAATGTGTGCATAAAAATAAAGGAGTCTGGATAGCTCCCATCCAAATGCACGTACTCTCTTAGAAGTCCTAAGATCGTCCCTGTGTACCTGCCGTTTGGAAACATGAAAGGAAACTAAGGCTGAGCATAACGCTCAGTGGGCGGATATAGCATGATAAGAATGTACTGAAAGTAATGAAACAGAAGACAACAATGAAGCTATAAGACTGATATGTAACATGTGGTAGAACTCTGCATAAAATCTGAAAAACCTGGTTCATATATACTGATACTGAAATATAACTATAAATTCTGAAAACATGCATTTACTGTATTTTATTTGCCAGAGCTTATATAGGTCACGTGCTATAACAACCGTGCATGAATAACTGGAGGGGTGACCTCGTCATGCTGTAGAGGGGTGACCTCTAAATAACTGTGCTGGGTGGAGGGATCAACTCCAATGTGAAGGATGTAGAGCACACACCACATTCACCCTGATAACTTGTAACACATATAAGCCTAGGATGCATCCATACGCCCCACTAAACATACATATAAAAAATGGCCAACCTGAACATGAGTGGGACGATGCAGGATATCACTCTCCTGCATGTGAGTCACGACACCGGTGCCTCTAGTGCCGTGGTTACGGTACCTCCGTAACTAGTACATAAACTGGTCGTACTTGTATATAATGCTCATGCAATTTATTTAGTTATTAACATGATTACTGATAAACTTAAACATATACTGGGGAAAAACATTTGGCTGAAGACGGGGAATCCTAATCATGCATAGAAAGGAAGTCCTTACTGAAAGGACGGAAATCCGTACCTCGTGTCCAGTAACCGACCGAGATCAACTGACCGAAAGTCTACTCTAATTTCACGCGAGCTAAATGAATAAGGGACGTGAATGAGTAAACTGGTATTCGCTTATTTAATTTCATGTTCTTATTGGCCTTTCATTTACTTATTCATTTTCTGAAATTCAGTACGTATATTAACTGATAAATCTGACCTTGTAATAATTCATTTTAATGTATCATCTTTCTACTATTAGTTACGGTACAACGTATTTCCGACGCTATAGTAGTACTATATTAAGTATCCCGTTAAAGTAGAAAGTTTCTTAATTTAGAAGTTCCCCAAATTAATTTAATTCGTTTAATAAAAATTATACCCTTTTAAGTATTAACGAACTATTTTAATTTTAATACATTTAAAATATATTAAACATTTATCAAAAAAATTTAGATTAAAAAGGTATAATATAAAAATATTTATTTTATTTATTATAATAATGCCCCGAGCCTACCGAGATATCCCGTCTCGGTCGCACTAAACAAATCAACATATAATACAAAATCTGTCAACAAGAATTAGTGACAGAATTCTGTGTCACTAAAACTGTCGCTAAATCTGTCCTTATTAAAACTTTATCCATATAACAGTTTTGCGACAGAAAAACCGTCGCTAAAACTGTCGCTAATGTATTTCAATTATCCAGATTTTATGTCCCCTTTTTCCCACTGATTCACCACTTAGTTCCCACTGTTAGGTTATGTTTACCCACTGTTTATATAAACCAAACGCACCCCTTATGTTTCTGCAGTCCGGTTGGTTTTTGGCAGCCCTTTTTGGGTCGAACGCAGCCCTAGCCGCCCCTGTATGGGTCACGGCTGGGCAAGACAAGGGTCACCAAGGCCTTAGGGTCTCGGTGTGTTAAACCAAACACCCCCGATCGCCTGCTAACAAAACCGCCCCCCTTCCCTTGTGTCTTTTGACCCTCGGTCGACTGATAGCAGGCTACACCGAGACCTGCTGTGTCTCGGTTTCATGCTTTAAAATAAACCCGACCCCTATTTGGATGTTCATGTACACAGGTCTCGGTTTTATATAACCCCAACTGAACACACGAAAACCCTAGTGTTATTTTATGTAAAAGAAAAAATAACTATTTGGTTTGCTTCAAAGACAATGTTTTCTTAATGTTCATTACCCAAAATCCTTGTTAGGTGACTGCCATAGTGAAGACGATTACCTGGTATGCACGAATTGATGGATCAAACACATCCCGGTCTCCCCCCTTTTTTTAAAACCGGCGGCTACAAAACCCTAGATCTTTTTTTTTTTTTTTGTGTCGACTGTTATGGGAGAAAGAACTCCTGTTTGATTTATTTGTGTAACCTAAAATGGGCTAAAACCCATAATCCCTTTTTTTTTCTTTAAAACCGGCCCCCTTCACTTTCCTTTTATTTATTTATATATTTTTTAAAACTTATAGTATGGATTACTTGTCATTTTCATTTAATTCTTCACGTGATTATTTCGTCAATAATTTCTATGTAATTAGCTTAATTAAATAAATCTCGTATTTACATTTCCTGATTTAAATACAGGTTTACAATTCTTCCCCTCTAAAAGAATAATTCGTCCCCGAATTATAAGGTACTTAAGCTGACTGGAGTAAAAGTCGAAAATGCTAATAAGCTAGAAGACATAAAAGCTGAAAAGACATACCCGAATCAAAACTGAAAGTGAGGGTAAGAAGTCCGTATAGACTCTTCTGTTTCCAAGTGGCCTCCCGCTCGGTATGGTCCCTCCACAGGATTTTGACGAAAGGAATGGTCTTCCTTCTCATAACTCGATCCTGGCGATCTAAAACTGCTTCGGGTTCCTCAATATAAGATAGATCCTCCCGAATCTGGTCGAGTGGATAATTTACTTTGTGATGCTCATGATAGTTGTACCCCCTGAGTAATGATACATGAAACACGTTGTGGACGTGTGAAAGCTGAGGTGGTAACGCCAATCGATATGACACTTCACCAATACGTTCAAGGATTTCGAACGGTCCGATGTAACGAGGGCTGAGCTTGCCCTTGAGGCCAAAACGTCTGACACCGCGTGCGGGTGATACTTTGAGGAACACACGATCCCCAGTCTGAAATGATAGATCTCTGCGATGCTTGTCGGCGTAACTCTTCTGGCGAGTACGCGCTTCTTGCAGTTTTGCCCTAGCGATGGCGACCTTTTCATTGGTCAGTTCTATCAATTCAGGTCCTTCAATCAAACGTTCTCCAACCTGATCCCAACAAATAGGAGCACGGCATTTCCTGCCGTATAACATCTCGAATGGAGCACGCTTGATACTAGCATGCCAACTGTTGTTGTAGGCAAACTCGACCAAGCAAATATAGTCATCCCAGTGTCCTGTCCATTCTAATGCACAGGCACGTAGCATGTCCTCCAAGGTCTGGATGGTACGCTCTGACTGACCGTCCGTCTGCGGGTGAAAGGTTGTGCTGAGCTTGAGCCTAGTTCCCCAAGCTTTATGCAAACCTTCCCAGAAGTGAGAGGTGAAACGGGGATCCCTATCTGATATAATTTCTGAAGGTGTACCGTGTAATCGTACGATCTCCTCGGTGAATAGTTTCGCTAATTTACTGACTGCGAAATCTTTGCGAATAGGAATGAAATGTGCCGACTTGGTCAAACGATCGACAACAACCCAGATTGCATCATGTCTCCGCTGAGTCTGTGGTAGTCCGGTGACAAAATCCATAGAGATCTTGTCCCATTTCCACATTGGAATGTCTAATGGCTGGAGAAGACCACTGGAACGCTGGTGCTCTATCTTAACCTGCTGACAGGTTAAGCATTTAGACACAAATGTTGCGACATCCTGTTTCATGCCGCTCCACCAGAAATGGTGCTTAAGATCGTGGTACATCTTTGTGGAACCTGGATGGATAGAGAACGGAGAGCTGTGAGCCTCAGTCATTAAGGCTTCTCTGAGAGCAGGGTCTTCTGGAACGCAGAGTTTGGTACCCTGCCATACGATACCATCGTCATCAATGCGAAATTCGGTCTGCTGGTCAATGTTCTGGACAATCGCCCAGATTTCACCATCATCCTTTTGTGCGGATTTAATCCTAGAGAGTAAGTCTGGTTCTACCCTCAGACTAGCCCAGTATCCCCTCTGTCCGCGTACTAAGAGCTCAATATCATACCGCTCTAAGTCCCGAATAATTTCTTCCTGAACTTTGATGCCGTTAATCATACCTGACTTTCTGCTAAGGGCATCTGCTACTACATTTGCTTTACCTGGGTGATACTGGATATTAGTGTCATAGTCTTTCAGCAGTTCTAACCATCGCCACTGTCTCATGTTCAGCTCTCGCTGTGTAAATATGTACTTGAGACTTTTATGGTCGGTGAAGATATCACACGACTCACCGTATAAATAATGCCTCCAGATCTTAAGGGCGAAAACGACTGCTGCGAGCTCTAGATCATGAGTAGGGTAATTTTTCTCATATGGCTTCAGTTGACGCGAAGCGTAAGCAATGACTTTCCCATGCTGCATAAGAACACAGCCTAAGCCCTTTCCTGATGCGTCACTGTAAATCTGATAACCACCTGAACCGGATGGAAGAGTAAGTATGGTGCTGAGATCAATCGATGCTTGAGTTCCTCAAAACTCTTTTCTCTCTCCTCGGTCCATATAAACTTCTCACCTTTTCGCATAAGTTGGGTCAATGGTAATGCCAAACGTGAGAAGTTTTCCACAAACCTGCGGTAATAACCCGCCAACCCAAGAAAACTACGTATCTCTGTGACAGATGTCGGTCTTGGCCATTTGGTGATAGCCTCCACCTTTGCAGGATCCATAGTGATTCCTTCTGCAGAAACAATATGGCCTAGAAACGCCACTGTATTCAGCCAAAACTCACACTTAGAAAATTTAGCATATAACTTTTCTCGTCTGAGAATCTGCAACACTGTATGGAGATGATTCTCATGTTCCTCTTTGGATTTGGAGAAAATAAGTATATCATCTATGAATACGATCACAAACTTGTCTAAAAATTCGTGGAAGACTCTGTTCATCAAGTCCATAAATACTGCAGGCGCATTCGTGAGACTGAATGTCATAACAACAAACTCGTAATGACCGTACCTCGTGCGAAAAGCAGTTTTGGTTATATCCTGCTCTTTTACACGCAGCTGATGGTAACCTGATCGTAGATCGATTTTTGAGAAGTGCTTGGCACCCTGAAGCTGATTGAATAAGTCGTAAATACGAGGAAGTGGATAACGATTACGAATAGTGAGCTTATTCAACTCACGGTAGTCAATACACAATCGCATACTACCATCCTTCTTCTTGACAAACAAAACTGGAGCGCCCCAAGGTGACACGCTTGGACGAATGAAACCCCTTTCTAGGAGTTCATGAAGTTGATCTTTCAGTTCCTTAAGCTCTACAGGAGCCATACGGTAAGGAGCTTTAGATACTGGTTCTGCACCTAGAATGAGATCAATACCAAATTCTACCTCTCGCATGGGAGGTAAACCTGGGAGTTCCTCTGGAAAGACATCTGGAAAATCTGACACCACTGGCTGATCATGAATTGAAGGTGCCTCAGAAGTCGTGTCATGAACTGTAGCTAAGAAACCCTCACAACCATGGTATAATAAGGTACGAGCCTGTAAAGCTGAAATGATCTGAACATGTTTTCCTGGTAGGAAACCCTGGTGAATATACTCTGGTGTCTGGACATCACCAAAGATAACCCGGTGAGCATGACAATCTATGGTGGCACGATGAACCGACAACCAATCCATACCCAGAATAACATCGAATTCACACATATCTAAAGGAAGGGCGCTGACTGGACGGATTTTATCATCAAACTCAAGAGGGAGATCCTTATACACCAGGGTAATGAGTACAGAGTCTCGCATGGGGGTAGATATACTAAGTACACTGTCTAGTGGCGTAGGGGTCATGTTTATTCTAACAGCATATGAAGTGGATATAACTGAGTGCGTGGCGCCTGTATCGAATAGCACGCATGCAGACTGTCCGTGTATAAACAAAATGCCAGTAATGGTACCTGTGGTCTTATTTGCTTGCTCACGTGTAGTAGTGTAAACACGACCAGTGGTTGGTGGTATCGGTGGTGGTGGAGGTAAAATCTGAGGAATCTGGCCTGAGGTACCGGCAGCATCCCCGCTCTTGCAATCCCTCTTCAAATGGCCCGGCTGACCACACTTGTAACAATTACCCGAACCACGACGACAAGGTCCCGAGTGTTTCTTCCCACACGTGATGCAAGTGGGATAAGTATACCCGGTGGAAGTAGCTCTGGTTTGCTGAGAACCTGATTTACGATGATAAATACGTGTCACGATTCTGATAGCTTAACTGAAATAAGGCTGATTGACTGAATTTTAAAATTACCAGAATTTGCCGGTCGGGCAACCTGCTGACCTCTGTTGTTTTGGTCACGCCCCTGTCCAGCATCTCTGTTGGAATTTACAAAAATTTAAGATCTGTTTTACACGATAGTTTAGTATTTCTAGAGCTTAAAGACTCACCTGTAGCTGCCAGATGAGTTGGAGCTGCCGCGGTAATTATCACCGCCGCTCCTCTTATCTGACCGATTACGGTCATATGACTGACCGTGATTCCTGTAGTTATGATGCGGGGTAGCCGATTGGGATCGGTCTCCTCCTCTGTGTCTGTAAGATTATAATTGGATAAGTCATAACATATAAGTTGACAAGCAATAATGGGGCTAAATTGTTTAAGTCTGTTGGGTGAGATGTACCTCTTCTCCGGACGCTCTACATTCTCGAGCTCATCCCTCTCGAAAAGCATCTCGACATCCCGAGCTGCATTAGCTACTTGTGACACATTAGTGAATGTGGCACTCATCAGTCTATCTGCAGTCCTAGAGTGAAGAGCCCAGCGAAATTGCTTCGCTTGCTCCTCTGCGGTACCCGCAGCCTCCCCTAAGAATCCAGCCATCCTGAGGTATCGGTGCATGAACTCTATACTGTTCTCGCCATGATTCTGACGAATAACGTGGAAGTCCCTCTTTATCTTAGCTTGCTCCGCATGCGAGAAAAACTGGTCATAGAACATCGTCTTGAAACGTGCCCAGGTCAATGTAAGCTCCCAAGCATCTCCCCTATTGGACAGCTTCTGAGACCTCCACCAATGCAGAGCAGGACCCTCCAGCTTGTAAACTGCAAGCCTAACCTTGAAAACATCACTACAACCCATAACTCCATAATTTTCTCTATATGGTAGATCCAGTCTTCTGCGTCAGTTGGAGCTACAGTCTGCTCAAACAGTCGGGGTTTCTGCTTGTTAAACAAATCCAGCCAAGCGGGTAAAGTGGCAGGTGGTGGAACGGGAGGGTTGTTATTCTGTTGAGGTCCATTTTGATATTCAGCTCGGATCTCATCACGAATTTGGGGTAACATAGCTTGTATAGCAGCCTGAACAGCAGCAGCAATGGCAGCTGCGTTAGGATCATTTTCGGTTTCGCGTCTGGTGGCATCTGAAATAAAAGAGGATGAGTTGATAAAACTGCCAAAATCTGGGGTAATAAATCTGTATATGCATAGTGTAATTCATGAAGATATAGCCAATAACATATGACATGGATACTGGTGAACGCCTAGGGTCAGTTCACAAAATGACAATTACTGAAACATAAATCTGACATGAGTAAGGATGAACGCCTAAGGTCAGTTCATCTACCCAAAATTTAAACTGCAAGGGTGAACGCCTATGGTCAGTTCACCAAAACGAAATGTTCGTTGAAAAGCACATGCGATTAAGTATGGCCAGTCCTGTACCAACCGTTTACTTAATCAAAATTTTGAAAATCCGACTGATAAAATTCATGAGTAGCATGGAAGATAACGACGCCAAAATACAGGAAGTTCTTAGTGACTACCCACTAGTCACATGTCAAGTTTTAGAGCCTACAGGTCGAACCTTGCGCTCTGATACCATAATTGTAACACCCCACTTGGATAAGTGGACCGTTACGTGTATTTATGGCGTGTCATCAAAGCATGCAAGGCAATGTATTAAAACATTAACTGACCATACGGAAATACCGGAATCAAACATCGGTAGTCCAACATAAGCTCAAAAATAAAAAATTAGGTACTGAAAGAAAAAGGACGAAACAGTGTCCAAACAACCAAAGTAAAGTAACGTAATGTGTGCATAAAAATAAATGAGTCTGGATAGCTCCCATCCAAATGCACGTACTCTCTTAGAAGTCCTAAGATCTTCCCTGTGTACCTGCCGTTTGGAAACATGAAAGAAAACTACGGCTGAGCATAACGCTCAGTGGGCGGATATAGCATGATAAGAATGTACTGAAAGTAATGAAATAGAAGACAACAATGAAGCTATAAGACTGATATGTAACATGTGGTAGAACTCTACATAAAATCTGAAAAACCTGGTTCATATATACTGATACTGAAATATAACTATAAATTCTGAAAACATGCATTTACTGTATTTTATTTGCGAGAGCTTATATAGGTCACGTGCTATAACAACCGTGCATGAATAACTGGAGGGGTGACCTCGTCATGCTGTAGAGGGGTGACCTCTAAATAACTGTGCTGGGTGGAGGGATCAGCTCTAATGTGAAGGATGTAGAGCACACACCACATTCACCCTGATAACTTGTAACACATATAAGCCTAGGATGCATCCATACGCCCCACTAAACATACATATAAAAAATGGCCAACCTGAACATGAGTGGGACGATGCAGGATATCACTCTCCTGCATGTGAGTCATGACACCGGTGCCTCTAGTGCCGTGGTTACGGTACCTCCGTAACTAGTACATAAACTGGTCGTGCTTGTATATAATGCTCAAGCAATTTATTTAGTTATTAACATGATTACTGATAAACTTAAACATATACTGGGGAAAAGCATTTGGCTGAAGACGGGGAATCCTAATCATGCATAGAAAGGAAGTCCTTACTGAAAGGACGGAAATCCGTACCTCGTGTCTAGTAACCGACCGAGATCAACTGACCGAAAGTCTACTCTGATTTCACGCGAGCTACATGAATAAGGGACGTGAATGAGTAAACTGGTATTCGCTTATTTAATTTCATGTTCTTATTGGCCTTTCATTTACTTATTCATTTTCTGAAATTCCGTACGTATATTAACTGATAAATCTGACCTTGTAATAATTCATTTTAATGTATCATCTTTCTACTATTAGTTACGGTACAACGTATTTTTGACGCTATAGTAGTACTATATTAAGTATCCCGTTAAAGTAGAAAGTTTCTTAATTTAGAAGTTCCCCAATTTAATTTAATTCGTTTAATAAAAATCATACCCTTTTAAGTATTAACGAACTATTTTAATTTTAATACATTTAAAATATATTAAACATTTATCAAAAAAATTTAGATTAAAAAGGTATAATATAAAAATATTTATTTTATTTATTATAATAATGCCCCGAGCCTACCGAGATATCCCGTCTCGGTCGCACTAAACAAATCAAGATATAATACAAAATCTGTCAACAAGAATTAGTGACAGAATTCTGTGTCACTAAACTGTCGCTAAATCTGTCCTTACTAAAACTGTATCCATATAACAGTTTTGCGACAGAAAAACTGTCGCTAAAACTGTCGCTAATGTATTTCAATTATCCAGATTTTATGTCCCCTTTTTCCCACTGATTCACCACTTAGTTCCCACCGTTAGGTTATGTTTACCCACTGTTTATATAAACCAAACGCACCCCTTATGTTTCTGCAGTCCGGTTGGTTTTTGGCAGCCCTTTTTGGGTCGAACGCAGCCCTAGCCGCCCCTGTATGGGTCACGGCTGGGCAAGACAGGGGTCACCAAGGCCTTAGGGTCTCGGTGTGTTAAACCAAACACCCCCGATCGCCTGCTAACAAAACCGCCCCCTCCCTTGTGTCTTTTGACCCTCGGTCGACTGACAGCAGGCTACACCGAGACCTGCTGTGTCTCGGTTTCATGCTTTAAAATAAACCCGACCCCTGTTTGGATGTTCATGTACACAGGTCTCGGTTTTATATAACCCCAACCGAACACACGAAAACCCTAGTGTAATTTTATGTAAAAGAAAAAAAGAACTATTTGGTTTGCTTCAAAGACAACGTTTTCTTAATGTTCATTACCCAAAATCCTTGTTAGGTGACTGCCATAGTGAAGACGATTACCTGGTATGTACGAATTGATGGATCAAACACAACCCGGTCTCCCTTTTTTTTTTAAAACCGACGGCTACAAAACCCTAGATCTTCTTTCTCTTTTTTTTTTTTTTTTTTTTTTTTTTTTTTGTGTCGACTGTTATGGGAGAAAGAACTCCCGTTTGATTTATTTTTGTAACCTAAAATGGGCTAAAGCCCATAATCCCTTTTTTTTTTCTTTAAAACCGGCCCCCTTCACTTTCCTTTTATTTATTTATATATTTTTTTTTAAAACTTATAGTATGGATTACTTGTCATTTTCATTTAATTCTTCACGTGATTATTTTGTCAATAATTTCTACGTAATTAGCTTAATTAAATAAATCTCGTATTTACATTTCCTGATTTAAATACGGGTTTTACATGCATGTATATACCCCAGGCAATCTAAAATAAACATAACATATACTGAAAGTGTTTAAGACACGTAAACTAATGGGGAAAACAGATGACTGATCCTAATATAGGAAGAAAGTGTCCTTACTGAAGGACATGATATCCGTACCTTATGTCCATTAAATGAAGACGAAAACGAACGCGAAAGATCACTTCGACTTCACGATAGCTACATAATAAAGGGATATTAATAAGTGTATGTTTTACTTATACATACTGGTTATTTAGTTTACTTCACGTGTTGTTACTTATTATGCTTGTTCTTGTTTAATCATGTGATTCTTAATGTTTTATGTATTTCTGATTAGTGTATTTCATGTTTTAAGTGTTATATCTCCTAAAAGTGGCTCTTCTTGTCAGACATACTACATTTGGAATGAATGTATAAAACATAAAAACTGATTTAATAGAAGAGTTTACTAGCTAGTAGAGTGGTAAATACTATAACTATATGGTACTGTACTACGTATTACATTAAGGTGCATAGGCCCAGCCGAGTTTCAGAGCCGTTTATGTCCTGGCTAAGGCGGTAAGGCTGAATGACTTAAATGGTGTGCTAAGAGATGAACCAATTTCAACTTTTATTAATTTACCAAAAATCAGTTCTCTAGAAGTTATTTGTAGTTCTACTAATTTGGAAATGTATCATTCTGGATCGATACTCAGATTGTTTATCTTCCTTGATCATTGAGTTCCAATGTTCCTATTCACGGAGTAATAACATTTTGATAACTGATATACACACCCGTATTTATATGTAAACGACCAAAGTTATAACGAGTCATATACCATGATACCATTTACTCCTTACCAGTCCATTCCTTAATATATTCAATAAGGTCTTCTCTTGGAGGTAAAATTTCCTTAACTTTACAGTTGATGAAGTTTTCGACCCATTTAACTAATTTTGGAAACTTTTCCTCTGTCATTGCCTCTTCCAATGCTCCAACCCAATAGGCCAAAAAACATTCAAAATATTAGTATTACTAATACATTCTACCTTAAACATCAGATAAAGTCTCTTACATACTTTTTGTTTGGCAACAATATTTATAGAACCAAAACAAGAGTACAAAGGTATAAAAAACAAGGCATCCATACAACTAAGCAAGCTAAGTAAAAGTGAGAAGACCCAAGAAATGAAAATACAAAAATACATGTGCACAAACTCACCCACTATCATAAATAAACATTATGATATACAATGATGGAACAAAGATATCACTAAACAAAACGGCCCCAAAATTAACCAAATGAATACCAGGCCAACAAAAGAAAAATCCTTCCATGGACCTGGTATCCACACGAGTAGTAGCCCCACATGTCCAAGCATACATTTTGAGTTTTGACCAATAGCAGGAACTTGCAGCAGATCGCAAAATTGAACCAGACATTATTATCTTCAGTTGCAGCAGTCAGCAGATATAAGTAGACACAAAATCACAGAATAACAACACATAGATCCATTGAAATTCACTGCCGTTGGTCCACATTCATGGAACAGACAGCAAAAGAGATAAAGAGCCTCTAAATGACACACCAACTAACACCATACAGAGCTCTGAAGTCACTTACATACTAATAGTAGTCCAATTGGAAAAAACCAAAAGCAAGAGCAAAACTACTGTAGTTATCTCCACCTCTCGTCAAGTAGCCATCAACTAGTAGTAAAATGACACAGTATTGAAAAGCAGCTGGCTTGACTAAACTAATAAGAAGGGCACATATACAGTCAGGGTGCATCTTATGTTGATGCAAAGTAATGCATCTTCTCGCATTCTGGAATTGCAACGCATCATAGTCCCTGATGCGCCGCCCTTATCGCATCACTGTGATGCGCTTGATGCACCCTTTGATGCACGCTTTCTTAAACCAAGATCCACTGGTCTTTGGTTAGTGCTGCTATCTGGAAATGGATAATGAATTAGAAACGGGGATAATGCCAAAAATATATCAAGTCAGCTTATTAACAAAATGTACTAATAACTAGAAGCAGATTATGACAGATAATATACAGAATCAATTTATTGTATGTTCACTGTTTATCAACTTCAACTAATGAGCATAGCTAGAATCACAAGCGTAACGCTACTAATCACTAATTCACTATCTATCAGCCAATATTAGTATCAGAATTATGGTTGGGTTTAAAGTTGAGGTGATCATTTGAATAAATCTTAAAACAGCCTAGATTTGATTATGTATCATCACCAACAACCAAATGAGTAAAATCAAAATATTGGGTGAAAACAGAATGGTTTCGATGCAACACATGGGTCACAAGTCACCAAAAGTGTTATTTTAATGCGTGCAACCTCCTGGATCCATAATGTTGTAATCATACATAATGGGCTAACCAACTTAACCCGCTTTAACATGTACCAAATACTACATGTTCTAGCCCGTCAGACAACCGAACCAGCCCGCTTTTCCAGGTCTAGTGAAAAATTTAATGCAAGGATACACTTACCGGTTTGCAATAGTGAGAAGTCAGAAACGAAATCTTCAAGAGCAGGTAACTCGGAAGGCTTATTCCAGTCCTTGATAATTTGTTGAATCGGTCGAATTAACCGAGCTTGAACCTTGGAAACATCCTCATGTGACATATGTATCTGCATACGAACATAAATATATGAGCTTTTAACTTTCTTTTACATATTTCATCACACTTTTTATACACACGTATGTGTATATATATCTAGTCATAATCACCCACCCACACGCTAACTACTTTTCTAACATGCTCGCCTGAACACTTATCTTCAACATGTAGTTCAATAGCAATAGTAGGTTGAATATGGATTCAAACACCAATCCCGAGTCTGATCCATTCTGATCCTTAAGAGACACTAAAAACGTCAGATATTTCAACCCAACTACAACAAATGTGTCCCATGTGACAGCTCTTCTGTACAAATCATGCAGAGAGACAAGCATATCCGTTGAAAAGTTTGTATTCATCTTGTGGCTTGCTAGTCCTCTCTCCAAAACATTACTATCTGCTACTAACGAAGTATATTCGACTTCTAGGACCATGAGTATCCTCCTCACAATGTCTTCAGGTGATCTTGATGGTTCGTTGAAACAACACTCATAAAATATAGCAGGTGCAGCTTTCCCAAAGTGTTGGCTAAGACGACGTGTGCACCCAAGCACCTCGAGAAGTACTTCTTGTTCAAGATTGCTGGATAAGTTCATACTGATTTTTCCAATTTCATGAACAGACCCTATATCAAAGAAACAACATTAGCAAATCAACAGAATGCATTTTAGAAAAATATAATCTCAGGAATCGGGTCAAAACTCAAAAGTAATCCACAGTGTTCTCAAAATACTAGAAAATCTCCCATGCGATGAAAAGAAAGAAAACCCGTTTAGTCACAAATATTTTCAAAAGTTTTCCAAAACAAGGCAAATCTTACTTTCCAAGTTTTAACTAGAAAATTGGAAAGTCCAAATTACCCTTCTCTACGCTTCTCTCTAATTAAACATATTTACAACTTTTTGAAAATGTAACAACATCTAAACGGATTTTCCAAGTTTTTAACTCTTCTCCCGATTCCATTCTCAAGAAAACCAAAACTGTGCATGTGAGAAAATTTCTCTGCAACTAAACGCAACCTTGCGTTTAGTTGTAGAAAACTTTTCTTAATTTTCCTTCTCTAGTTTTCTTGAAAATGGAGCAACTTTTCTTTCTCCAGAAAACCTTTTGAAAACTGAAGAACTCTAAACCAAGTTCTCTAAATATTAGTTATAAAATGAGAAAACATGTTTTCTGTTTTCAGTAGAGAAATTTTAGAAAATACTCATTTTGAACAAGTTTTCTGTTTTCTTAGAAGACTTTTCTGGAAAACTTCTCAATTTTCGACAACTAAACACACCTATTAAAAGTGAGATTTGTATCCCAGCAAAAAAGTTTTAATCTAAATATTGCACCAGTTGTTTTAGAACTTAAAAGACAAACAAACAGTGTAGTATTGTTGACCCAACTCGGCCTGGCCTGCTAGCCAACCTACCTGACCCAAACGCGCGTGTGGACCTGTTAACCCACCTACCCGACCCGCCAAATTTCCACCATTATCTTAGTTTATGACCAAACTGTATATATATTATTTATATGGTTACAGATTCATTTTGTTCAGCTTCCAATTAAATTTCTATTGGGTTTGTGACTGATTTCCATGTTATTTTAACTAATCGAGTAGGATGTGAATAAAGTAAAAGAAAAATGTAATAACTTAGCTATATATTCCAATCAAGATTTCCAAAAAGGTAGCTAAATTCTAAGTTACTGGGTTTGTGATTATCTAGTAAATTTAATCATTACCAAGTTACCAAGAAGCTGGTTTTTATTAGCATGCAGTATTGAATTAGTAAATTTGATGTGAGCTTGTAGATACGTAAACATACCGTAGGAAAGAATATCTGTATCCCTTAAAGGACGCAAAAGAGAAACTGATGATTTTCTTATTAAACCAATAGCACCGTTTGATAAATCAAGAAGTAAACTGCAAGGTGCATTCTCATGACACCAATTATGGATGTAGCGTGAACAGAATTTTTTCCAGCAGTATATAAATGAGTGTGGATCCCTGGAAGCTTCCTGTGAGAAAATAAGATAGAATATTAGCAAAAAATAAAAGGTAGAGATGACAAGTTCGACCCATACACTTGCAAAGGGGTCGATTCAGGTTATACTTCAGTTTGTATTGGTACAAACTGGTAAACTATGAAATGGCTTGCTGAAAGTGTACCTCAATTTATCAAGCCTCCTAAATCACATTATGCAGCAATACAGATTATTATTGTAGTGAATTAGTGATAATATTCGACTAGTCGTGATAAAACATGACACGCATACTTTTAATATAAATCGACGGGACAAAACTGTTTAGGTGAACCCACACTAAATGTTTCATACTGTATAATGAGCAGCCTGTGGTGATGCCGTCTAATAAAATAATAATAAGACCCGGTTATATAATGCACCAAGCACATCCGAGCCGCCCATTTTGACACCTCAAACTAAACAAGAGCAGTAATAATAAATATTATGGTAAAATAATGTCACTTTGCTTCAAACCTCATATTCTAATATGGATATAATCTCCTCTCGTACTCGAGAAGGATCTAAAGAGTGGAGCTCAGAATCAGTAATTTGCCTCTCGAAATCTACAAATGTTGCTCTGAGAACGGATTTATGGTAAATGCCAGGAAGAAGTAGAATACGCATGAAAATTGAACTAAGGCAATTGAACATTTGCTCCTGCAAAATTTTGAGAAAACAATCAACACCTGTCACAAATGATGATTTGATGCGAAAAAATCCACGACGTAGGCTTTAACAATCAAAATGCTCTCGGATGCAAAATTCAACAAAACTCTAGCAATCACAAAAATGTTACAAACAAATATGCTTACTTTAGTTTGCCTGTTGCACGAGACAATATTTGTAGAAAGAATTCTTAAATTTTTCTTATCACGTTATCTTTACGATAGTTGTAGATCATAAAAGTTCAAAATAAATAAGAGATCTATAAATTGAAAAATACGTCACATAACCTTTGCAAATGAAAATACTGAATTAGTAAGCCAAAAAAGATCAGCTAGAGCATGCTCAGGAGTTTCAAATAGTTGTTCAGCAACAACCGGTTCCAGTGATCCAAAGAAGTTGCATTCCCTAACAACAATTTGGTAAATCAACGAACATTAAGAAATCATAAAGCAAATGATTGTGGCAAGACGCAACCAACACATGTTCTATGCGAATATTATTGTCGAAATATAAGATTATCTAAACTGAATGTGTGAAACTTATCAAGATATTACTAGAAAATAGTAGTGCAAATGAACTCTCAGTTCGTATATATAAACAATAGAGGTGCACAGATGTAGTAAGACTTAATGGTAGAATTCTACAGTGATACATTGGTGAGAACAAAAGGTAGATAACAAACACCAGATATATGACACTTAGTCAAGATATTGGTAGAACATAGTCACAAATCTGGCTCATGTCAACGAAGCCACTTTGGAGGTTTTATCCACTTTAATAGACTTCGTATCATTACTATACCGTATCATTTTAAGTTGAAATTTCAGGTTAACCCGTTAGGGGTTATGGGTAACCCAAATTAGCCATTTGAACGTATATTGGTTTAAGTATCACATTTAAACTAAGCCTTATGTGGTACTAGCATATCAGCATCTCACTGCATATAAAATAAACAAAAGGATGTTGATACGAACCGGATCGATAATAGAGATAAAAGGATACATAGATTATATTAATGGGATAACCCGACCCCCCAATGGCTTATATCAGTGAGATAAACCGACTCCCCAATTGATTAATAAAACCAATACTTCATTATCATTAAACATAATCCAATAACAGCCCTAATATCCTCTATATATAATAGAAGGATAAATGTTCAATAAGAAAATACAATAAAAGGTAAGTAAATAAACTAATTATATAATTAATATTACTAAGAACTCCAGGATCGTAAGAACTCCAGGATCATATCAATACTCCCGCCCCAAAAAACACCTTGTCCTCAAGGTGTTGCTTAAAAATGAAGCCCCGCGAATTCCTGGATCCCAAACTCTCCTTTGAACTACTCTCTTTGCATGCCGGTCGACAAGACACTCAAAATGTTGAAACACGCTATCTATTAGTTCAGCGCCGATCTTCAAGTATCTTCTTGATTGATGGTAAGTGATCCCGGGATTCCATGTTCTTCTTTCTTCTACCCTCATTAGATCAGAATGACGCCCCTCAAAAACCCTTAACTCAATCCCAACAGTAAGTTTTTCCAGCTGTCCACCCATGTGTTGTGAAATGTGTATAATGCAAGTTCGTTTTCTCAGTTCTTAACTAATAGAAAGTCCAATCAATATCAAATTTATAATTGTTTTTGGTTGTTCAAGCTTGCTTGGTAATCTATTGCTAATTCAAACAAAACTAAGTAAAAATGAAAAATATAACCCTACTTATACGTAAAACAAATTGCAAATTCCAAAATTTATTCAAGTAAAATATAAAAATGCAAAATTCAAAACTATAAGGACTGAAAATGTAATTTTTATGAAATGAAAATGCTTGAAATGTAAATCCTAAAAGTTATAAGGACTAAAAATGTAAAACAGTTAACTATAAGGACTAAACTTGTAAAAACTTTAACTAATTAACCAACTTTCAACAAACTAACAAACTTTTAAACTAAAATTTAACAAACTAACAAAGTCCAGGGACTGAACTTTTGCAAACCCTAAAATCTAGCAAGATTAGCCAAGTATTGAAACTGATTAAAATTCTAGGGACTATAATGCAATAAAACTAAAGTTTTCAAGTAAAAACGGGCACAAAGAAAGATTAAGCTCGTTTGAGCTTATTTCTCAACCAAATAAGCTGAAACAACTTGCAAACAACTTCAAATCCAATTTAAGAAACGTGTGTTTAAGGAAATAAGCTAAAAATCCAAAATAAGCAATTGAGTGCTTATCAATAAGCTCAAAATAAGCTACAGCCTAATCCAAACATCCACAACTTGATTTTATTATCAAAACTGATTAAGCACTAGATTTAAGGAAGGGGAAATCAAATTAGAACAAATTTCATCCAGTAATAAGCTAGATATCTGAAAATAAGCTCAAATGAGCTTATGTTGACCAAACGTTGACCACTTTTATGAAAAAGCTCAAAATTTCAAAACTTCATATTCAATACTTTCTAAATGGAAATGTGAAAGAAAATTACAAGTTTTATGAAGTGGATTATGAGAACTAGTAAAACAGTAACCTATTCACATCAGAGAATGACATTTGCTCAAGCTTGAGCTAAAAAGCTGTTTTCTAGCTTATTACTGAATACTGTAGATTTTCCTCTTAAAGTCTAAAAGTTTATGTTATAAGCTATAACTAGAAACTAATTTGAGCAAAGTTCATTAAGTATTGAAGGAGAAACAATCAATTGAAATTGGCAAGTTTTGAAATAAAAGCTGATAACGAGTATGACCCAAACTTTTTGTTAACCAATTGCCTTTTTGACTATTTTTATGACTTACAAATGACTGAAAACTACTTATTACCACTTAATGACTAGAAACAAACTACTTAACACCAATTTCTAACACTTGAAAACTGATTTACAACTACTCCCAAACACTCCTTAAAAGGTTTTGATCAAACTTTTACAAAAACTATTTGAGTTATGGTTTGAACTGATACAAAAGCTTTAGCAAACTAGTTTAGGTGAACAAAATGAAAGCTAATGAAACTGAAATCAAGCAAGTATATCAACTAGAACTCAATTAAGGTGTTTAGCTAAAAAGTTACTGAAATTTAGCTAAAAACTACAAAACTGAATTCAAGTGAACAAGTATGAAGTAACTAAACTACAACACTCAAACACAATCAAACAGCAACTAATCAAGTATAATCAGGCAGCCATCAAAGTTATCTAAGAAATTTAGCATGCAAGAACTGATTTAGAGGAACAAAAATCAAGAGCTTTGAAACCTAATGTAGAGGTCCTTTGGGAAGAAGAGGAGCGCTGAGCTCTCTTGCACTAGTGATACCACCACCTATCACTAGTTTTTCAACTCAAATCAACAATCAAACAGCTACAATCTATCAAACTTCCATGAAATCTTCAAGAACAATGGAAAGAACTTGAATTCTGATCAAACAGCAACAATACTTCACCAATGTCAGTTATGATCTTTGTATGATCATAACAAACATCTAACAGCAACAATGGAATCACACAACAGCAGGAAAATAGCAGGAATTGAAGAACAGAATTTGGCGGGAAACTTGAATTTGAAATTTTATTGAAGAATTCAGTTACAAGAGGTAGTTACAAGCTTCTAACTAACTAACTGACTCAAGAGTTTGTCAGACTCTTGAGTAGTTAGGTGAAAAGGAGGGAAAAAGGGAAAAGGAAATTTAAGAACTAGGTGTTTTACAAAATTAAGCTACTATGAGAAATGAGGTACAAGCTAAGTATTTATAGGCAAGAAAGGGAGATTCTGTTGGAGTTGTGACGTGTTTGGGCCAATCATAGCTTGACACGTGGAGGAATTCTGCAAATCCTCTTTGAAGGTGATGAACACATTTTGGGGGTTTTTGATTCAATGGATTATTTGTTAATTGGATAACACCATTGGATTCGTCTTCCAAAATTGAGCAATTTTGGTGTTTTGATCTTTACTTGAAATGCCTTCTATCAAAATCCCGTTCCTGGAAATGTTTTTGTTAAAGAAGATGGACACGTGTCATCTTCTTATTGGTTGAGAGCATGTGTTGCGGATTGCACTGTTATGATTTTGTATTAAATGAAAACGGCGGTAGTGGGAATTTAATGAGGGTAATGTGGCAATCCGTGTGATGCCCTTCCTCTCTTCTCATTGGTTGAGCCCTTTTCACTTGGATTAAACATTGCATAACTTTCCAAAATTGGCAGATTAAGTCCCTTGACTTGGCAGATTGCTATTTAAGGCCAGAATCTTCATTCCTTTGACATTTTTGACCCTTCAACTTTGATTCTTCAACAAAACAGCCCTTTGACTTGAGTTGACTTTGTAGTTGACCAAATTTGACTTGAATCTTGACTTTTCTTTATTTGCACTTCTAGTCCTTCAACTTTCACAAATTGTCAAGATAGGTCCTTGAACTTCAAAGTCTTGTCACTTTTGATCCTCTTTTGTCTTTTTCATCCATTTGAGCTTGGTTTTTTCCTTGTTTGCTTGAAATTGTATCCTTTTGCCTACATAAGATCACACAAACACAAACATACCACATAATACTGCTTTTTACAAGATAAAAGGGTATTTTGCTTCATGTTTTAGGGTTATTTGTTGATAAAAGGATATGAGTTTAAGCTCATATCAAATTCCCCTACACTTGAGCATTGCCATGTCCTCATGCAATATTATATTTCAAGGCTTAAAAATTTACATTTCCCTCATAATTAATCCACCTTGGCCATATGAGATGCATCTACACTACTCTAAACTAAATGATGCATGATTTTGACTTTTTACAATGCAATGAATCAAAATACAATTCTATCTATATCTTTTTGATTTTTCTTGAAATGGTTTTGATGGAAATAACTCATAAAGAAATCAATGACTTAGATTAGGGCTTTGGGTACCATGGACATTTATCACCCTCAAGTTTCACTTTCCCCATACCAAGCTAGTAAATGGGATCATTGCATTCACAAGTAAAAAGTGCATCAACTTATTCATGACAATTAAATGTGGAACCGGTTATTAATTGAGCAAATTGCTTGTGGGCAAATTTGTCATTATTCAAGCGTGAAATATAAGAAGTGTAAAATCCAAAAATAAGGAAGCACGGTTTTAATCCTAAGTAATCTTCTCATCCATTACTTGAAAAACCGCTCACAATTAATATAAGTCCGTATTAAGAGTAATAAGTCATTCGCCTTATGTGTAAAATCCTCATGTCATGCTTTCATAAGTAACTACACACTCGCTAAGGAAAGAAAAATAAAACTCACGCAATAATTTACATCCGCATCTTTTTGAGATTTTGGATCTTCAACCCCGCAACCCGTCAAGGTAATATTGGATTGGAGCAATCTATTGAATCCCCGCAACCCGTCAAGGTAATATTGGAACTCAATAGTCACTATAATTAACACCACACTGCCCCTCTTGGGAGTCTTGCAATATTTTTTTTCTTTTTCTTTTCTTTTTTTTTTCTAGCCACTCATTTTTTTTTCATAAGCCGCTCTTATTTTTCTTTATTCCTCACAAAGAAATTTGAAAAGAAGAAAAGGAAAAACACCCGCTAAATATGGAGCATGACACAAGTCTAGTACACATAAAACGTGCTAACTTAGAATCTTAAGACGTACTCATATCAACCATAAATGATTAGCCAAAAATGCATAAGAGATTACAAACCAATTAAAACCGTACTTGATTATTTATTAACAATTATATACAAGCGAAGAAACATAGAGGTAAAGAAAAGAAGGGTTTAGCCACAAGTAATTGCCATGAAGTCTATCTAGCCCTTTTACACTTGCTTCAACTCTATCATTTCCCATTCTCCACAAATTTAAAATTTCAAAGAATGAAATTGGTGGAAGCTTAGCCTAATAGACCAATGAAGGACTACATGGTTAAGGATACTAGCTAGAGAGTGCTAAAATAAGCAAACTCGGGTTGAGTCAAAATATCCATGGCGGGCCTAATATGTCAAAGAAGTCTAAACTTGTTAAAACCATGTTTTATTATATTTTTCCTTTTTATATATTTTTGATGAAAACTAAAAGAAGAAATATATACAATGCAAATGTGTTATGCAAATGAAAAATGATTGATGCAAAAATCATGAATGCATATTTTTGGTGGCCAAAGTAGATCAAAAATTTGAAAAATGTTCGAAAAATTAATTTTCCAATTTATCATGAAGTTAAGGCAATGGTATAGGTAAGGTCACTTCGATAGAAGTCTCCCCTACACTTAAGATAAACATTGTCCTCAATGTTTAAGAGCATGGAAGTATAAAAACTTCCCCTACACTTATGACAATGAATAGACTTTGCTTAACCCAAGTTAAGGAAAGGACTACTATTAGTGAAATCATGTTTAAGCACAAGGTGTCAATGAAAAATCACTAAAGTAACGAAGTGAACCGGATACAAGGGCCTCCTCCATAAGCTCCAAAGCATGAGATGAGTGAGCAACCCTACAAACAATCAAGAAGACAAAAGAAGGTCTCCCCTACACTTATCTCCAAATCTATGCCTTTATTGCTAACCTACAACACTCTAATCCTAGTTATACGATGCTTGAGTTAATGAGTCTCTAGCTCGACTCGTCCCTCAATGAATTAATTCATGGGGAAAATGGGGACCTCTTGGACCATTTCAACGGAAATGTCCTCCCCAAAGTAGTGCTTAACACGGTGACCATTCACTTTAAAATTTGGACCATCGGGTTGGGACAACTCAAGAGTTCCATATGGAAACACTTGAGTAATAGTGAATGGACCGGACCATCTCGACTTAAGCTTGCCCGCAAAAAGCTTCAATCTTGAGTTAAAGAGGAGAACCGGCTCTCCAACTTTGAACTCACGATTCTTAATCTTAGCATCATGCAATTTCTTAGTCTTTTCCTTATATAGCAAAGAATTCTCATAGGCATTGGCTCTCAACTCATCCATCTCATTGATTTGATCTTTCCTATGTGAACCGGCTTGGTTTAAATCAAAGTTAGCCCACTTGAGAGCCCAAGATGCCTTATGTTCTAACTCAAATGGGAGGTGGCACGCTTTTCCATAGACAAGCCTATAAGGAGTACAACCAATTGGTGTCTTAAAAGCCGTCCTAAACGCCCACAAAGCATCATCAAGCTTATCCGACCAAGAAGCTCTATGCTCTCCCACCGTTCTCTCTAAAATCCTCTTTAAACCACGATTTGTGACCTCGGTTTGACCATTTGTTTGAGGGTGATACGCGGTAGAAAGTCTATGATTCACTCCATATTTCTTCATAACTCTCGTGAATTGATCATTACAAAAGTGCGTACCACGATCACTTATGATGGCCCGAGGTACACCAAATCTAGCAAACAATTGTTTCAAAAACTTTACAACCACTCTAGCATCATTAGTAGGTAAGGCTTTAGCCTCCACCCACTTGGACACATAATCCACCGCCACAAGTATATACTTGTTTCCCTTAGAGGATGGAAAAGGTCCCATGAAATCTATTCCCCATACATCAAATATCTCACACTCTTGGATAAAATTTTGTGGCATCTCATCACGTTGTGTAATTTTTCCTTGTCTTTGACAAACATCACAAAATTTCACCATCTCTTGAGCATCCTTGTAAATGGAAGGCCAATAGTAACCCGAATCAAAGACTTTCTTGGCGGTGTAGTTAGGCCCAAAATGTCCACCCGTAGGTCCTTTATGACATGCCTCTAAGATTTTAAATGCCTCGGGCCCATCTACACACCGTCTAATGATTTGGTCCGCACATTGCCTAAAAAGATATGGATCATCCCAAAAGTAATACTTAACTTCCTTAAGAAACTTTTTCTTTTGTTGGTAAGTAAGACCCTCAATAAGCACATTGCCCACAAGATAGTTTGCAATATCCGCAAACCAAGGTGTGGCATCCTCTTGGGAAGAGATAGACATGAGCTCCTCTAATGGAAAGGATTCATTGATTTCTTGATGTGGGAAATCTCCTTGAAAAGGATGCTCAAGTCTACTCAAATGATCCGCCGCTAAATTCTCGGCCCCTTTTTTATCACGAATCTCTATCTTAAACTCTTGAAGCAACAAAACCCATCTCAAAAGCCTAGGCTTAGCATCTTGTTTTGTCATAAGATACTTGAGAGCGGAATGATCCGTATACACTATGGTCTTGGAAAGCACAAGGTATGGTCTAAACTTCTCAAAAGCATATACTATAGCAAGCAACTCTTTTTCCGTGGTAGTGTAATGAAGTTGTGCACCGGTCATGGTTTTACTCGCATAGTGTATAGGTTGGAAATGCTTATTAACTCGTTGTCCTAAGACGGCCCCTACCGCATAATCACTAGCGTCACACATAAGCTCAAAAGGTAATTCCCAATTTGGAGAAACCAAAACGGGAGCCTTTGTCAATTTTTCCTTAAGAAACTCAAAAGATTCTAAACAAGCTTGGTCAAAAATGAAAGGAGCCTCTTTCTCCAAGAGATGAGTCATCGGTCTAGCTATCTTAGAGAAATCTTGTATAAAGCGCCTATAAAAACCCGCATGACCTAAGAAACTCCTCACACCTTTAACCGAGGTGGGTGGGGGAAGCTTAGCAATCACATCAATTTTGGCTCGATCAACTTCTAATCCCTTATTGGATATCTTGTGTCCTAAAACAATCCCCTCTTTCACCATAAAGTGACATTTCTCCCAATTAAGCACCAAACGTGTTTCCTCACAACGCTTAAGCATTCTCTCAAGATTGGTGAGACAAGAGCTAAAGGAGTTCCCAAATACGGAAAAGTCATCCATAAAAACCTCCATGGTTTGCTCTATCATATCATGGAAAATTGCCATCATGCACCTTTGAAACGTCCCCGGTGCATTACATAGGCCAAAAGGCATCCTCTTGTAAGCAAATGTACCGTATGGACAAGTGAATGTGGTCTTTTCTTGATCCTTAGGGTCAATGGGTATTTGAAAATAACCCGAAAAGCCATCAAGAAAACAATAGTACTCATTTCCCGCTAAGCGTTCAAGCATTTGATCCATAAAGGGAAGCGGGAAATGGTCTTTCCTAGTTGCCTCATTGAGTTTTCTATAATCAATGCAAACTCTCCAACCGGTTACAAGTCTCGTGGGAATAAGCTCATTGTTCTCATTAGGCACCACGGTGATTCCACCCTTCTTTGGAACACAATGAACCGGGCTAACCCATGGAGAGTCGGAAATGGGGTAAATCATACCCGCATCTAAGAGTTTAATCACTTCCTTCTTAATAACCTCATGAATTTTTGGGTTAACTCTCCTTTGGTTTTGAATGGCGGGTTTATAATCATCCTCCATAAGGATTTTGTGAGTACAAAAATGTGGATCAATTCCCCTTATGTCGGATATTTTCCATGCTAAAGCTTTCTTATGTTTCTTAAGGACTTCAATAAGTTGCTCCTTCTCATCCTCTTTCAATTCCTTAGCAATAATCACCGGTAATTGGTCTTTTCCTTCTAAGAAAGCATATTCTAAGTGGGATGGAAGTTCCTTAAGTTCAATGGGAGGTGGACTCTCTATGGAAGGTTTTACTATGGAAGGTTCCTCAATGGTAATCTCTTGTGGAATAGGGGAAGGAATAGGGTCCTCATTGAGCAACTTTTGGATTGTAAGAATATCTTCTTCCCAATTAATGGGAGAATCATCATCACCAAGAAAGTTGGACTCAAATTCCTCCAAGAGGAAATCACTCTCTCCAAAAGGTGTTAAAGAGGGAGCAATTGAGGCCACGGTTTCAACATGTGGAATCTCATCACTAGCATTCTTACAAGCATCATGAAAGTGTTCATTACACACTTCATCTAGCACATCCACAATGTTAATCGTCTCACAAGGTCTAGACTCCTTAACCTCTTTTCTATCACAAACTTTCCCTAATTTAAACACCACTTTCTCATCCTCTACTCTCATAATTAATTCTCCTTCCGCCACATCTATCAAGGTACGACCCGTTCTCAAAAACGGTCTACCAACAATCAAAGGCACTCTAGGATCCATGTCATAATCGACCACTACAAAGTCGGCCGGAAAGGTAAACTTATCCACACCTACAAACACATCTTCCGCTATACCTACGGGGTGAGCTATGGTTCGGTTGGCTAGTTCAAGAGTCATCCTAGTAGGGGTGAGCTCGGGAAGAGAGAGTTGTTTCCAAACCGATAAAGGCATGAGATTTATGCTTGCCCCTAAATCCGCCAAAGCCATGCAATTTTCAACACCGGGAAAATTGCAAGGTATCAAGAAGCGCCCCGGATCTCCAAGTTTTGTGGGTAAGGTTTTAAGTAACACCGCGGAACAATTTTCATTAAGTGATGTGTTGGGCAAGTCAACCAATTTTTCTTTGTTTGAGAGCAAATCCTTGAACATCTTAGCAAACTTTGGCATATAAGCAAGAGCTTCCGCAAAGGATATGTTGATATTGAGTTGCTTGAACATCCTTAAGAAATTGGAGACTTGTATGTCATCTTTGTTCTTTAACTTGTCCTTTTTCAACCTTGAAGGGTATGGAAGAGTAGGTTTGGGTGTAGGTGGAATAGGTGTTGTAGTGGAAGATTTGTCTTTGTTAGCCTCTTCATTGGGAAGTGTGGAAGGTAAAGGAGAAGTATGAGGTGATTGAGAAGGTGTGTTTGAGTGAATAGGAGCACTTTGAGGAGGTGGAGTAGAAGTAGAAGGCTTATCACAAGTAGGAACACAAGTAGGTTGAACAATAGTAGGTTTAGGAGGTGAAGGATCCTTTGTTGTTGTACCACTCCTTGTTGTAATAGCATTGACATTGGCCCTAGGATTTGTTTGTGTGTTGGAAGGTAAAGCTCCTTGTGGTCTTTGATTTAATGCCATGAAAACCCTATTGATTTGTTCCTCTATTGTACGTTTCACTTGGTCATTCATTCTCTTCTCAATGTCACGCATTTTCTTGTCAACATACTCTTGAGTCTCTTGCATCCCATATCCTTGAGTTTGATTTTTAGGGTAAGCTTGAGTTGGTATTGGAGCATATGCTTGATTGGGAATAAATGGAAGTGGTTGATTAAATCCTTGTTGTGGTGGATAAAAGGTATTAGCTTGAGGTTGAAATTGATTGGGTGCTTTGTAATTATTGCCTTGGTATGGTTGTTTTTGCCCTTGATTCCTTGCTAAAATTTGAGGAGGATTTTGTTGAATTTGGGTGGGTGGTTGGGGTGGAAAGCCGGGTGGAGTAAGGTAATTTTGGAATTTGTAAGAAAGGTTATTTGGATTGATGTTAGGCTTGAAGTGTTCACGGTGTTCCTCTTGGTAAGCATAGCATTCCCCTTGATAACCTTGCACCTTGTCACATTGTTCATAAGAGTGAGGACCTCCACAAGTAACACAAGAAATGGTGATGGCATTCACATTGTTTGAGGGATTGTTTAATGTCATGCTCTTAAAAGTTTGAAGCATGTCTTGTTGTGCTTGCAAATGCCTCTCACTTTCTCTATCCATCCTTTGAAAAATAGCTTCTTGAAACTTGAGGAGTTGGTTGTCAAAAGGGATTTGAGAAGTGTTTTGGATAACATGAACTCTTTCTTCAAATGGATCGTTTGTTTGAACCATTGCCTTAGTCTCAATAATGGTCAAAGCCTCATGGTATGTCTTGAAATGAATACTCCCTCCCGCGGAAGCATTTAGTGAATCTTGGTGGTGAGGTTTAAGGCCATTATAGAAGGTATTGATTTGGGTAAGATCATCCATTCCATGATTAGGGCATCGCCTCAACAACTCACTATACTCTTCCCAAGCATCACCAAAAGATTGACTAGGTTTTTGTGTAAAGCCCATAATCAAATTTCTCAAAGCCATAGTCTTTTGTGGAGGAAAGAATTTGTTCAAAAACTTAGTGGTAAAATCATCCCATGTGGTGATACTATCGGGTGGTTGGGTGTCTAACCAATGCTTAGCACTCCCATCTAATGAAAATGACACTAACATCAATCTAATGACCTCATGTGGAACCCCATTATGCTTAATGGTGTTGCAAAGTGAAAGGAATCTCTTAAGGTGAGCATGGGGATCCTCATTTTGTTTCCCAAAGAAAGGTGATGCAGCAACCATATTGATCATAGATGTATGTAGCTCAAATGTGTTAGCGGGAAAGTCGGGAATCTTAATGGCACTAACATATCCATGAACGTTGGATTGCATACGTTCATACAAAGTACGGTTATCAACAGCCATGGCTCCTTGTGGTGGTGACAAAGCACGATTCTCGTGATCGGCTTGGTGAACGGTGGTGGTCTTACTCTTTCTCTTTTTCTTCCTTTTCGGAGGAAGAGGTTGTACACCAATCGGTATTTGTGCACGCCCGCGAGTGAGCATGCAACTCAATACGAGGAATGAGAGAGAAGCTCTCGTGTGACTTTGAAAAGAATAAGATTATCCTCTTCGAGTTTCAATATTAAATATCCACAAGAAAGTAACAATATATGTAATACTACTTTGGGTGCAAGACCCTCAATGAAGCTTTCCTTCTTAGAATACTCCCAAGTGAACGGGGGGTTAGGTGGCGCGAAGCACTTAAGTACCTATTGACCCTTAGATGGCATTTTATAGCACATCGCCTTTCTATTCACTTAAATGTTCGTATTCTTCGAATTATTGCTTATTGAGAGTATTTATCTATTCTTGCTTTATTTTGTTTGATCGATACGCGTGTCAAGGACCGGAGCGCCCCTCAACACGGTGTATTGCCTCGGCAATACTTATGGAAGATATGTAGATTGATTGTTCTTATACGTATACGTATTACTTATAATAATATATATGGAAAATATTTTTGTATTTATGAGTTTTTAAAAGAAAATACTATATGTACATAAAAACCGAGAGAATCCAATAATATATATTTTTGGGTGCAATCTCTTAGGAAAAAGATTGCTTTTTGAATTTTTTAATTTTTTTTGGTCAATTCTTTAGGAAAAGAATTGTTTTGTTAATTTTTTAGTGTTTATATTTTTATATTTTTGATTTTTTTTTATTTGTTTTTGATTTATAATACGTAAAAATAACGTTCACAAAGTGAACGGATCCCAAAAGCCAATGAAAACCGTCAATCGATAGTCTCTCGTGTAGTCAAAGAACCGGCAGCGGCGCCATTTGAAATGTGTATAATGCAAGTTCGTTTTCTCAGTTCTTAACTAATAGAAAGTCCAATCAATATCAAATTTATAATTGTTTTTGGTTGTTCAAGCTTGCTTGGTAATCTATTGCTAATTCAAACAAAACTAAGTAAAAATGAAAAATATAACCCTACTTATACGTAAAACAAATTGCAAATTCCAAAATTTATTCAAGTAAAATATAAAAATGCAAAATTCAAAACTATAAGGACTGAAAATGTAATTTTTATGAAATGAAAATGCTTGAAATGTAAATCCTAAAAGTTATAAGGACTAAAAATGTAAAACAGTTAACTATAAGGACTAAACTTGTAAAAACTTTAACTAATTAACCAACTTTCAACAAACTAACAAACTTTTAAACTGAAATTTAACAAACTAACAAAGTCCAGGGACTGAACTTTTGCAAACCCTAAAATCTAGCAAGATTAGCCAAGTATTGAAACTGATTAAAATTGTAGGGACTATAATGCAATAAAACTAAAGTTTTCAAGTAAAAACGGGCACAAAGAAAGATTAAGCTCGTTTGAGCTTATTTCTCAACCAAATAAGCTGAAACAACTTGCAAACAACTTCAAATCCAATTTAAGAAACGTGTGTTTAAGGAAATAAGCTAAAAATCCAAAATAAGCAATTGAGTGCTTATCAATAAGCTCAAAATAAGCTACAGCCTAATCCAAACATCCACAACTTGATTTTATTATCAAAACTGATTAAGCACTAGATTTAAGGAAGGGGAAATCAAATTAGAACAAATTTCATCCAGTAATAAGCTAGATATCTGAAAATAAGCTCAAATGAGCTTATGTTGACCAAACGTTGACCACTTTTATGAAAAAGCTCAAAATTTCAAAACTTCATATTCAATACTTTCTAAATGGAAATGTGAAAGAAAATTACAAGTTTTATGAAGTGGATTATGAGAACTAGTAAAACAGTAACCTATTCACATCAGAGAATGACATTTGCTCAAGCTTGAGCTAAAAAGCTGTTTTCTAGCTTATTACTGAATACTGTAGATTTTCCTCTTAAAGTCTAAAAGTTTATGTTATAAGCTATAACTAGAAACTAATTTGAGCAAAGTTCATTAAGTATTGAAGGAGAAACAATCAATTGAAATTGGCAAGTTTTGAAATAAAAGCTGATAACGAGTATGACCCAAACTTTTTGTTAACCAATTGCCTTTTTGACTATTTTTATGACTTACAAATGACTGAAAACTACTTATTACCACTTAATGACTAGAAACAAACTACTTAACACCAATTTCTAACACTTGAAAACTGATTTACAACTACTCCCAAACACTCCTTAAAAGGTTTTGATCAAACTTTTACAAAAACTATTTGAGTTATGGTTTGAACTGATACAAAAGCTTTAGCAAACTAGTTTAGGTGAACAAAATGAAAGCTAATGAAACTGAAATCAAGCAAGTATATCAACTAGAACTCAATTAAGGTGTTTAGCTAAAAAGTTACTGAAATTTAGCTAAAAACTACAAAACTGAATTCAAGTGAACAAGTATGAAGTAACTAAACTACAACACTCAAACACAATCAAACAGCAACTAATCAAGTATAATCAGGCAGCCATCAAAGTTATCTAAGAAATTTAGCATGCAAGAACTGATTTAGAGGAACAAAAATCAAGAGCTTTGAAACCTAATGTAGAGGTCCTTTGGGAAGAAGAGGAGCGCTGAGCTCTCTTGCACTAGTGATACCACCACCTATCACTAGTTTTTCAACTCAAATCAACAATCAAACAGCTACAATCTATCAAACTTCCATGAAATCTTCAAGAACAATGGAAAGAACTTGAATTCTGATCAAACAGCAACAATACTTCACCAATGTCAGTTATGATCTTTGTATGATCATAACAAACATCTAACAGCAACAATGGAATCACACAACAGCAGGAAAATAGCAGGAATTGAAGAACAGAATTTGGCGGGAAACTTGAATTTGAAATTTTATTGAAGAATTCAGTTACAAGAGGTAGTTACAAGCTTCTAACTAACTAACTGACTCAAGAGTTTGTCAGACTCTTGAGTAGTTAGGTGAAAAGGAGGGAAAAAGGGAAAAGGAAATTTAAGAACTAGGTGTTTTACAAAATTAAGCTACTATGAGAAATGAGGTACAAGCTAAGTATTTATAGGCAAGAAAGGGAGATTCTGTTGGAGTTGTGACGTGTTTGGGCCAATCATAGCTTGACACGTGGAGGAATTCTGCAAATCCTCTTTGAAGGTGATGAACACATTTTGGGGGTTTTTGATTCAATGGATTATTTGTTAATTGGATAACACCATTGGATTCGTCTTCCAAAATTGAGCAATTTTGGTGTTTTGATCTTTACTTGAAATGCCTTCTATCAAAATCCCGTTCCTGGAAATGTTTTTGTTAAAGAAGATGGACACGTGTCATCTTCTTATTGGTTGAGAGCATGTGTTGCGGATTGCACTGTTATGATTTTGTATTAAATGAAAACGGCGGTAGTGGGAATTTAATGAGGGTAATGTGGCAATCCGTGTGATGCCCTTCCTCTCTTCTCATTGGTTGAGCCCTTTTCACTTGGATTAAACATTGCATAACTTTCCAAAATTGGCAGATTAAGTCCCTTGACTTGGCAGATTGCTATTTAAGGCCAGAATCTTCATTCCTTTGACATTTTTGACCCTTCAACTTTGATTCTTCAACAAAACAGCCCTTTGACTTGAGTTGACTTTGTAGTTGACCAAATTTGACTTGAATCTTGACTTTTCTTTATTTGCACTTCTAGTCCTTCAACTTTCACAAATTGTCAAGATAGGTCCTTGAACTTCAAAGTCTTGTCACTTTTGATCCTCTTTTGTCTTTTTCATCCATTTGAGCTTGGTTTTTTCCTTGTTTGCTTGAAATTGTATCCTTTTGCCTACATAAGATCACACAAACACAAACATACCACATAATACTGCTTTTTACAAGATAAAAGGGTATTTTGCTTCATGTTTTAGGGTTATTTGTTGATAAAAGGATATGAGTTTAAGCTCATATCATGTTGATATGATCCTGGGGTTCTTACGATCCTGGAGTTCTTACGATCCTGGAGTTCTTAGTAATATTAATTATATAATTAGTTTATTTACTTACCTTTTATTGTATTTTCTTATTGAACAAGTTATCCTTCTATTATATATAGAGGATATTAGGGCTGTTATTGGATTGTGTTTAATGATAATGAAGTATTGATTAGTTAATCAATTGGGGAGTCGCTTTATCTCACTAATATAAGCCATTGGGGGGTCGGGTTATCCCATTAATATAATCTATCTATCCTTTTATCTCTATTATCGATCCGGTTCGTATCAATTGGTATCAGAGCTGTTTCGATTCTAGGGTTTCAACAAAAAAAAAACAAAAAACCGTTCATCTGTTATTGTTCATCGGCGGCTAGTGTTCATCAGGAAAAAAAAAGTTAATGGAATGGAAGAACAGAGGTGGCAAGAATGGCATCAACGGAATCAAAGGTGTCAAGAATGGCATAAATGGAGTCAAAGGCGTCAAGAATGGCATCAATGGAATCAGAGGTGTCAAGAACAGCATGAATGGAATCAAAGACGGGAACAAATGACTATTAGAGCTTCTGAAGAGGAGAAGAGGCTTGAAGAATGGAATCAAATGATTGAAGAAAAGATTGAAGAGGATAAGAGACGTGAAGCGTGGAATCAAAAGATTGAAAAGATGATAAATCTAATTGATTCTTTCTGGAATTCCATATCGCAAATAGTAACAACCAAGGTACCTGCAAAACCGATTCAAAATACCCTACGCTTTGAAGAAAATAGCGGGCAAAGTTATACGAGTGGTGAGGAGGTGAAAGAAGAGTTGAAAGAAGTGTTGGAAGAAGAGTTGAAAGAAGTGTTGAAAGAAGAGATGAAAGACAACGTTGTTAAAGGCGTTCATGTCATAGATTTTGATGTTGCTGATGGTTATGGCGAGGAAAACCCACCACAAACAGACGTTTTACTTCAGAATTTGGATTCAAAACACATTGGAGTTCTGGAATCAGCAAATAGCCAAGACCTACTGCTGGGATTGAGTTAAGGGTTTTTGAGGGGCGTCATTCTGATCTAGTGAGGGTAGAAGAAAGAAGAACATGGAATCCCGGGATCACTTATCATCAATCAAGAAGATACTTGAAGATCGGCGCTGAACTAATAGATAGCGTGTTTCAACATTTTGAGTGTCTTGTCGACCGGCTTGCGAAGAGAGTAGTTCAAACGAGAGTTTGGGATCCAGGAATTCGCGGGGCTTCATTTTTAAGCAACACCTTGAGGACAAGGTGTTTTTGGGGGCGGGAGTATTGATACATCCTGACAGTTTATTATGATGGTTTATGTTTATCATAACAATTATAAAAACCCTAATATGGATCAAAGAACACACAGCGGAAGCAAATTAACAAGATCTTTAATTAACACGATTATAATTAATCAAGGCTAGGGTTACATACCTTTATCCTAGCAAGATCTACAAGTTGACGGAACGGTCACCAGTAGAGATAGATCACGAACACCACCAGGATGTAATCTAAAGCAAGATTACACCACGATCTTGTACACACGTGATACGGCGAGTTAACCGTGAGTCTAGCACGAACAAACCGAGCTTCCAAGTCTATGAAAGATCTACCCAACAACCCTAGAGAGGGGCTAGGACTAGATCTAGAATAGCTTAATAAAAATTAAAGAAGAACCCTAATAGGGTGTTTATTTGGCCGGTTTTTAGAGCAAGAGAAAGAGAGATATGAGGTGAAAATTATGAGGCTTTTGGTTTGTTTATATACACCTTGGAAAACTTCTTGATATTTTCTTTTTATGTGGGTTCAGATTTTAGTCTCGGAATCCTCTCGAATTGATCTCAGTTAAAAGTGGAATGATTTGTTCTTGGTGACAAAAAGTGGATTTGGTTTTCTAAACTACTAAATGAAGTAAACTTAAAACAAGTAACAAATAATAGGCAAAACTGGAAAAAAAACTCTATTGAGAAAATACCCTATTCGGAATGTAGAAAAATAAGCTATTCGGAATATATTGTCTATTCGGAAAATATGGGCTATTCGGAAAGTTCACACCATGCGGAATAAGGCCTCTATGCGGAACATTTGCTTCATTCGGAAAAACCAAGCTATGCGGAAAAAACGGTTATTCGGAAAAACATTCCGAGTAGGGAAACAAAAACTGGCTATGCGGAAAAAGTTCCGAATAAGGAAACAGAAAAAGTCCTATTCGGAAAATATGAACTATTCGGAAAAAACTGTCTATTCGGAAAAAGTTCCGAATAAGGAAATGAAGAAACGGCTATGCGGAATATAGAAATTATTCCGAGTAACAGAAAAATGAGAAACCCTATTCGGAATAAGGGTTCAATTCGGAAAGTTTGTGAAATTCCGAATAAAGGAGAAAAATAACCTCTACTCGGAATAATTGAGATATTCCGAATAGAGGTAAACCCAAAATTTCTATTCGGAATCTGGGAAACTCAGGTCTGGTAAACAGCGAAGAACAAGGAGATCGTTTTAATCCACAATCAACTCCAAAAACTTAAAAAGGTTTTACCAAATCAAACAAAAACCATTTAAATACCATAAGAAACAAATCCCACCAATAAAAACACTAAATCAACAACTTTTTAAGATCAAACTAAAATCAAATAAAAGCTTAAGAACTTGCAATAAATATGATGAAGAACAAGATGAATAAAAAGATGGAATGGATTGATTAATGAAAAAGTAACAAGATTAATTGTTAAGGATTACAAGATGAAAAGAAAAAGATGAAAATCACCAAACTCCCTAATGGAGTTGGTGATGAGACGAACTACAAAAAACTGGGAAAGAAAGAATGAAAAACTTACTAACTCCCTAATGTGTGAAGGGAAAAACTATATATAGTCCTAATGGTTGGTTGGTGAGTGGGCTTTCTCCCTTTCTTCTTGTCTTCTTGTCTTTTCAGAAAAGTTGACGTTTTCGATTCTGATTCGGGATTTGTTGTCGATTAAATCCAACTCGTCTTTTAATTTCTTTGTTAAATAGACTTGAGTTTCTTCGACTTATGAAAATCTTCCGTCTTTAGCCCTTTTCTTCGATAAATCTTCGAATAGACCTAGTGACTTCAAATCTTTTGCATCTCTTGGACAATAGACTTTATCTTGAGTCTTTTTCCTTGATAAAACCCGTGCAATCCCATGTTTTCTTTAATATTCATCCGGTTAGCTCTGAAATCACAATAAACACAAAAACCACGCATAATTCCAAACAAATGATATTAATTACGTGTTTTGGTCTTGTTTTAGCCAGAATTAAGTGGTAAAAGGATGGGTGTTTACACACCTATCAAATCCCCTACACTTAACCATTGCCATGCCCTCATGCAATGCTTAGTGATAAAGCAAATTTTACATTTTTCTCTTAATTAATCAACCTTGGCCTTATTCAAATACTACTAAATAAAAATCAAATTACTAAAAGAGAAATAAAAACTTTAAAATAATCAAAAGGAAGGAAACAACTTGTAAAGAAATCAAGGACTTACATTAGGGCTTGGGTGTTGCGAAGATTTATCACCCTCAAGTTTCACGTTCCCCAAACTAAGCTTAAAAACGAGATCATTGTTATTATAAGTTAGTAAATCAAACACTTACACACATGGCTTAATTAAATGCTTAAACTCCCTTATTCCTAATTGTATCTCTTATATTTTATTTTTGTCTTAGAATGATCATGAAGATGCATTTTTGGACTTATTTCGATAGTTTATTAAGGCTGAAAGCAAAGTAGGACGATTTGATCAATAGTTAGCTAAAGGACAAAATCTCTTAAAACTGCTTCTCGGGATATCAAAAAGTTCATATCTTGGCATAACTTGGTTCACGATTTGAGACCTTTCTCGGGCCGATATTTGGCATGTACTTCATACTTCATATCTTCGAGAGACGTTCTTGAGATAATGGTCTTCTCATCATAATAGAGTTTCTTCACTTGGAGACTTTTGAGGGGTACTCCAACTGTGTTGACCACGACTTCATGATTATTTCTTCAATCTCTATTTGGGATTTTGAGATACAACGATCCGCCTCCTTTTCGGACTTGGATCTATTTATCCTCATACCTTGTTAGGGTCTTTTCGGATAGACTTCTCCATGATCTTTATGGGAGTTGATTGCTTTTCGTCGTGAGTCTTGATCCTTCATATTGACTTTAGGAATAATGCTTTTCACATCACTTTGGATTTTCAGCAATAAAATTGAATCCTCATGCCTTGTTAGGGCCTTTTCGGACTCGCCAATCTTCGCGCCCCGCTTCATAAGTTATGCCTTGGCTATGAACTCTCGTCATTACCGAGCAACTTTTAAACGATCTTGGGCTAGAAGCTAAGTAACTTTTCAAATCGTAAGACCTTACTTATTGCAGATAAATTATTAGCAAGTGATGGGAGAATATGCAAATAATTACACCAAGTGAGCTTGCGCAAGAATACCGACTTATAATTGACTCTATCATTTCTCGTCCTCCACAATTTAAAATCTCAAATAATGAAACTCGTGGACACTTAGCCTAATAAACCAATTAAGGTCTACATGGTTAAGGATACTAGCTAGAATAAACTTGGATAAGTCTATTCGGGTTGAGTCAAAATAAACGCAACGGGCCTAATATGTCAAAGACTTCTAAACTAGCTACACCACTTTATTAAAATTTTGACTTTATTGCAGGGTATATACATATGAAAGCAACGATAAAAATTTAATAAAGTGGTGTAGCTAGTTTAGAAGTCTTTGACATATTAGGCCCGTTGCGTTTATTTTGACTCAACCCGAATAGACTTATCCAAGTTTATTCTAGCTAGTATCCTTAACCATGTAGACCTTAATTGGTTTATTAGGCTAAGTGTCCACGAGTTTCATTATTTGAGATTTTAAATTGTGGAGGACGAGAAATGATAGAGTCAATTATAAGTCGGTATTCTTGCGCAAGCTCACTTGGTGTAATTATTTGCATATTCTCCCATCACTTGCTAATAATTTATCTGCAATAAGTAAGGTCTTACGATTTGAAAAGTTACTTAGCTTCTAGCCCAAGATCGTTTAAAAGTTGCTCGGTAATGACGAGAGTTCATAGCCAAGGCATAACTTATGAAGCGGGGCGCGAAGATTGGCGAGTCCGAAAAGGCCCTAACAAGGCATGAGGATTCAATTTTATTGCTGAAAATCCAAAGTGATGTGAAAAGCATTATTCCTAAAGTCAATATGAAGGATCAAGACTCACGACGAAAAGCAATCAACTCCCATAAAGATCATGGAGAAGTCTATCCGAAAAGACCCTAACAAGGTATGAGGATAAATAGATCCAAGTCCGAATAGGTATGGGGAACGGATCCCAAAATCCAAGTTCTACAAAAAACTTTTGATCTTAACGAGAGGAGCCGGCAGCGGCGCCATTTGATATTTTCTTTTTATGTGGGTTCAGATTTTAGTCTCGGAATCCTCTCGAATTGATCTCAGTTAAAAGTGGAATGATTTGTTCTTGGTGACAAAAAGTGGATTTGGTTTTCTAAACTACTAAATGAAGTAAACTTAAAACAAGTAACAAATAATAGGCAAAACTGGAAAAAAAACTCTATTGAGAAAATACCCTATTCGGAATGTAGAAAAATAAGCTATTCGGAATATATTGTCTATTCGGAAAATATGGGCTATTCGGAAAGTTCACACCATGCGGAATAAGGCCTCTATGCGGAACATTTGCTTCATTCAGAAAAACCAAGCTATGCGGAAAAAACGGTTATTCGGAAAAACATTCCGAGTAGGGAAACAAAAACTGGCTATGCGGAAAAAGTTCCGAATAAGGAAACAGAAAAAGTCCTATTCGGAAAATATGAACTATTCGGAAAAAACTGTCTATTCGGAAAAAGTTCCGAATAAGGAAATGAAGAAACGGCTATGCGGAATATAGAAATTATTCCGAGTAACAGAAAAATGAGAAACCCTATTCGGAATAAGGGTTCAATTCGGAAAGTTTGTGAAATTCCGAATAAAGGAGAAAAATAACCTCTACTCGGAATAATTGAGATATTCCGAATAGAGGTAAACCCAAAATTTCTATTCGGAATCTGGGAAACTCAGGTCTGGTAAACAGCGAAGAACAAGGAGATCGTTTTAATCCACAATCAACTCCAAAAACTTAAAAAGGTTTTACCAAATCAAACAAAAACCATTTAAATACCATAAGAAATAAATCCCACCAATAAAAACACTAAATCAACAACTTTTTAAGATCAAACTAAAATCAAATAAAAGCTTAAGAACTTGCAATAAATATGATGAAGAACAAGATGAATAAAAAGATGGAATGGATTGATTAATGAAAAAGTAACAAGATTAATTGTTAAGGATTACAAGATGAAAAGAAAAAGATGAAAATCACCAAACTCCCTAATGGAGTTGGTGATGAGACGAACTACAAAAAACTGGGAAAGAAAGAATGAAAAACTTACTAACTCCCTAATGTGTGAAGGGAAAAACTATATATAGTCCTAATGGTTGGTTGGTGAGTGGGCTTTCTCCCTTTCTTCTTGTCTTCTTGTCTTTTCAGAAAAGTTGACGTTTTCGATTCTGATTCGGGATTTGTTGTCGATTAAATCCAACTCGTCTTTTAATTTCTTTGTTAAATAGACTTGAGTTTCTTCGACTTATGAAAATCTTCCGTCTTTAGCCCTTTTCTTCGATAAATCTTCGAATAGACCTAGTGACTTCAAATCTTTTGCATCTCTTGGACAATAGACTTTATCTTGAGTCTTTTTCCTTGATAAAACCCGTGCAATCCCATGTTTTCTTTAATATTCATCCGGTTAGCTCTGAAATCACAATAAACACAAAAACCACGCATAATTCCAAACAAATGATATTAATTACGTGTTTTGGTCTTGTTTTAGCCAGAATTAAGTGGTAAAAGGATGGGTGTTTACACACCTATCACTTCTCTTCCAAGGTTAAACAAAATAAAGCCACAAAATCTTTTCCCCTTTTCTTTTGTCTCCCATTTAGGCCGGATATACATCACCTCCAAAAGAGGTTTCCAGAACTTTTCCGACTCCTTCTTTTAGCTTCTTTAACCTTCTATAACGGTCGTTTAATACTTAACTTTTAATTACTTAACGATCGTTAGCTACGGTTTGATTTAATAAATATAATAAATATATTTAATAAACAAATTAACCCTTCACGTAATATGTGCAATCCCGTGATCTCGAGTTCGATCCTATCACACGACAATCGATTTTTAAGTCCATAAACTTTCATATTATTAGTAATATTAACTAAATAATTAGTTTACTTACTTTCCGTTGTTGCATTATCTTTAGGAGCAAGTTATCTTTTATTATATATAGGGCATTAGGTGTGTAACAGGGATTATGTTTAATGATAATGAAGTATTGGTTTTATTAATCAATTGGGGAGTCGGTTTATCTCACTAATATAAGCCATTGGGGGGTCGGGTTATCCCATTAATATAATCTATCTATCCTTTTATCTCTATTATCGATCCGGTTCGTATCAGATGTACAAGAAAAAGAAAACATACACGTCATTCATACAGATGGAAGAATTTAAGTCCTTTCCGAAAAGGAAGCAAGTTTTTATGTTATTCTCCTACGTAGGCAGAATAAATGGGAAAACTGCTGAAAAATGAACCCCATGACACAAAAGAAAAACATTCAGCATCCTTACCCACTCTCAGTTAGATCTGACAGATTGTGTAGTAACATTCCGTCTCTTCTGAGTATCCATATTTGAGTTAAAAAAAGTTTGACATCAATGATTGAATTCTGAAAGAAACATGTGTTAGTCATTGTAACTTGAGATTTCAAGAAATCTATGATGCATAAACTCACCATCTCCTTTGAGATACTCGTTGCTGAATGCTCAACGAAAAAATAATTCTCCCATGTCCTACTTATATGACATCTGTATATGGAGATTGTATCCTTCTGCAGTTTTACCACCTCCCCCAATCCATTACAGCAAGAACAGAAATTAAAAAAAAGCAAAAATGATTCCACAACCAATTTTTATAACATTAACAAACTTATGTTTATAGAAGGAAATTTAAAAAATAAATATATGTTGGATAAAACTTGACTGTAAGCAAAAAAAGATAATTTAAAAGTTGTGAGAAAATTTTGAAGTGTTGATGATCAAATTCCTTCATCTTCCCAGCCATTAGCCGTTTAAAAAAGTTCATGCGGTCCACGTATTAGTGGATTTAAAAAAAATTACAGGGCAACAATCTCAAAGTTAATTTAGTAGCGTTTAGCCATATTATATGTTTTTAGTAACCTTAAAGAGGACTAGGGTGACAGAGGAGAGAAAAGTCCGCTGCTTTTAGAAATAAGTTTGGATATAAATTTCTAACTGGCTAGCACCATATTAATCTGTCAAAAAACCTAGCATTGCTTAATCTTTTGAAAGTGGTAAAGTCAACAATTAGTCATTGATCTACACAGTGGGGGTGCTAAATATGCAGCAGTCATATTAATAGTTAAACGGCGGGAGAAAGACTAATAGGTTTCGTTTGCGTAGATTTATTATATTTTGTCAATAAACTGAACCTGACAAGTAGTTTTGGCAAGCTTGACTTGTAATAGATGTCCATTAACTAATGCATGCAAATATGACAACTAAACTAAGGTTTACAGAAACACTATTAATTTCTTTTGCAATTATTTTTACTCAACTATGATGCCACAATGCAAGAATGGAAGTGTTTGCAATTTCATTTACTAGCAGCAAAATGAGGCAGATCACTGATGTTATTTCATATACTGTTTGTGGATAAGCTATAATAGATGTTTCATTAGTTTATGTATATAAAGGTAGGTAGGTAACACCCAATCCCGTCTTCCACGGGTTATGGGTCCCAATACCGTCTAAGACAATGTATGGGGGAGGTTGAGACGTAGACAACCATACCCCCACCCAAGGTAGAGAGGCTGCTTGTCTTAGACGGTATTGGGACCCATAACCCGTGGAAGGGGTTCTTTATGATTATCATACAAGGAGTGAGGATCGAACCCCTGACCTCTGTCTCCAAGCTTTGATTGTTGGCTAACCTTAATTCCACCTTGTTAGTAAAACGGGAATTAAATCCAATGTTTCCGTTTGTGGTGAAGGTAGCTTTTGCTATAAAAGTAAACATGTTGTATGCATAACTTCTACTTAGGCTTAATTTGACTTATCTGGCCAGCTGACTACAAAAAGTCACACACATACACCAAAAGAGACAGGCCTTTAGTTCACATCTTAGTCGAAGGTTTTACTTCATTTGATTTTCTATCTTTACATTGCTTGGCAAGAGCCACATCTTCAACTTGAAAGTTTATTAATGTATTATGTAACCAAATCATTAGTTTCAAGCCTATATTGATAGTAAACAACGAGAACCAGAAAAAAATAACAAGATAACACATTCTATAATTTGAAAGCATTCAAAGTACCAGAGTAGCTTGATGTAGGATCGCCAGAGGTAGTAGACGTGATTCACTGTTAATTTCACCTGCCCATAACCTCATAAACCTGGCCCCTACAGAAAAATTAATAGTGATAACCACAATATAGTAAGTGTCACATATACTACAAACAGCAGATCAAGTTTTCACTTGCACGGACTTGGCAATCTAGACCCAAAGGGGTCTACACGGGTTTATAGCGAAACGTGATAGGACTCATATACCCTACTGAGTATCGACCATTTGCCAACGTTCTCATGTCCGAAGGAAGTTCAAGTGTAATAATGATAATGAATCAGCTCTCCTAAGTATGAAACTTTTATTGCTCCCTAAGGAGTGCACAAGAGAGGTGAGAGCAGAGCTCGCTCTTTCTGTTGTATGTGGTAAAGCGTTGGAGGCTTCTTACATAAATTGTCAATGATTGTGTATCTAGATTCACCGAAAACAACCCTCACCTGCCTATCATTTTTCAAGGTTGGAGGGCTATAGCTACACAGACCAGGAAAATGAAGGAACCGGCAAAACAAGAAAATAACATTCAGGAGACAAATCAAGTGTTGGACAAATTCTTCAACAAGTGTGAGATGGCAGTGTACATAAAGGTCCAATCACATTACCAAAATACTTTAAACCATACAGGAGGACTATGATGAACGGATGACACTAAAGCCAAGGTCTCCCACAGTAAACAGAACGTTACTCATTTGGGATTATCAAGTTGTAAAAGTAATATAGTAGTAATAAGAAGCGGAAAGCACTCCTATGAGAAATCCTATTCTTCGTTTTAAGTGTTAGCTTCGTTCTACTTATAATATCTTTAACATTAACGGTAAGCTAGCAAAGAGTTAGAACCAATGCCACACAATTTGCTAAGATTCTAACCATTTGACTCCTTTTCTTTATGATTATCTTAAATTCACCTATTTTTTGGTATGGAGATAACCATAATGACAAAATTGGCACCTTAAAATTATTAAATATGTATGATATGAAGAAAAACCACACTAAACTTGCCTTCCAGAAATTTATGCATAAATCTGCTACATCGTAAAAGGTCCCACAGTTCTAGTAAACCATCCTCAAAAAGCACAAATGTAAGTTTTCTCCCTCGAGTCTCTAAACATAAAAGATCCTTCACAGGAGCTGCAGTCCGCCTGTGTGATAATTATATTCCTGATTAGTCATAAATCACCCCTCAGAAAGTGGTCATAATACACCTTGTTTCTAAACAGAACGTTTTTTCAGTTTCAAAACATGGAAAAGGAAATGACAGAAAAATGATACTAAGATTCTTAAATCTTTAAGATACATGCTTCTTTATGTGAGCATAAAAATTTGATGCTTCAAAGTGCAGAAATGATGTTTAAAATCATTTAAAAACCATAAAGATATCATAAACATCCACACAGTATGTTCCAAAGACAAATGATACCACAGAAAATTAAAAAAGTTACCTCCGCATATTCTCTACAAAATGAACAATAAAATTGTTCCAAGGTTCTTGTAACTCATACATGAAACCTACAATTTTGTTTTCAAGTCGTTAAAACATGATGCATCTAATATACTATATGCGAGATCTAATCTAATAACAATAACAAACACATCTCAAATACGTGCACTGATAATTTAAGACAAGGTAAACCATACCTTCTGTAGCAGTACCCAGGCTGCCAAGTCGGAAACAGCCAACCCATCCATCACGTTTCCCTATTACAAAATATCCACCAATTGCTGCAATGGATGTAATTGTTCCATGAACATGAAAACTCTGGGTATTCACCTCTTCTACGTCACAAACAGACCCTGATCTATAGTCAGTAACATTCCTAAGATAAATCAGGGGCACAACTCCATTTACACTCATCGTGTAAAGCATGTACGGGTTCTCCTCATCACTAGGAACCTGAAAAAGAAGAGGGTATAGTATAAGAACTTGGGTATGTAAACAATAGGGACCCGCATATATGAAAAGGAAAAAAAACCTCGTTTCTGCATATGGAGGCAAACGGACATAGGTCATTAGTAAACGTAACACGTAACCCGACACTTGGAAACCTTTCCAAAGTGTTGAACTGAAGTATCTCGAGTACGTTAGGATGGTTCTTGTGTATCCTCCTGTGCCATAAATGTGAGACGCGTATTAGAAAGACCGAACGTGGTATATAAAATCTAGCAGAGGGTATATAGATTCCTTTGCGACCCTCCAATTAAGTAAAACTAGACTAGTCTTGTTTATATTCGGATGGGCTTTAAGAAATCGATAAGATACTAAAGATAAAAAAACAAGTGAAATTGTCCTCGTTTACGTTACTATACCACGGGATGTGCAGCATGCATGCGATTTAAAAGGAAATTACTTGGTGGTGTTTGTTTAGGCTTATTTAGGGCAATGCAACGTAATTAACGATATAATAATACAAAATGCATAAGGTTAAAGATGTAGTATTATTATACCAAAGAAAATACACAGGAGATTTGTGTTTGTGTATATCTCGGATGGTACACACAGATGACGCGTCATCGATTGGTGGAGTTTGGAGATCAGGTGGGCGTTGATGATTGAGGATTGAAGGGACACGCACATCTATCCATTGAATCGAGTGGTGACTTGATACAGGACTATCTTCAATTCCGGCGAAAGTAATCATCGTGGTGTAGAAAATGATGATTCTTTCACGGGTTGGTTGTTGTAAACTTGTAATGAAATGTGTATGGAGGGAGAAGCTATTAGGGAAAATGATAGATGCTTCTTTCAATTGTGTAGCCTTTTGGCCTTTTTGAAATAACCTTTTTTATAACAAGGCTATGTTTGGCAAAACTACCTGTAAGCTATAAGCGGTTAATTGTAAGCTGTAAGCTGTTAACTGTAAGTTAAGTTGTAAGCTGTTAACTGGTAAGCTGTTTGCTAAAAAGCTGTCAATTTTAATAAAAATGTTTGATATATTAGCTGTTAATTGTAAATGTAAGATGTAAAATGATTTAAAAGGGCATCTTTTAATAAATTATAGTAATATGATTGGATGTTATATCAGTAATTTACACCTTTAACAGCTCTTGACAATCTAAAAAGCTGTATGGAACAACTTTTTATTTAAGAGCTATTTAGTTAAAATAAAAAGCTATCAACTCTAAAAAAATGTTGTGCCAAACAGAGCTATTATATTATTTTTTTAACAAAAAAGCTAACAGCTCTATAAAAGCTTTAGAAAAGCTCTTACCAAACGGACCCCAAGTCTTGAAATTTGTGCCATCTTTAAAGCTTTTCATTTTCACAAAATTAGGATACCTTTGTCAAAATTAGCCGTAACGTGTAAGCTGTTAATTGTAAGTTGTTAACTGTTTATTAAAAAGCTGTATCTTTTTAATAAAAATGTTTGATATATTAGCTGTTAACTGTATTAAGATGTAAAATAACAATATATTTAAATAAATTATAATATAATTGAATTGTATATTAGTAATTTACAGCTTTAACAGTTCTTGACAATCTAAAAAACTTTATGAATCAGTTTTTTATTTAAGAGCTACTTGATAAAAATAAAAAGCTAACAACTCTTAAAAATTGTTATACCAAACGGACTTATTAGATTATTTTTAAAATAAAAACTAACAACTCTAAAGAATTTTTAGAAAAGCTTTTACCAAAAATTAGCTTTTCATCAAGCTTCAGCTTTTTATATCTGCATAATACCCTTAAGTGTTTTTGTTTTTAATTAAATGTTTCTATTATTTGGCTCAAAAGACCGTGTCATTTCGGGTATATTTTAAAGTTTTATTTTCTTGGGGTTGTTTACATAACTAAATTAAGAAAAACACTAAACGTAAACGGGTTTTGTTAATAAATGAAAAAAATAATATATAAATTATTCGATAAACATTTGAGTTTGTAACAATCAATATAGTAAAACATTAATGCTTTTTATGTTAACGAATGTCAAAGGACATATGTGAAGGATCATCAAGTTAATTGTCAATGTTCATTATGGGAACACCTAATATTCAATTGAAAATGTAAGTAAAAATAGATTTTCATTAATTCATTAGAATTAAAATATATTAAAAATACATAATCTTGTTATACTTCTTTATAGACAACATTTGTATTAGTTTTAATTAAATTTCTATTTCGATTCTAAACGACAACCTTCAAACTTTTTTTTTTTGCTTTTCACTCTTGAAACATCAATGTATAGTTGTACATGTGTGAAAATAGGCAGGTACAAACCAACTTTTGGAAATGAGACCGACTATGGCTCTTGTTTGTAAAAATTATGTGGGTTTAGCATTTCTTAAAAAGAAACTCGATAAGATTGAATATAGGGGTGTTGTTTTCTGAGAAATTGTTAGTAGTTTTTTGTATGATTAGGTGTTTTTTTAATCACCTCTTCGTAGTGTTTTGTGAGCTGAATCATCATATCCTTTTAAACAGAACGCAATCCTACTGTAGGTTTGTTGGAAAATTGCTTATATACAATAAAGTTCAATTTAATAACTTATTTACTAATGATACTTAATTCTTTTGTGAAAGACCTACTTAGCATGACGTTGAGATTTGCTAAGATTGTGCAAGATAATAATTCATTTCAAAGAGCAAAGAGAGATATTGAAAAGATCCCTACTAAAATTAAGGAAAAAACGTAAAGTTATAGTGGAAAAGAGAAATATTGTGTTTAAAGCTGATGGTTCATTGTCTCAAGGTGACTCTAAGCATGATGATTCTGCCTCTATGAATACCTTGAGGCCTCATTGGGCATCACTCTTGATGTTAGATCGTTTCGTTCAAGACATGATATGTAAAGAAGATTACACACAGTTAAGGTGAAAAGTGAAATGACTTTCATTATTGTAAAAGTGAGTTACAGAAAGAGAGATGCTGGGTATTTATATACAAAAAATGCTAACTAACTAACTTCTAACAAACTTTTCACATGTGAAAGAAACTATAACTAATACAAATGTTTCACATGTGAAAGTAACTACAACTTAATTCAAATGCTAAACTGGACTAATAGTTCTTGAGACTGTACAAAATTTTGTTGCTTTAGTAGAACCTTTACCCTCCCCACAAGTTGGCAATGTGCATGGATCATATATGCCAAACTTGGATAAGCAGTAATAATGAGGTGCCTTTGATAGACCTTTAGTGAGAACATCAGTAGGTTGTTCCTTGGTGGAGATGAACTTTGGAATGACATTCCCTTCTCGAACTTTATCTCTGACAAAATGACAGTGAATCTCAATATGCTTTGATCTGGCATGTTGTATGGGATTTGAAGCCAGAGCAATAGCAGAAGCATTGTCATAGTAGATCGATAAAGGAGATGGAACAGAAACTCCAAGATCCTTGAGAAGGTATTTGAGCCATGTGAGCTCACAAGTAGTATAAGCTAGAGCTCTATTTTCAGCCTTAGTGGAGGATCTTGAAACTACACCTTGTTTCTTTGATTGCCAAAAAATGAGGCAAGGCCCTAGAAAGATACAATTTCCTGTGACTGATCTTCTAGTATAAGCACAACTTGCCCAGTCACTGTCACAAAAGGCTTTTAGCTGTAGAGAGTTGTTGACTGGAAAGTAAAGCCCTTGACCAGGTCTATTCTTTATGTATCTTAAAACTTTAACAAGAGCTTGAAGATGAGGTGTTCTTGGTGCTTGAGAGAATTGACTAAGAGCTTGTGCTGCATATGAAATGATTGGCCTGGTGATGGTGAGATACAAAAGTTTACTAACAAGAGCTCTATATGTTGATGGATCTTCAATCAAATCTCCTTCATCTGGTGTGAGTTTGATCAGAGGATTGAAAGGAACAGTGGAGGGTTTGACATTGAGAAGACCTACAATTTCAATAAGTTCAAGGGCATATTTTCTTTGAGACATAATGAGACCAGAGGAGTTCTTTAGTAATTCAATTCCTAGATAGTAGTGAATGGAACCCAGATCCTTGATACTAAACTCTTTATGTAATTGTTCCTTGATGGAGGTGATAAGAGAGGTGTTGTTACCAGTTATCAATATGTCATCCACATAAACCAAAAGAGGTAGAAAGACATTGTCATGATTGTATATGAAGAGAGAGGTATCTATATAACTCTGTTTAAATTTGAGTTGCTTGAGAAAATCAATAAGCTTGATGAACCATTGTCTGTTGACTTGCTTAAGTCCATAAAGAGATTTCTCAAGTTTGTAGACACTGTTCTTTGGATACTAAGAAGAATAACATTGAGGAGTAGTCATGTACACATCTTCACTTAAATCTCCATGGAGAAAGGCATTGTTGATATCCAATTGAGCAATGTGCCAATTGTTAGTGACAGCAACAACCAGCATAGTCCTAACAGTAACCATTTTGGCTACAGGAGAAAATGTGTCATGAAAATCAATCCCTTCCTTCTAGTTGAAACATTTTGCAACTAGCCTTGCTTTATACTTATCTAGGGTACCATCCGCCTTACATTTGATTCTGTAGACCCATTTGTGACCAATTGGTGTCTTATCAGGAGGAAGAGTATTAATGGTCCATGTATGGTTAGCTTCTAGGGCATGGAGTTCTAATCATTGCATCTACCCATTTGGGATGCTTAAAAGCTTGGGCATGGGACTGTGATTCAGTTATTTGGTTGATGGTGTTAATTAAATGCCTTTGTGATGGTGTTTGAATGTTATGATAGTTAATAAAATTAGTGTAGTGATGTTTGGTGGATGTGAGAGAGGTTGGGAGAGTGATGTGATAATCATGGAGTTTATGTGGGAGTTTATGAAGTCTGGTGGATTTTCTGGTGGTAGTAGATGGTGGTGGTGGTAAGGTTATATGAAAGGGAGTAGTAGAGGTGTGTGAAAGGGAGTAGCATGAAAGTGAGGTGAAAATGGCAGCAATGGACATTTTGGTTGTTAATTGACTAACTGAGAGTAAGTTATATGAAAAAGACGGGACATAGAAGACATTAGTGAGGGTTATCTCATTGTTGATTTTCACTAATCCACACATTGTGACTTCCACATTTTGGCCATTGGGTAAGGTTATAAAAATGGGTGGATTACAAATGCGTATGTTAAACATGATAGTTAAGGATATAGAAATATGGTCAGTTGCCCCACTGTCCACTACCCAAGCAAGCTTATAGTCTACCATGATAGATGCAATGAATTTATGTCTTCTAATGAAGATGGAATTGATGATACATATGAGTGGTTTCTTCTATGTATTTTGCATCATCATCATGACTTGATTTAGTTGATTTTGTAATTGATCCATCCTCATGAAAACAACATCATTGTCATTGGTTTGTCCTGCTTGAGAAGTTGAGGGCTTGTTTGGATCAAGACCATTGTTCACAGCTACAACCACAATCTTTGGTGAAGAAACACTTTTTACAACTGGAGGTTTGTACTTCCCATGTAATGGATGACCAACAGGATATCCCTTAAGCCTGTAACACTCATTGCTACTATGACCTTACTTATTGCAATTTGTACAAATCACACCAGGTCGAAAAGAACTTCTTCTTTCAAGATCCATTGGTCCTTTGATAGCTAGTTTGTGGTCTAGGGATTGAGTAAGATGAAAATGCAACCTGTGGTGTAAGTGGTTTTGGCATGATTCCTTCTCTTTGTTTTTCTTCTTGCCTAATCATACCGTAAGCCTTAGCTACAGCGGGTAAGGGTTGCATTAACAAAATTTGACCCCTAATGTTTTGTAACACCCCCATAATGGTCAAATGCAGCAGAATAGTACGTGGGGTGTTACTTTGGTGGATCGATAGCACACAGTATATAGAGCAATGATCATAATAGTCATTTAAAAACATATTACATGAATTAAAATGCACACATTTAGTATCTTGTCTGAAAACAACATTTATTATGAATTTGAAGAATATCCCAACCCGATGGTAACATGATGCTTCTTATGATGCTGGAATCCAATGCATGAACCTGTTTATTTTCCTGAGAAAACATATAAAGTAAAATGTAGGGGTCAACACGAGGATGGTGAATTCAGAGGTTTAATTTAATAAATAAATGTACTGATATGCCAAACACCACGATCATAGTAGGACAATCACAGCTAATACTATATAAGTTCCTATTGCCCTGTAATAGAAGCTAGACATGATGCTCAGGCGCCATTATGGTCAAACCCGATGTTGTTTCCCTCAGTCCGACAATGAAATAAACCTGTTGCTTAGCCTAAGCGTTTCGTGATAGCAAGTCACGCAGGCCGGGTGTTGTCAACAACCGAATAGATCTATTCATAACATTTCGCGCTACACTACTAATTGTTATAGTCCATGGGAATGGGGAAAACAATAGGCAATAAGTTGTTATTTGTTGATGTTGTTTGTGCATGTTTGCATATAAAAAGTTTTGGTATGTTTTCTCCCCCAGTTATAAAAACAGTAAATATGGGGCCATGAACTCACCTCAGTAGTAATGATGTAGTGATGATGTCACTGAATAAACTGGCACAGTATGATCACGAAGTGGTAGAAATACCTAAGTAATTTATGTATGGCTCAGTAAATGCACGAATAAAATGCACAGATAAAATGTAGTTTGGTGAAATGCATGATCACGAATTAATAAGTCGTTACGATTGTTATGTGTAAAACTTCTAGTTAGCTATCGATAATAATATATTTCTAGTTTCTAGAAATATATTTAAATTGTTCAACAAAAGTGTAATAAATTAAATAAATAGATATTTATTTAGTTAATTAATTGTAAGAAAATAATATATTCCATTACATTTTCTTAAGGTTTCAAATAAAATAATATGATTTCGTTTGTTTATAAAGTCTCATAAATAAATCTTATTAATTTATTTAATAATCAAAATAATTAATTTAATTTATTAATAAAATAATTTATTAATATTTTTAATTAAATTAAAATTACACGTAAGTCCTTGTAGTATAATAACTTCCAAAAATACCATTTAGGGTTTCATTCGTTAAGTGTATCACACCGTTAGTCCTCGTTCGTTAGGTTTATTTCCAAAAAACGCCCCTAGGGCTTACAATACTTTTGAAATGTGGCAAATAAGGTCCCTAGGGTTTTACAAGTCTCGAAATATTTACAACCGAGTCCCTAGGGCTCGGTTTACTTTGGCGAAATGACGAAACACCTCCCTAAGTCTCGAAAACAATTAATAAGGGGCTAGGGCTTGTTTTAAGTTTCTAAAATGACAATTCTAGTCCCTCGTGTTTCAAAATGATTTATTAAGGCACGAAAAGTAACTCTAGGGTTTTGTAAATGTTTACAAAGTGGAAAACTTGGTCCTTGTGGTTTGTTGGTTCTCGGTTTAAAAACAAACGCACCCTATACTTTTAAAAATGGCGAGTTTGGTCCTTTTACTTCTTAAAGGTCACGAAAATAGTATATATGTTTTATAAATTTATGTTTTCGACTATTACTTCCACCAATTGACATAAATGGAACAAAAAGTTTCTAAGTATTATTTTTAGTGTTTATTGGGCTTGGTTGGCCCATTAAGGGTCCGGTTTGGTTTTTATGGGCCTAACGGGCTTGTGTCATGGGCTAGTTAAAGTAACTAGTAAATTTACTAAGTAACTAATAAATCCAACTTACTTCTTGGGCTTATGGGCTTATGTTTACTCGGCTTATAGCTTATTTATGTCTCGGCTTATTTCAATAAGCCGTATTATGAGCTTATTTGTTTTGTGGCTTTATCTAAGACTTATGAGATATCTAAGTGGGCTTATTTAGTTCCTCTAATCCTGAATAATTATTTTAACTACATGGTTTATCCAACAAGTGGTTTCTACTCGGCTTAAAAATAAGCCGAGAATCATGGGCTTATATTACTTGGGTTTCGCGTTTGTTTTACTAGTCCTAGATTCTAGGACTCATAAGCACAACCTTTCCACTAGTTCACCATAGTTTCTAGGATTTCCAAGGGTAGTCTTACCCACGAATTATTATAAGCCGTGTCCTATATTTCGTTTGTGGGTTACGTCATGGAGGTTTTTACGTATGCATGCAAACTTGGCCTCGTTTTCTAATGTTACCTATGCATGACATGTAATGTGAAGTAATGAAATGGAGATGTGAAGGGTTATACTTACTTGTATGTAGAGGAGATGGTGAATGATCAAGAACTAGGGCTTCTATGCGTCGGGTTCTCCTTAGACGTGACCTAGGATGGTCTTGGCTTGTCTTGAATGCTAAGGATCTCGTGTAGGCTAGCTATAAATGCTTAGGAACCAAGATTTTGGGTAGTAAATGTCTTGTGCAAGTGTTTGTTGCGTCTAGGTGTGATATGGAGTTGTGAGATCCGAATATGATTGTGAGGGGTGAGGAGTGAGAGTTTAAGTTTACTAAAATATCTTTGGTGAGGGTGATGTGTGTGGTTCGGGTATATCATACGTCTAAGAGAGAGACATGGGGTTAGTTATCCTAGATTTAGTACATTGCATATCTAAGTACTAAGATTACATGGTAAACTCCATTAATGGCAAGGCAAAGTACCTTGGCGTTTGGTGTGGTATAGCCGACGGTTTTGAAAAGTCAAGGGACATGAGATGACTAGAATAGTGTAAGTTTTAATGAGTAAATATTGGTACATGTCAAGCTGTCTAGTGCAAGGTTATAAGGATTTCAAGTTAGTGTAAATGTGTGTTAAGGGGTATTCGGCTAAAATGAGTCACCTAGTGTAGTTCTAGGTTTGTTTCTTGTGACTTGGTATGGTTATTAGGAGTCTAGTTATAATATTGTAGAAGTAGGTTCAAGTAAAAATTGATTTTGTTAAATTTTAGGGTTTTTGGTGTAAGTATAGCCACAATTAAATAAATGTATAGTTTACTTTATTTAAAACGTAAGACGCTTGTGAAAATGAGTATAAGTTGATAATTGTAGTGTTTAATAATGAAAAGTAGTTTGTGTCGAATCGTAGTATTGTTTATGAGGTGAGAAAAATATATAATTATATATTTTGAAGCATAAAATAGTTCTTTGGTAACCGTTATTTAAATTGTGATCATGGGTTTAGATTTTTATAAATCAAATTGATGAATGCATATGATCAAGTGTTTCAGGTGACTTAATAGTCCCTAAAGAAATGATTGTTTAAAGTCTCGTATGCTCATATAATATAGTTATAAATGTGATTGTGTCCTTGTGATTAAATACTCATAACCATAATGTAATGTTTGATGATCAAATGTTTCCATGTTGTGATAATTTAAATGATGTATGCTCATGTATGATGCATATGATTGCTCAAAGATTTCATGAAAAGGTGGTAATATATATAGATATCATGAGGTGACGTGTACAATGATGTCATAGTCAAAACCTGACTACAGGTTTTACAACACTATATCGTTATTTTAGCTTTGTCCTCAAAGCTTAAGATGACGTTATTGCTCAGGTGAACAGGTATGGGTACTTAGCTCTAAATGAGTCTTCGCGTTCAAAAGTGAACTCAGGACCTCTTCTAGAGTTCCAACGTATCTTAACTAACGGAATTTGGCTTCGCTTTAGTTTCTTGACTACTCTTTCCATGAGTTCTACAAGTTCTTCTATGAATTAGAGTTTGTCATTAAAGTGGACTCCCTCCAATGGCATGGCTAACGGCTCATCCGCGTAGCACTTCTTTAGGTTTGAGACATGGAATGTAGAGTGTACCCGGCTCAACTGCTGGGGTAACTCTAAACGATAAGCGACTTCACCGGTTCTCGCGATCACTTTGAAGGGTCCTATGTAACGTGGATTTAATTTCCACGTTTTCCAAATCGTACAACGCCCTTCCAAGGTGATACCTTAAGCATAACACGGTCACCTACTGCGAATTCCATAGGTTTCCGTTTGTGATCTGCATAGCTCTTCCGTCTGTCTTGTGCAGCTGGAATCCTTTGTTTGATGAGAGTGATCTTCTCAGTAGTCTCTTGGATCAATTCGGGTCCATTTAGCTGAAATTCCCCCACCTCTGCCCAACACACGGGTGATCTGCACTTGCGGCCATAGAGGGCCTCAAATGGTGCTGCTTTGATGCTGACATGGTAGCCGTTGTAGGAGAATTCAACTAATGGTATATGTTCGACCCATCCTTTTCCAAAGTCGATATGTTTGGATTGTTCGTTCACTCTGACCGTCAGTCTGTGGGTGATAAGCAGTACTCATGTCCAAGTTTGTTCCTAAAGCTCGTTGAAAAGCTTTCCAAAAGTTTGACGTAAATCTACCATCTCAATCACAGAAGATTAAGACTGGTATACCGTGTCTAGTCACAACTTCTTTTAGGTATAGTTTGACCAACTTGTTCAGAGAGTCATTTTCTCTGATGGGTAGGAAATGAGCTGATTTTGTGAGTCGGTCGACGATTACCCAAAATGTATCGTAACCGTGAGATGAAGTAGGAAGTTTGGTAATGAAGTCCATGGTGATTATTATCTAGATTTTTGTTCTTGAATATGTCTAATCGTTCTCGGTGTCTAATCGAATTGACCCAGTTGAAAGTGCGACTCAGTCGTTCTTGGAGTGAAAAGCAAGAAATGTCGTTGAGTAACGAAATAAAAATGAAAACTTGAAAAGATTAAACTAAAAATAAAGACTTTAAAAGAAATTAAGTAAACTTGAAAACTTAATAAAATGTAAACTTTAAATAATAAAAACTTTATAATAAAAATAAACTTGAAATAAGAACACTTTGAAAATAAACTAAGACAAGTCATTTAAAATAAATCTAAGTAGAAATGGTGCGAAAAATAGAATTCAAAAACAATTCGGGAAAATAAAACTACATATAAGTCGGAATCAAAGAAATACACTTAATTTGGAAATCCTAAATCAACACCTAATCCGTAATACTAGATTAGGGTCTAATCCGGAATCTGTGATCTAGATCAAATCCAGAATCCATCTTCTAGGATCAATCTGGAATAACCAAGACTTCCTAATCTGAAATAAGGTTAAGGGTAGAATCCGGAATCCAGCTTTCTTAAGCAATCCGGAATCCACAAATCACCAACAATCCGGAATGAAGATAATTACAAAGTAATCCGGAATACTCCTTATTGATGTAATCCGGAATCCTAGATTTTCTTACTATCCGGAATGTTTAATAGTCAAGTAATCCGGAATGTTGAATCCACGACATAATCTGGAATCACAGCTTGGTTCTTAATCTGGAATATACTTGTCACACACTATTCGGAATATGGTGTTTGCTAGTAATTCGGGATAAGGGTTTCTAAAACCCGGATAAGAAACAAAATTAAGAAAAAAATTAAAATAAGCTAAAACCTAATAAGCACTTAACCAAAAACTTAACCAAATTGATTTTAAGAAAAAGCTAATAAGACACATTTTAAAAACTTTAAAAACACTAAATAATCTAAATATTAAAAATCAACTTTTAAAAGATTAAACTATTTAAAAAACTTAATTAAAAATAAGAAAATCACACAATAAGCACTAAACACAATAAGCTAAAAAGATCAAACACATCAAAACCATAAGAACAATCAAACAAGCACATTAATTAAACAATAAGCATAAAGATAAACAAACTACATGATTATCTAAATCAAACAAGATCAAAAATAAGAAAGGTAGAATGAGAATGATTATGAAAAAGCTTGAATTAAGATGAAGATTAAAGATTCAATACAAGATTAAAGATTAAAAAGCTAGAAAATTTGAAGTAAATCTAGAGAGAGAAAGTAATTTAATCTACTCCTAAAACTTTTATAAAAACTATCTAAATTATCTAACTAGCTAACACCTCCTAATGAAAGATTAGGAGGGTATTTATAGGAGGAGTGGAGAAGTGTTGATGCTTCTCTCTTTCTCTTTGTTTTTCGTCTTTTAATTTCTTCGTCTTTCTCGACGTTGTCTTGGGATTTGTCGATATAAAATGAACTCGTCTTATAATTTTCTTCTTTTATCAGACTTGGTTCTTCGACTTTGATAAACTTCCGTCTTTAGACTTTTTCTTCGATAAATCTTTAGAATTGGCCTTTGAATTTCGTTCTTTTTGCACTCTTGATCTTTTGACTTCGTCTTTTGTCTTTTTCTTCGATACAAGCCCGTGAAAGCCCGTGTTTTCTTCCTTTTTCATATTTTGGTCCTAAAACACAACAAAAACACAAACCACACATAATTCTGACTTTTATGACATTAAATACACATTTTGGCTTGGTTTTTATTATAATTAAGTGGTAAAAGGATAAGTGTTTTCACACTTATTAAATCCCCTACACTTGACCATTGCAATGCCCTCATGCAATGCATTAGTTACAAAACAAGATTTACATTTCCATCATAATTAACCCACCTTTGCCTTTATTAAATACTGGATAATAAGGAAACTAAAAAGATAAGAAAATTACAAAATGTTTGAAGGAAGGAACAAGTAAAGTAATCTAAGAATTACATTAGGGCTTTTGGTGTCATGAGTGATTATCACCCTCAAGTTTCACGTTCCCCATACTAAGCTTAAAAACGAGTAGTAAAGCTAACACTTACTCATGTGGCTCAATTATTCACTTAGAATCCCTTATTCCTAGGTGTATCTCTTATATTTTATGGTTGTCTTCAATGATCACGAGGATGCATTGTTGACTTATTTCAATAATTTATTTAGGCCGAAAATAAAGTAGGACAATTTAATCAATAGTTAGCTAAAGAACAAAATCTTTTAAAACTGCTTCTCGAAACCTCATAAAGTTTATATCTTGGCATAACTCGTTTCACGATTTAAGACCTTTCTCGGATCGATATTTGGCATTTTCTTCATACATCGAATCTTGAGAGACGTTCTTGAAATAATGGTCTTCTCTTCATAATAGGAATTTCTTCACTTGAAGTTTTTGAGAGATTCTTCATACTTGGACCACGACTTCTTCATTTTTATCTAATATTTATTTGAGATTTTGATATACAACGATCCGCCTCCTTTTAGGACTTGGATCTATTTATCCTCATACCTTGTTAGAGCCTTTTCGGATAGACTTCTCCATGATCTTTAGGGGAGTATTTTCTTTTCGTCGTGTGTCTCGATCCTTCATATTGATTTTTGATAAATGATTCTTCAAATCACTTTGAATCTTTAGCAACAAAATGTAGTCCTCATGCCTTGTTAGGGCCTTTTCGGATTCACCAATCTTCGCATCCCGCTTCAATAAGTTATGCCTTGGCTATAAACTCTAATTAATACCGAGCAACTTTTAAACGATCTTGTGCTAGAAGCTAAGTAACTTTTCAAATCGTACGACCTTACTTATTGCAATTATATTTATTAACAAGCGATGGGAGAAAAAGCTCATAATTAACTCACATAAATTCACGAAAGAATACCAAACTTATAATTGAATCTATCATCTCTCGTTCTCCATAATTTAAAATCTCAAGGAATGAGACTCGTCGATGCTTAGCCTATTAAATCAAAGTTTTGGGTTTTCAAGTCATCTATAGGATCTTACAACTTCTTAGACTTTTTCAAGTTTATAATTCACATTTTAAAGTTCCCTTGATAAACGACTTTCTAGGACCAATTATAGGAACTTGTGAAAAGTTCTTGTTCTTAACCCACGTGAGTTAAGACTTTCGTGTTTTAAAGTTCCCTATATAAAAGTCTAGCAAAACTTGATTTAAACGCGTTAAGGATACTAGCTGTGTACTCAAATAAGTAAACTAAGGTTGAGTTAAAAGATTCATGACGGGCATAATATATCAAAGATGTCTAAACTCATTAAAACCATTAAAATTTTTATTAAGAAAGAAAATAACGATAACAAAGGAAAATACTACTAAGCCAAAATAGATCAAAAATTTTGAAAAATGTCGAAAAATCAATTTTCCGGTTAAAATGAGGACAAATTCATGGAAAAGCCCACTTAACTTCGATAGAAGTCCCCCTACACTTAAGAGAAACATTGTCCTCAATGTTTAAGCATGTGGGAGTAAACTCCCTACACTTAGGACATTATGTACGTTGTTTAAATCATGTTAAGGAATAGACAACTAAAGTGATTCCTATTTTGATATTGAATAATATAAAATAGTGAATCAAAAGAGTTTAGGATAGAACCGGGAAGACGGGTACACGGAATCACGGGTCGTCAAAAGTCATCAAAATTGGAACTTTGAAAGCTCGAATCCCTGTACATCATAAGAAAGAAAACAACAAACACATACTAGGGTCTCCCCTACACTTATTATAAAAACAGATAAAAAGGATAGATAATTGGGTTACCTCCCGAGAAGCGCTTGTTTTTGTTCACCGAGTCGTGAGCCGGACTCGACCTTGATTACAATGGTAAGAAGCTTGAAGAACATCCACCGGGGTCAAATACATGGTTTTCATCCATCAAATAGCACAAGCTTAAGGTGAACAACACAAGCCAAAGAAGAGTAGGCGAGGTTCCCTTAAGCAATTGTTGAGCACGGTGGTAGAAAGTATGATGAAGTGAAAGCATAGCTCTATTTTTTCCAAAACTCTTTCCTTTTATTTCATCAGATGGATACTGAGATGGCTTAAAATTTTTGATACCCGGATCGAACACCTTTTCCTTTAGGGGTAAATAAGACTTAGACTCAGTAGACCTTGAAGATTCACCCATAAACCGCACAATCTCATCCGAAGAAGGTGGAAAGAGAGGTGTTAAGACATAGGTACTACAGATATTGGTGTCATCCGGTTTCTTCTCCTTTGAAATGGTTTTCTTAACATCCAAAGAAGGGTAGAGACCATAATCAAAGTCCAAAGGAGGAGAATCATGCTCATTAGAAAAGTATGTATTGAGAAAGGTGGCGAAATCATCCTTAAATAAGTAATCATCCAAAGTAGGATCAAGGGTTGTTGGTGGAGGATCTTCATCAAAAATAGGAGTAAGATCATCATTAGGAGACATATCATTTGAAGAATCACTCAAACGAGTGTCAACATCATCAAACTCATCATAAGTTGGCATGTCTTTATACTCGGAAGAAAAATCATCATAATTATCCAAATCGGAACTAGAATCATCATCATAATCATCATAGATTGGTGGAGCATCATAAATTGGTGGGGCATCCAAATTGGAGAGAGAATCATTAGAATCATCCACATGGTCTTGAAAAAGTTGATTATCATAGCAAGTCTCGAAAAGAGGATTGTCATGTAGCACAAAATCATCAAGCTTTGTACTTTCCAAAGGAGTTGTAACAAGCTCGTCTTGAAGCACATCAATCATTTTTGACGATTCTTTTCCATTTGATTTGCTTGTAATCTTCCCCATCTTAAAAACTTGTTGATCATTCCCAACCCTTAGAATTAGTTCACCTTCGGAAACATCGACTAAAGCTTTTATGGTTCTCAAGAATGGTCGTCCAAGTATTAACAGAATACGAGGATCCATTTCATAATCAACAACAACAAAATCGAACGGAAAAGTAAAGGTATCAACTTTAACAAAAACATCTTCGGCAATACCAACGGGGTAAGCGAGAGTTCGATTTGCTAGCTCTAGAGTCATCCTTGTTGGTGTAAGGTCGGGTAATGATAACTTTTTCCAAACACTTAATGGCATCAAATTTATACTTGCCCCGAGATCGGCTAAGGCAGTAAATTCTTCAACTTTGTTAAATGTACAAGGTAGCACAAAACGACCGGGATCTCCAAGTTTTTCTGGAAGTTCTTTAAGAAGGAATGCAGAACAATTTTCATTTAAGCGTGTGTTGACAAACTCAGCCATCTTGTCCTTCTTACTAACAATTCGTTAAATGCTTTGAAATTTTTTTGGCATTTGGACAAGTGCTTCAAGAAGGCTAATGTTAAAGTTTATTTGGGAGATCATCTTCAAATAGGAAGTATTTTGAGAATCTTCCTTAGTAAGCACTTTGAACTTGTCTAACCGAGAAAGATAAAGAATATTAGGTTTAGGTGGTGTAGGTGTAGAAGGTGAAGGTTGAGATGTTGATGGTTGAGAAGGTGAAGGTTGAGATGTTGATGGTTGAGAAGGTGAAGGGTTTTTCTTTGGTACTTCTTCAGTAAGAGGTGGAGATGATAATGGAGAACTAGTACTGGGCGTGGTAGTAGGAGGGATAAATGGGGGTGGAGGAGGTGTAGATGGAGTAACTAGGGGAGGGGTAGAAGGTCCTACTAGAGTTGCTCCACTGCGTGTAGTAATAGCACTCACATTAGCTCTAGGGTTTGTTTCGGTTGTAGAAGGAAGAGCACCTTGGGGACGAAGGGTTTGAAACATTTGAACGAATTTCCTATCCGTAGACTCTTGCATTTCTTTCATTTTTTTCTCATGATCGGTTAATTTTGTAGAATCAAGTCTATGTGCGGATTAGGTAAACTGAACCCTTGTTGTTGAAAACCTTGGTTCGGATATTGGTGATACGGTTGAAAACCTTGATGATTGAAACCTTGGTTTTGAAAGCCTTGATTTTGCATTTGAGAATTTCCTTGGTTTGCATTGTAGCCTCTCACATTTGTATTTTGTTGAAAATTTGCTCTTGGTGGCCCTTGGTTGTTATGGGTGGGTGGGTGTGGTCTTTGTTGAAAACGGGATGGAGCCAAGTAATCCGTCGAGTTGTAGGACAAGTGATTAGCATCGACATTATGCTTGAAATGAACTCTCTCCGTGTTGTTGTAAGCATACACTTCCCCGTGAGATTGATCATAAGCTTTATCACAATTAGCATAAGAGTGTGGTCCACCACAAGTTTCACAAGAAATATTAAGAGCATGGGCATGTTGATTAGGAGGGTTATCTCTTAAAACAAGTTGTTATACAGCTAAAGTAAGTTCCTTAAGATGATTGGTCAACTCACTATCACTGGCACTGGCCATAGTAGCCCTAACACTCTTGGTTTGGACTTTAGCTTTGTTCTCAATGATTGCCCAAGCCTCATTCATAGATTTGACAAGAATATTACCCCCCGAAGCACTATTTAGTGAATCTTGGTCATTCAAACTTAATCCATTGTAAAAAGTATTAATTTGATGCACCTTTGTAAAACCGTGTTGTGGACACTTTCTTAAAAAGTCCTTAAAACGATCCCAAGATTCACTAAACGTCTCACCGTACTTTTGTTTAAAGTTAATGATGTCATTCCGCAAAGCAGTAGTACGTGAGGGTGGGAAAAAGTAATTGATAAACTTGGTCTCTAGGTCTGCCCATGTTGTAATACTTTGGGGTGGTTCCTTATCAAGCCAAGTCCAGGCTTGTCCCTCGAGGGAGAAAGGAAAGAGGAGCAAACGAATTGCCTCTTGTGAAACCCTATTGTATTTCACGGTATTGGTTAAGTGAACAAACCTTTTTATATGATCGTGCGGATCATCATGAGTGCGGCCTAAGAAAGGTGTTGTGGAAACCATTTGTATAAAACCGGTCTTGAGCTCGAAGTTATTTACATCAATAGCCGGAACCACAATCGCATCTTCATTGCCTTCAACATGTGATTGCAAGAGCTCGATCATTGGACGGTTATCCATTGTGTTAACAATAGGAGGCTCGATGATAGCGGCTTGAATTGACTTCCTTTTGTGTGAACGGGTACGCATACACCTACAAAAGAAAAGAATAGCAAAGAAATAGAAGATAAGTTAACGTGAAAAGAAAATATTTTTGGTGAAAAATCTTTGAAAAAGAAATGCTTTTAATGATTTTTTTAAATGTTTTTGGATTTTTGAAATTTTGAAATTTTTATGGATTTTTGAAATTTTCTGAAAATTTGACAAGAAAAATAACGTTCAAAAGTGAACGGATCCTAAAATCCAACGCGTCTCTAAAAAAAAACCGTTAATCTTCACGAAAAGAGCCGGCAATGGCGCTATTTTATTATTAATAACTGACTTTTGGTTGGTTAATAAAAGGTTTTTGCTTGCAAGATCTCTCTTTGCGTTGCTCGTACCCAATTGATATATATCGTTGTTTCGTTCTCGGTATCTTCTCGAATCGATCACGGTCAAAAGTGGAATAGTTGTAATTGGTGACTAAAAAGGGGGAGCTTTGGTCTAAATCTACTAAAATGATAAAGTCAGGTAATAATAAAACTAAACTAGAAGCTTTAAATGAAACAGTAGGAAATACCTCAATAAAACTGGAACTATCTTATTCAGAATGTTTCCCTTACTCGGAATAATGCTGAACAGATCTCTTATGCGGAAAACGAGAGGCTATGCGGAAAGTTATGATCATGCGGAAAAATCTTCTTACTCGGAATAATTGGAAAATATCCTATTCGGAATACTCTGGAAATACCTTATGCGGAAAGTATTGCTTATTCGGAATATTTTGCTCTATGCGGAAAATACCTCTTATGCGGAACAATAAACTCCATGCGGAAAAATGCTCAATTCGGAAAACAGAATTCTATGCGGAAAGAATGGACTATTCGGAATATGAAATATTCCGAATAGAGAAATTAGAAATCGGTCTATGCGGAATAAATAACAAATTGTCTTATGCGGAAAACAAATTCCATTCGGAAAGTTTGGGTCAATTCGGAAAATAGAGCTATTCGGAAAATACTCTTATGCGGAATAATGAGGGCAATTCGGAAAATTGGGTTATTCGGAAAAAGTTCCGAATAGAGAAACACAAACAATCCTATGCGGAAAAAGTCTTCTATTCGGAAAATCTGAAATGTTCCGAATAACCAAAAAGGGAAGAACCCTATTCGGAATAAATGAAAGTTCCGAATAGACACTAAACTTAAACCCCAGATTCCCTATTCGGAATCTGGGCAAGATCAGTAGCTGGGACGAAGAACAAGGATACACGGATTTGTCCAAATCGGACTCAACGAAGCAAAAAGGTTTTACCAAATCAACCACAAATCATCTACTAACTACAAGGATCAAATCCCAATCATAAAAACACCAATTCAACAACTTTTTAGAATCAAACTAGAACCAAATAAAACTTAAGAACTTGAAAGAAAAAGTTGAAGAAGAACAAGATGAATCAAAAGATTAGAGGAAGGATTGTATTAATGATTTAAGGTTCAACAAACAAATTCAAGGATCAAACTTACAAGATTTGAAGATAAATCAAACAAAGATTAAAACCACTCCTTAAGGGAGATGGTTCCTAAAAACTAGGAAGAAGAAAAAATAACTGGAAAAAGAGAGAGAGTCCGAATGTGTGAGTGGGAGGAGTATTTATAGGCTTCTCCCTTGGTTGGTGAGTGGGCTTTCTTCCCTTCTTTTTGTCTTCTCGTCTTTTCAGAAAAGTTGACGTTTTCGATTTTGATTCGGGATTTGTCGTCGATTAAATTCAACTCGTCTTTTAATTTCTTCGTTAAATAGACTTGAGTTTCTTCGACATATGTAAATCTTCCGTCTTTGGTCCTTTTCTTCGATAAATCTTCAAATAGGCCCATTGACTTCAAATCTTTTGCATCTCTTGGACAATAGACTTTGTCTTCAGTCTTTTTCCTTTATAAAACCCGTGCAATCCCATGTTTTCTCCAATATTTATCCGGTTGGCTCTGAAAACATAACAAACACACAAACCACGCATAATTCCAAACAAATGACCTTAAATACGCGTTTTGGTCTTGTTTTAGCAAGAAATAAGTGGTAGAAAAGATGGGTGTTTACACACCTATCAAATCCTCTACACTTAACCATTGCCATGCCCTCATGCAATGCTTAGTGATAAAGCAACATTACACTTTTCTCATAATTAATTTACCTTGGCCTTATTCAAATTCTACTAAACAAAAATTAAAGCACTAAGAGAAATTTGAAGCAAACAAAAGGTTAGAACATAACTATGTGGAAATAACTTGTAAAGAGATCGAGGACTTACATTAGGGCTTTGGTGCTGCGAAGATTTATCACCCTCAAGTTTCACGTTCCCCAAACTAAGCTTAAAAACGAGATCATTGTTATTATAAGTTAGCAATTCAAACACTTACACACATGGCTTAATTAAATGCTTAGACTCCCTTATTCCTAGGTGTATCTCTTATATTTTATTTTTGTCTTAGAATGACCATGAAGATGCATTTTTGGACTTATTTCGATAGTTCATTTAGGCTGAAAGCAAAGTAGGACGATTTGATCAATAGTTAGCTAAAGGACAAAATCTCTTAAAACTGCTTCTCGGGATATCAGAAAGTTCATATCTTGGCATAACTTGGTTCACGATTTGAGACCTTTCTCGGGCCGATATTTGGCATGTACTTCATACTTCATATCTTCGAGAGACGTTCTTGAGATAATGGTCTTCTCATCATAATAGAGTTTCTTCACTTTGGAGACTTTTGAGGAGTACTCCACTTTGTTGACCACGACTTCATGATTATTTCTTCAATCTCTAATTGGGATTTTTGAGATACAACGATCCGCCTCCTTTTCGGACTTGGATCTATTTATCCTCATACCTTGTTAGGGTCTTTTCGGATAGACTTCTCCATCATCTTTGTGGGAGTTGATTGCTTTTCGTCGTGAGTCTTGATCCTTCATATTGATTTTGGAGATAATGCTTTTCACATCACTTTTGGATCTTCAGCAATAAAATTGAATCCTCATGCCTTGTTAGGGCCTTTTCGGACTCGCCAATCTTCGCACCCCGCTTCATAAGTTATGCCTTGGCTATGAACTCTCGTCATTACCGAGCAACTTTTAAACGATCTTGGGCTAGAAGCTAAGTAACCTTTCAAATCGTACGACCTTACTTATTGCAGATAAATTATTAGCAAGTGATGGGAGAATAGGCAAATAATTACACCAAGTGAGCTTGTGCAAGAATACTGACTTATAATTGACTCTATCATTTCTCGTCCTCCACAATTTAAAATCTCGAGTAATGAGACTCGTGGACACTTAGCCTAATAAACCAATTAAGGTCTACATGGTTAAGGATACTAGCTAGAATAAACTAGAATAAGTCTATTCGGGTTGAGTCAAAATAAACGCAACGGGCCTAATATGTTCAAGATTTCAAAACTAGCTACATCACTTTATTAATATTTTTGACTTTATTGCGGGATATATACATATGAAAGCAACGATAAAAATTTAAAATTTACGACAAAACGGCCAAAGTTGATTAAAAATTTGAAAAATGTTAAAAAGTATGATTTTCCGGTTAAATGAAGGCATTTTCATGGAAAAGTCCACTTAAAACTTCGATAGAAGTCTCCCCTACACTTATGATAAACATTGTCCTCAATGTTTAAGCATGTGGGAAGGGTCTCCCCTATACTTATGACATTGTGCACGTTGGTTAAATCAAGCTAAGGAGGAGACGACTAAAGTGATCAATTTCAAATGTGAGTATGAAGAAAATTGAATCACGATAGTTGAGAGATAGAACCAGATTTTGGATAACATGGGATCACGGTTTTTCAAAGATTCCAAGAGTGCAATAATCCCTGTAATCACATCACCATCCAAAAACAAGCAACCTATATAGCTCCCCTACACTTATGATGAAAAACGGGAAAGGGGGATAGATACCCGGGTTGCCTCCCGAGGAGCGCTTGTTTTTGTTTACCGAGTCGCGAGCCTGACTCGGTCCCGAACTAATTTAAGGGAAACATAGTGAGGGATGGAATCATCTCCTTAGAGATGTCCTCACCAACGTACAATTTCAAACGCTGGCCATTCACTTTGAAGTTGGGCCCATTTGTCTGAGAAAGCTCAATGGTACCATAGGGAAAGACATTGGCGATGGTGAATGGACCAGACCAGCGGCTCTTCAACTTGCCTGAGAAGATCTTCAACCGAGAGTTAAAGAGCAAGACTTGATCACCAACGTTGAACTCTCGGTTCTTGATTTTAGCATCGTGGATAATCTTGGTCTTCTCCTTGTAAATCAATGAGTTCTCGTAAGCTTGATTCCTCAATTCTTGAAGCTCGTTGAGTTGAATCTTCCGAAAATCACCGGCTTTGTTGATGTCGAAGTTAGCCCACTTCAAGGCCCAGTATGCCTTATGTTCCAGCTCGATGGGAAGGTGGCAGGCTTTCCCGTACACAAGACGATAAGGTGTGCAACCAATCGGCGTCTTATAGGCGGTACGGAAAGCCCACAGAGCATCATCAAGTTTATCGGCCCACGAGGCACGATGCTCTCCCACAGTACGTTCCAAAATTCTCTTCAATCCACGGTTGGATATCTCGGCTTGACCGTTGGTTTGAGGATGATAGGCGGTGGAAAGACGGTGATTGACACCGTACTTAGCCATGACTCTTGCAAATTGATCGTTGCAAAAATGAGTCCCGCGGTCACTGATAATAGCACGAGGAACACCGAAACGAGCAAACAGTTGTTTCAAGAAATTACAAACCACCCTCGCGTCGTTAGTGGGTAAAGCTTTTGCTTCAACCCATTTAGAAACGTAGTCGACAGCGACAAGGATGTATTTGTTGCCTTTAGAAGACGGGAATGGCCCCATAAAGTCGATGCCCCAGACATCAAAGATTTCACATTCTTGTATGAAATTTTGAGGCATCTCATCTTTATGTGTGATCTTGCCTTGTTTTTGGCAAGCATCACAATGTTTAACCATCTCGTGAGCATCACGATAAATGGTGGGCCAATAGAATCCCGAGTCAAACACTTTTTTGGCGGTGAAGTTGGGACCAAAGTGACCACCGGTGGGTCCTTTGTGGCACGCTTGGAGAATATCAAAAGCTGCAGGTCCGTCAACACACCGACGAATAATCAAGTCAGCGCATTGTTTGAATAGAAAAGGGTCCTCCCAAAAGTAAGTCTTAACATCGTGCAAGAACTTCTTCTTTTGTTGGGATGTTAACCCTTGGATGAGAACACCACCCGCTAAGTAGTTTGCAATATCGGCAAACCACGGGGTGCCATCAAGATTGGGATTGATAGACATTAAGGTTTCAAGGGGAAAAGAGTCATTGATCTCTTTGTTTGGATGGTCCCCTTGATATGGATCCTCAAGTCGGCTCAGATGATCCGCGGCCAGGTTTTCAGCACCCTTCTTGTCACGAATTTCAATGTTGAATTCTTGAAGGAGTAAAACCCAGCGGAGAAGTCTTGGCTTAGAATCATTCTTAGTCATCAAGTACTTCAACGCGGAATGGTCCGTGTATACGATGGTGGTGGATAGAACAAGATAGGGGCGAAATTTCTCAAAAGCATAGACAACAGCTAAAAGCTCTTTTTCGGTTGTCGTATAATGCAATTGAGCCCCTGTCATTGTTTTGCTAGCATAGTGGATTGGTTGGAAGTGTTTATTCACTCGTTGGCCTAAAACCGCACCAATAGCAAAGTCGCTAGCATCGCACATCAATTCAAAAGGCAGCTCCCAATTAGGGGTAACCAAGACCGGTGCCTTAGTCAGCTTATCCTTGAGAAGATTGAATGCTTCGAGACACTCTTTAGAAAAGATAAAAGGAGTATCTTTTTCCAAGAGGTGGGTCATCGGGCGAGCGATTTTAGAGAAATCTTGAATGAATCGACGATAGAAACCCGCATGACCCAAAAAACTTCTCACACCCTTCACGGTTGAAGGTGGAGGTAATTTGGCTATGACATCAACTTTAGCACGGTCGACTTCAAGACCGGCTTTAGAGATTTTGTGTCCTAGCACAATGCCTTCTTTTACCATAAAATGGCATTTTTCCCAATTTAGAACAAGGCGAGTGTCTTCGCACCGCTTAAGCATGCGTGCCAAATTGGCAAGGCAAGCAGAAAAGGAATCCCCGAAGACCGAGAAATCATCCATGAAGACTTCCATGGTTTGCTCAACCATGTCATGGAATATAGCCAACATGCACCTTTGGAAAGTCCCGGGGGCATTGCATAAGCCAAAAGGCATTCTTTTATAAGCAAATGTGCTGTAGGGACAAGTGAATGTTGTCTTTTCTTGATCTTGGGGATCGATGGGTATTTGAAAATAACCCGAGAAACCATCCAGAAAGCAGTAATATTCATTACCAGCTAGACGTTCAAGCATTTGGTCCATAAAAGGTAGAGGGAAATGATCCTTTCTCGTGGCATCATTGAGTTTGCGGTAGTCTATACAAACTCTCCACCCAGTAACGAGACGGGTAGGAATTAACTCGTTGTTTGCATTGGGCACAACGGTGATTCCGCCTTTCTTAGGCACACAATGTACTGGACTAACCCATGGGGAATCCGAAATAGGGTAAATCATACCCGCATCAAGAAGTTTGATAACCTCTTTTTTGATGACGTCATGGATTTTAGGATTCACCCTTCTTTGGCTTTGAATAGTGGGCTTAAAGTCGTCCTCCATAAGAATTTTATGTGTGCAGAAATGAGGATCAATTCCACGGATGTCGGAGATTTTCCAAGCGATAGCTCTTTTATGCTTCTTCAACACTGCAACAAGTCGGGCTTTTTCGTCTTCTTTCAGATCCTTGGCGATGATAACCGGTAACTTCTCGTCGTCTTCTAGGAAAACGTACTCAAGATGAGGCGGTAAGTCCTTAAGCTCGAGAGTAGGAGGATCCTCAATAGATGGTGAAACTAACGATGGATCATCATTAGTCACCTCTTTAGGAGTAGGAGGAGACAATGGGTCCTCATTGAGAAGTCTCTCAATAGTACGAATATCTTCATCCCAATTGGTGGACGAATTATCATACTTAATATCGAGAGGACCCAGGCTAGCTTCGAACTCATCTAAGTCACTTTCTCTAAAAGGAGTAAATGCTGGAGCAATTGAGGCAACGGTCTCAACAATGGGTAGAGAAGAGAGAGTACTTTTGCAAGCATCATAAAAATGTTCTTCACAAGCCTCATCGAGAACATCAATAGCATTAACACTCTCATATGAATAAGGTTGTTGAGAAATCTTACCCATGTTGAAGACAATTTGATCGTCACCAACTCTCATGATTAATTCGCCTGCGGCTACATCAATGAGAGTGCGACCGGTCCTCAAGAATGGACGTCCAACGATTAATGGAACACGAGGGTCCATTTCGTAGTCAACGACGACAAAATCAGCCGGGAAGGTGAATTTATCAACGCCAACAAAGACATCTTCGGCTATCCCCACTGGATAAGCAACCGTTCGGTTGGCTAATTCCAAAGTCATTCGTGTGGGGACTAGCTCGGGGAGAGATAATTGCTTCCAAACACTTAAGGGCATTAAGTTAATACTGGCACCTAGATCGGCTAGGGCCATGCAATTCTCTACTCCCGGGAAGTTGCAAGGAATCAAGAAGCGACCCGGATCACCAAGTTTGGTGGACAATTTCCTTAAGAGCACTGCGGAGCAGTTTTCATTAAGTTGGGTCTGAGCAATGTCAAGAAGCTTTTCTTTATCACTTAGAAGATCTTTAAACATCTTAGCATATTTGGGCATGTGAGCGAGAGCCTCGGCAAAGGAGATGTTAAAATTCAATTGTTTAAACATTTTTAGGAAGTTTGAAACTTGAATATCATCCTTGCTCTTTTGCTTCTCTTTCCTCAACCTTGAAGGATAAGGTATATTGGATGAAGAAGAAGGCTTTAAAGGGAGAGGATCACTCACAACCACGGGTGGTGGGGAAATGGGGATAGAAGGTGAAGGAGGTGGAGAAAGTTGCTCGTTTTCCTTGTTCACAATCACCGGTGGAGGTGTAGGAAGCTCGGGTTCCATATAACCTTTTCCACTACGAGTGGTGATTGCTTTCATCTCCCCTCTTGGATTTGCAACGGTATTACTCGGAAGAGTACCCGAAGAAGAGGGTTGATTACCTTGGATGAGCGAACCAATCATATCACGAAGGTGAAGAGCTTGATTATTGAAAGAGTTTTGCATGTTGGTATTAATAGCATCGCTATGTTTGGCCATATCATTCCTTAGCTCGGCTCGAATATCGCTTCCTTGTTTCACCATGTCATTCTTCAAGTTGACAAACTGACTCTGAAGATTCGTCACCATCTCACGATTGGTCTTCATGAACGACTCGACGTCGGGATTCACTGCCATCGGTTGATTGAGAGGTGGTGCTTGGTAAGCTTGAGAATTTCCTTGAGTTTGGTAGGTATTTCTTTGGGACGGATATTGGTTTTGAGCACGAGGTTGGGATTGGTTGTTTCGGTTATAGTTTTGTTGTTGGGTTTGGTTTGCAGGAGGGAAACCGGGAGGTGCAAGATAATTGTTGGAACGATAACTTAGCAAGCTACGGTCTCCTTGAGGGCGAGCTTGATAGCCTCCCGTGGGATATGTACCGTATGCTGCGTTAACGTTTTCAGAATAATTGCCTTGAGTGGAAGGACAATCATTATAAGAATGAGGACCACCACATGTGTCACAAGACATAGCAACGGCTTTAGCTTGTTGAAAGTGGTTTGTGGCCATGGTCATGAAATTTTTGTTCATTTCAGCAAGTTGTCGAGAAATTTCAGACATTTTAGGATTGGAGGTAGTAGAAGAAACATTGACTCTCGAGTTAGATCTTGAGGACGCGGATGAATCCCAATTCTTGTGGTGAGTAGTCATGTTTTCAATCAACTCTCGACACTCCTCCGGTCTCCTTTTCATAAAAGTACCACCGGCGGCGGCATTGATCGTGTCACGATCACGAAAGGTGAGACCATTATAGAAGGTGTCAATGAGAGTGACGGGGAGCATATTGTGATTAGGACAGCGGTCGATCAAATCATTGTAACGTTCCCAAGCATCGAAAAGTGATTCATCATTCTCTTGCATAAATCCACTGATTTGGTTACGAAGGCTAGTGACCATGGATGGGGGAAAGTAGCGCGATAAAAAGCGTTGAGTCATGTCGTTCCACGTATGAATAGAATTCTTTGGAAGACGGTCAAACCATTTTTCGGCATGGTGAGAAAGCGAGTGAGGAAAGAGTTGGAGGCGAAGGTCATCCATAGAAACACCGGGAGATTTCATGCTTTGGGTAATAGTGATGAATTTGTCGAGGTGTTTGTTGGCATCATCATCCGGAATTCCGCGAAATGGATTCGTTTGTACTTGCTGGATCATGTGATGCTTCAACGAAAACTCCTGAGCCGTGACATGCATCGGTGCAATCGGGCCTCCACGTCCGTTCATTGTGGGTTGACATAGCTCCTCCATGGTTCGTAAGTCGGGTGAATTATTCATATTTGGGTGGGGTGGGTTATTATTATTGTTATTGTTTTGGGGGGGTGGAATATTATTGTTGTTGTTGTGTACACCTGCCATGTCTAATTGTTCGAGAGTCTCGGGCTCTAAATAAGACGTGGATCGAGTACGCATACACTAAAAAGAAAATGCAAGAGAAAATATTTTTGGTTTTTATAGGTTTTATATTGTTTTTGTGTTTTTGGAAATTTTATATTTTTATGGATTTTTGAAAATTTTTGTGCTGGAAAATAACGTTCCCGAAAGAACGGATCCCAAAATCCAATTTTTCTCACAAGAAACCGTTGATCCTTACAAAAAGAGCCGGCAGCGGCGCCATTTTAATAACTGACTTTTGGTTGGTTAATAAAAGGTTTTTGCTTGCAAGATCTCTCTTTGCATTGCTCGTACCCAATTGATATATATCGTTGTTTCGTTCTCGGTATCTTCTCGAATCGATCACGGTCAAAAGTGGAATAGTTGTAATTGGTGACTAAAAAGGGGGAGCTTTGGTCTAAATCTACTAAAATGATAAAGTCAGGTAATAATAAAACTAAACTAGAAGCTTTAAATGAAACAGTAGGAAATACCTCAATAAAACTGGAACTATCTTATTCAGAATGTTTCCCTTACTCGGAATAATGCTGAACAGATCTCTTATGCGGAAAACGAGAGGCTATGCGGAAAGTTATGATCATGCGGAAAAATCTTCTTACTCGGAATAATTGGAAAATATCCTATTCGGAATACTCTGGAAATACCTTATGCGGAAAGTATTGCTTATTCGGAATATTTTGCTCTATGCGGAAAATACCTCTTATGCGGAACAATAAACTCCATGCGGAAAAATGCTCAATTCGGAAAACAGAATTCTATGCGGAAAGAATGGACTATTCGGAATATGAAATATTCCGAATAGAGAAATTAGAAATCGGTCTATGCGGAATAAATAACAAATTGTCTTATGCGGAAAACAAATTCCATTCGGAAAGTTTGGGTCAATTCGGAAAATAGAGCTATTCGGAAAATACTCTTATGCGGAATAATGAGGGCAATTCGGAAAATTGGGTTATTCGGAAAAAGTTCCGAATAGAGAAACACAAACAATCCTATGCGGAAAAAGTCTTCTATTCGGAAAATCTGAAATGTTCCGAATAACCAAAAAGGGAAGAACCCTATTCGGAATAAATGAAAGTTCCGAATAGACACTAAACTTAAACCCCAGATTCCCTATTCGGAATCTGGGCAAGATCAGTAGCTGGGACGAAGAACAAGGATACACGGATTTGTCCAAATCGGACTCAACGAAGCAAAAAGGTTTTACCAAATCAACCACAAATCATCTACTAACTACAAGGATCAAATCCCAATCATAAAAACACCAATTCAACAACTTTTTAGAATCAAACTAGAACCAAATAAAACTTAAGAACTTGAAAGAAAAAGTTGAAGAAGAACAAGATGAATCAAAAGATTAGAGGAAGGATTGTATTAATGATTTAAGGTTCAACAAACAAATTCAAGGATCAAACTTACAAGATTTAAAGATAAATCAAACAAAGATTAAAACCACTCCTTAAGGGAGATGGTTCCTAAAAACTAGGAAGAAGAAAAAATAACTGGAAAAAGAGAGAGAGTCCGAATGTGTGAGTGGGAGGAGTATTTATAGGCTTCTCCCTTGGTTGGTGAGTGGGCTTTCTTCCCTTCTTTTTGTCTTCTCGTCTTTTCAGAAAAGTTGACGTTTTCGATTTTGATTCGGGATTTGTCGTCGATTAAATTCAACTCGTCTTTTAATTTCTTCGTTAAATAGACTTGAGTTTCTTCGACATATGTAAATCTTCCGTCTTTGGTCCTTTTCTTCGATAAATCTTCAAATAGGCCCATTGACTTCAAATCTTTTGCATCTCTTGGACAATAGACTTTGTCTTCAGTCTTTTTCCTTTATAAAACCCGTGCAATCCCATGTTTTCTCCAATATTTATCCGGTTGGCTCTGAAAACATAACAAACACACAAACCACGCATAATTCCAAACAAATGACCTTAAATACGCGTTTTGGTCTTGTTTTAGCAAGAAATAAGTGGTAGAAAAGATGGGTGTTTACACACCTATCAATTATCTAGATTTTTGTTCTTGAATATGTCTAATCGTTCTCGGCGTCTAACCGAATTGACCCGGTTGAAAGTGCGACTCAGTCGTTCTTGGTGTGAAAAGCAAGAAATGTCGTTGAGTAACTAAATAAAAATAAAAACTTGAAAAGATTAAACAAAAAATAAAGACTTTAAAAGAAATTAAGTAAACTTGAAAACTTAATAAAATGTAAACTTTACAAAATAAAAACTTTATAATAAAAATAAACTTGAAATAAGAACACTTTGAAAATAAACTAAGACAAGTCAATTTAAAATAAAGCTAAGTAGAAATAGCGAGAAAAATAGAACTAAAAAACAATTCGGGAAAATAAAACTAAACATAAGTCGGAATAAAAGAAATACACTTAATTCGGAAATCCTAAATCAACACCTAATCCGGAATACAAGATTATGGTCTAATCCGTAATCTATGATCTAGATCAAATCCGGAATCCATCTTCTAGGATCAATCCGGAATAACCAAGACTTCCTAATCCGGAGTAAGGTTAAGGGTAGAATCCAGAATCCAGCTTTCTTAAGCAATCCGGAATCCACAAATCACCAACAATCCGGAATGAAGATAATTACAAAGTAATCCGGAATACACCTTATTGATGTAATCCGGAATCCTAGATTTGCTTACTATCTGGTATGTTTAATAGTCAAGTAATCCGGTATGTTGAATCCACCACATAATCCAGAATCACAGCTTGGTTCTTAATCCAGAATATACTTGTCACACACTATTCGGAATATGGTGTTTGCTAGTAATCCAGGATAAGGGTTTCTAAAACCCGGATAAGAAACAAAATTAAGAAAAAATTAAAATAAGCAAAAATCTAATAAGCACTTAACCAAAAACATAACCAAATTGATTTTAAGAAAAAGCTAATAAGCCATAATTTAAAAACTTTAAAAACACTAAATAATCTAAATATTAAAAATCAACTTTTAAAAGATTAAACTATTTAAAACACTTTAATTAAAAATAAGAAAATCATACAATAAGCACTAAACACAATAAGCTAAAAAGATCAAACACATCAAAACCATAAGAACAATCAAACAAGCACATTAATTAAACAATAAGCATAAAGATAAACAAACTACATGATTATCTTAATCAAACAAGATTAAAAATAAGAAAGGTAGAATGAGAATGATTATGAAAAAGCATTAAGATGAAGATTAAAGATTCAATACAAGATTAAAGATTAAAAAGCTAGAAAATTTGAAAGTAAATCTAGAGAGAGAAAGTAATTTAATCTACTCCTAAAACTTTTATAAAAACTATCTAAATTATCTAACTAGCTAACACCTCCTAATGAAAGATTAGGAGGGTATTTATAGGAGGAGGGGAGGAGTGTTGATGCTTCTCTCTTTCTCTTTGTCTTTTCATCTTTTAATTTATTCGTCTTTCTCGACGTTGTCTCGGGATTATCGATATAAAATGAACTCGTCTTATAATTTTCTTCTTTTATCAGACTTGGTTCTTCGACTTCGATAAACTTCCGTCTTTAGACTTTTTCTTCGATAAATCTTCAGAATAGGCCTTTGACTTTCGTTCTTTTTGCACTCTTGATCTTTTGACTTCCTCTTTTGTCTTTTTCTTCGATAAAAGCCCGTGAAAGCCCGTGTTTTCTTCCTTTTTGATATTTTGGTCCTAAAACACAGCAAAAACATAAAACATGCATAATTTCGACTTTTACGACATTAAATATACGTTTTGGCTTGGTTTTTATTATAATTAAGTGGTAAAAGGATAAGTGTTTTCACACTTATTAGTGATGTTGTCCCATTTCCATTTCGATATCTCGGGTTGGACTAACAAACCCGATGGTCTCTATAGTTCCGTCTTCACTCTGGCACAAGTCAAATATTTCTTCACGTATGTGGCAATGTCTGCCTTCATGTTCGGCCACCAATACAACTTCTTCACGTCCTGGTACATCTTTTTAGATCCAGGATGTATGGAGTACTTAGACTTATGAGACTCGTGCATGATCACGCTTCTCAATTCTCCGTAACATGGTAACCAACTTCTTCCGTGTAAACATAATGTTCCGTCTGCTCTGGCTTCTAATTTCTCCTTGCTTAGATCAGTCCTAAGCATTCCTCCTATATCTTCCTTCCCAATGTTTTCAGGCTTCTGTGCTTAGAGTTGAGCCTCTAATATGTGCTTGGGTAGATCCAAGCTAATGGTCATAACTAAGGCTTGAACTCTCATGGGAGGATCAGTTCCTTTGCGGCTTACTGCATCTGCAACTACGTTGGCTTTACCTGGATGGTATTTGATATCACAATCATAGTCACTGAGCAATTCTATTCAACGACGTTGTCTCATGTTCAGCTCCTTCTGGTCTAGAATGTGTTGCAAACTTTTGTGGTCGGTATGCACTGTGCACTTTGTTCAATATAGGTAGTGCCTCCAAATTTTTAAGGCAAAAACTACGGATCCAAGCTCTAGATCATGAGTAGAGTAATTCTGCTCGTGCTTCTTCAGTTGCCTTGAAGAATAAGCAATCACCTTTTGTCTCTGCATTAACACAGCTCCTAAGCCTTTGTGTGAGGCATCGCAGTAGACAACGAAAGCTTCGTTGCCTTCCGGCAAGGCTAAAATAGGTGCACTACACAATTTCTGCTTTATGGTTTGGAACGCGGCTTCTTCTTTCTCTCCCCAATCAAATTTCACGCCTTTCTGAGTAAGCTTCGTCATAGATTTAGCTATCTTGGAAAATCCTTCTATAAATCTCGGTAGTAACCGGCAAGACCTAAGAATTGGCGAATTTCCTTTGGTGAAGTGGGTGCTGCCCAATCCTTTACGGATTTGACTTTTGTGTGATCTACCTGAATTCCTTTGTTGTCGATCACGTGACCAAGAAAATGTACTTTAGGAATCTAAAAATCACATTTGGAGAATTTGGCGTATAGCTTCTATTCCTTAAGCAATTTTAGTACTTGAGCAAGATGTTCCCCGTGCTCTTACTCATTCTTGGAATAGATGAGTATGTCTTCGATGAACACGATGACGAATATATCTAGATATGGTCTGCACACTCGATTCATAAGGTCCATGAATATGGTTGGTGTGTTGGTCAATTCAAATGGCATGACCTGAAATTCGTAATGACCGTAACGAGTCCTGAAGGCTGTTTTTGGTAAGTCCTCCTCTCTGACTCTCAGCTGATGGTATCCAGATCTTAAGTAAATCTTGGAATACACACTTGATCCTTGTAGTTTATCAAATAGGTCGTCGATTCGTGGTAGCGGATAACGATTCTTTACAGTGAACTTATTCAGTTCAATGTAATCAATGCACATTTGGAAAGAACCATCTTTCTTTTTGACAAAAAGCACTGGAGCTCCCCAGGGTGAGGAACTGGGTCTGATAAAACCTTTGTCTGATAGTTCTTGAAGTTGTTCAGCGAGTTCTTTCATCTCGGTTGGTGCTAATCGGTATGGTGCTTTAGCTACAGGTGCAGCTCTTGGTATCAAGTCAATTTGAAATTCCACTTGACGAGTAGGAGGTAAACCAAGTAATTTGTCTGGGAAAACTTTAGGATAATCACGGATAATTGGCACGTCCTTGATTTGTTTCTTCTCTGGTTCCTCTTCTTTGTCTGTCTTTGAAATATGTGCTAAAAAGATAGGACATCCATTTAGTATATACTTTTGGACTTTGGTGTATGAGATAACACTCAGTCTGGTGTCAGCTCTATTTGAATTTCCTTTCCCTCGGACGATTAGATCTTCATTTCCCCACGGTATACGGACTAGCTTTTCGTCACACACAATGGTTGCGTGATGTTTTGCTAACCAGTCCATACCAATAATGACGTCGAAACTACCCAGATTTACGGGTATCAAATGGATGTCGAACACATGATTTAGAAGGTTTAAGGTACAACCTCTTGGAATAGTATTAGTTTCGATAATTTTACCGTCTGCTAATTCGATTATGTAACAGTCGTCTAGCTGTGTAGGAGTGATGCACAGTAAACTACTAAACTCTGTGGATATAAAACTCCTATCGGCTCCCGTATCAAACAAAATAGTTGCATAACGATTGTTCAGAAGAACGTACCAGTAACTACATTGGAGTCGGGGTTGGTTTTGGTATATCCTATAACATAAACTCTGGTTGGTGATCCTCCTATGTTCTCGTTCCTAACTTCTCACTTTGGGCACTCGGGTTTGATGTGTCCGATCTCTCCGCAACCATAGCAACGAACTTCCCTACCTGCCATATTACCACTGCCAGTGTGCTGGCGGTTTTCCTGCTGTCCACTTCCGCGGTAGTTCTGACTGTTGCTATTGTTGGGCCTGTAATTGGTACTGGAGTTGTTCCTGATGGCCGGAGCATGTGTGTTGCTCTGTCTGGGCCTTCAACATTCAACATTAGGGTAGTGATGGAAATTACACTTAGAACATTTTGGCTTGTTACCTACATATGGAGGTGGTCCTGAGGAAACAACACTACAGACCTGGCCCAAGTTTTCTCTCTTTGGTTGCCGGGCCTGGTGATGACTACGGTAGTTCTCATCAACTTTCCTCTTGTTCTCTGACTGCCTAAGTAAGTGATCACGTCCCCGTTTGTCCATCAACTCTATGGTAAAGTCAATGGCACTCTCGACCGTAGTGGTTCAGGATGCGAGTACACTGTCATGAACAAAATCAGGAAGTCCACTATCGTACTTCTCTATCTTATCTTTCACGTCAGGGAACATTCGGGTACACATCAAAGTCAATTCCTGAAATTTCTGATTGTAGGCCGTGATGTCATGATTTGTGCATTTGAGGTTCCACAAGTCGATATCTAGTTTCTTGATTTCACAGTGAGGACAGTATTTCACGGTAAGCCTTTCTTTCAATGCAGTCCAAGTCATACCATAGGCTTCATCATGCCCAAGGGTAGCAACTAGTGAGTTCCACCACGTGAGAGCATATTCCAAAAGAGTACAAGTTGCAAATTTCACCTTGTTTTCTTTCGTACATTCACTAATACGGAACACACACTTGGTTCTCTCGAACCATTGCATGAGTTCCACTACCCCTTCATTGCCCTTGAATTAACTGGGCTTGCACTTTAGGAAGTCAGGGTAAGTACACCCTCTGGCAACTCGATCTCTAGCATTGGAGTTTTGGCTGTCACCTTGTTTTCCGTTGGGATGTTTTTCCCTGGCGGCTAGAGCATCAGAAATGCCTTGACCGATAAGCACTCTAAGTTGTGCTTCCAAAATAGTCGTTGTGGGAGCAGCGTCGGGATTCTGTCGAGTGACTCTTTGTGCCATTTTTTTATAATACACAAGGATGAGATTTATTAGTTGATCAATAAGATTGTTATATTAAGCTGCATGGAAAATGTGTGTGCATAGAATTCACAACAAATTGGATAACCTGTCAAGATTCCATAATAATATAAATACAAGCAAACAAGTAGATGATAACATGTCATTTCTGGTTAATAACAATATAATGCAAGTACAACCAATCTAAGACATGGATACAACAAGCCTGCCTAAAATAGTGGTACATATGTTTGTAGTACAACAAAAGATAACCTACCTACTACGGTTAGGTGCTAATGATAGAGATACAACTGAAATGAAATATAAGTACAAAAGTACTAGATCATGCGAGCTGAGATGCAACTCAATGCTTGGCATGATATACAAAGATATCTATCCTTCACTAGTGTGACTGTCTGCAGGTGCGACTGGTCCGACTGGTGGTATGGGTGCAGGAGCATCCTATATGTCGACCATAGCTCTCCCGGTCTCTCGGGAAAGCCTCATGGTCTCTAGTAACTGAACCTGGCGTGAAGTATCAGCACTCCGAAGAAAATCTATCTCAGCAGTGACCCCGTGGTGACGAATTTCTGCCTGGATCTCATACTGATGACCCTCTAGTGATGCTATGTGATATCGGAGGTAAGAAACCTCATCCAGAAGCCACTGTATGGTGTCCTGGGTCATCCCCAAAGAACTCTAAGTAGTATGTGACTCAGCAGCCACTGTCCAGTAGAGAGAGTTAAATCTCTCCTGAAGTACAGCGCGTCCCTGCTGGTTTGCGTGAAGTAAGGTATGGATGAGTGCAGTATCCTGTGCTTGTCGGGCTACAAGTGTGTCAATCTTTGCCTGTAGAGCGTCAAGTCTAGCTTGACTAGCTCCCGAACCCTCTCTTACCTCGAAGGTTGAGTCAGGAGTAGAGTCACACCTCCTCTTGCGAGGTGGCAAGGCACTGGTAGGATAAGAGTGGAGTGCAAAAAGTGGTGGTAAGGGTGGCAGAGTAGGTACAACCTGATCTGCCTCCCTAGGTGGAGATGCAGGTACAACTAGTAGAGGCGAAGTAGGAGAAATAGCAGGTGGTGATGGGGTAGGAGAATCCGAAAGTATGATAGCTCTATCTGCCTGGTGCTCTCTGGACTCAGTGTCGGATGCATGTCCGGCAAGTACTGATGTCAGCGATAGAGGTGTGATGGTAGGAACCACAAGCTCCTAGAAAGTAGTCACAATGGTAGGTGTCATCATGATATCTGAAAATAATAGCATTTCAAATTTGAGTAAGTATTAGCTTACACAATTCAAAAAGTTTTCAAAAGGCATATGTGATGCGGTTTATGTCTTTTAACAGTGCTCGTTAAAAGTAGGTGTAGATACTTAAGTGATTTAATAACTCGGAGGTTATAAATCAGCGTACAGTTAGTTCACATAATATGCATGATCTATATGCTATATGCCTAACTATAAAGGTTCCCCAAAAATCATTTTTTCTTTTAATCTAATTGATTTAAAATTCTAGTTATAGTCCAGTTTAAATTTTTATTATTTTAAAATTTTTATTTTTGATCTGGTTCTCTATAACTATGCGCTCTGATACCATTCTGTAACGGCCCCATAATGGTCAAATGCAGGTACGTGGGGTGTTACTTTGGTGGATCGATAGCACACAGTATATAGAGCAATGATCATAATAGTCATTTAAAAACATATTACATGAATTAAATTGTACACATTTAGTATCTTGTCTGAAAACAACATTTATTATGAATTTGAAGAATATCCCAGCCCGATGGTAACATGAGGCTTCTTATGATGCTGGAATCCAATGCATGAACCTGTTTATTTTCCTGAGAAAACATATAAAGTAAAATGTGGGGGTCAACACGAGGTTGATGAATTCACAGGTTTAATTTAATAAATAAATGTACTGATATGCCAAACACCACGATCATAGTAGGACAATCACTTCCAATACCATAGAAGTTCCTATTGTCATGTAATAGAAGCTAGACATGATGCTCATGCGCCATTATGGTCATACCCGATGTTGTTTCCCTCATTCCGACAATGAAATAAACCTGTTGCTTGGCCTAAGCGTTTCATGATAGCAATTCATGCAGGTCGAGTGTTGTCAATAACTGAATAGATCTATTCATAACATTTCGTGCTACACTACTAACTATTACAGTCCACGAGAATGGGGCAAACAATAGGCAATAAGTTGTTATTTTTTGATGTTGTCTGTGCATGTTTGCATTTAAAAAGTTGTTGTCCCAAATAATGTGATAATAGATAATGAGATGGAAAAAATACGAATTTTAGAGAGAGAAAGTAGTGAGAGAAAGTAGAGAGAGGGAGATGATTAACTTGGTGAATATTAGATTAGGGAAAATTAGAGTTACAAATGATCATCCACCCTTCCTAACATGCTAGGAAGGGCTTTATATAGCCGGGCTTACATGTAACCATAATGGGCTATATTGTTTGGTCCGGGCTTGTCTTTTGGGCTTTAAGTAGCTTAAATACAAGCCCGTGAACCACGACTATTTAACTAACTATTACAATATTCTAATAAATGTTACAATAATAAACTATGACTAAACATTCTTGTTTGACTCAATATTTTGAGGCTAACAATCTCCCCCAATGTGAGGTCATTCCTCTTCGATATTTGGAGTCCAATGGAGATTTATGAATTTCGTCATAAATGAGTCTTGAACGTGTAACAGTAGTTTTGTTCCTTCATGTTGTGATCTTTGAGCCTTTGTCATTGTCTTTGACTTAGTCTTTTATCTTGAGATCTTCAAATCATTCTTGACTTGTCTTTGCCATCTTGCGATCTTGTGTCTTTATCCACATGCTCACACTATTAATTGTTGAATAAGTCTTTGGGCATGAATATGTAGTTTTGAATCTTTGACTTTGCTGAGTACACCGTGACGTCACCTTCTCGAGACAAAACATAGACACGGACTGAATGGTTTTGACATTCGTCCTAAATCGGTAGCGTTTTAGCTCCGGTCGGTGAAGACCGTTATACGATATGAAATACCGTACCTGTGATTAGGTAGATTCATCTAAGAATCTCCTTGACAAGGTTTCGCGGCTGTACTAACCGTTCTCTTTACTCGACCGTCTCAAAGCAAGACTGCGAACATAAAGAGTGAATCAATTGGATAAATATCCGCTTGATTAAAGTCGTCAATTCAAATTCCTGGAACAAGTTTGATTCATTAAGAATCTTACCATTGTAGCTTTCCAGTTGACACAAGTTTGATTCATAAGAATGTCACAAGTCACCTACCGTAGCGCTGTTTGATGTTGAGCTAGAAGGATTTCATTCGTCACTGTGAATATTAATGAATATCACTCTGAATGTTCTGGCGAGACCATAGAGATATTGCGTAGAAACCTGAAACGAGTTTGAATCAATTCAGAATCAAACCACTGTTGCTTTTCAGTTTTACATATGTTCAATTCATAAAGAATCTTACACATGACCTACCGCAGTGCTGTTTGATGTTAACACTGGAAGGATTTCCACTCATCATTGTGAATACTAAGTAGTATCACTCTGAGTGTTCTAGCAATATCGCAAGGATATAGCGTAGGACTCTCTTTATCTTCACCCGTGTGTCCTAACGAGATTTGATTGATCTCTTGGCTCTAAACTCAATTTGTGCACTTTTAGTGGTCAGAGGCTGGAGCAGATGCCACCTATTCAATATCAACTATCTCGGAGTGAGAAAGTCAATAGAATTCATGTTGATCTACGTGACAATAAAACAAACTTCTTTTGAGAGAAGCCTGAGTAGCTAGGAAAGGGTTGTGCTTCACATCACTGGGTCCATGATGAGTTGTCTTCATGATGTGTTGATCCGGTTTCTGCCTAAGTTGTATTGAGGGCTTCTTTCTTTAGACCCTTTATCCTTACATTTCTTTTTCATTCTTCAACCCCTTTAATGCTTACCAAGACATCATTAATAGCACCTTGTTGTGATTGTTCCAGTGCTATCATCAGTACTTAGTCGGCATTCAGCTTCGTTCACATTCTACTCCATATTTCCTAAGGACTTCTAATAATCTATTGGATTGTCCCTGGGAAGATCCCTCCGGTTCTGGTTGGATCATAGGACTTAAACCTAACCACCCTTTTGACACCAATAATGTCGTGAATTAAAGATGTTGTGGGTATTTGATCGAAACCATGAGTGCCTGAGTCTTTAGATCACATTTTAATCACATTTTCTCCCCTATCTCTAATATATAAAATCTTTTTATATTAGAGATACCAAATTTGATTAAAATATATTTTAAAAAATAGTCTTGAAATCCTTCGGGAGAAAGATGTGTCAAACTTAGCATGAATTTTGGAACGCCCCCCCTCAAAAATTGATCCAATGGAATTGTCATTATGAGGATATGATCCACATTAAACTTTTGAGGATAGGAGTTGTTGAACACACAATTTTTGAAAGATTTTGAATATCATTGAGAAATTCTTGAAAAAATTGTGTTCAACGCTTTTTGAAAAATCAATTCTTTTTGTCGAAAAGGTTTTTCTAAAGCATAAACTTGAGTTCATAGACTTTGAATGTCTTGACGAATCCACTCAAGTGTAAGAATATTTAACTTCTTTTGCTAAGGGTAAGAGCACGAAATCGTACACTCCCCCGTGAATATAGTTCCGGGATGCAATCTAAAAGTGATTACAAGCCATTGTGTTGAGCTCAAAACGTTGAATGTTTTGTGACAAGCTCAACCCAAGATAGATTGCTCTACCCGTTGTTGGAAATATTGTCCAAAATAGAAAATTTCCTTTTGAAAAGATAGAAATGACATGTTTTGAAAAATATTTACAACTTTCGTTCGAGCTTTATGTACACACCCGTGTCGTTGTTGAGCGACATTTCTAGGTACGTCCATATTATCGATACTGAAAGACATGTCGAGAAGAATATTTTTGGATTATTAAAGATTTTTTTTTAATTTTGTATTTTGCTTTTTCATTAATATTTACAGGTAGATGTTTGATAGATGAATCAAGCAGGCTTCTTTGCCAGAATCTCTAGTTCTGCTGGAGTCAAACATCTCATACCAATTTGCCTAACAAGATACACAAACCTCTCTTTTGAAATAGATTTTGTAAAAAAGTCAGCTAATTGGTAATCAGTTCCAACAAAGTATAATTCAACAATACCCTTTTCAATTTGTTCCTTAATGAAGTGATATCTGACATCAATGTGCTTCGTGCGAGAATGCTGTACCGGATTACAGGAGATGGCTATGAGAGACTTTGAGTCACAGTACATAGGTACTTTATCAAAGTGGAAGCCATAATCCGTGAGCTGTGTTCTCATCCAAAGAACTTGAGCATAACACACACACAGAGACACATACTCCGCTTCGGCCGATGACAATGATGTGCAATCCTGCTTCTTGTAAGACCATCCCATAAGCTTATCTTGAAATAGAAATTGTGCACCACCAGAAGTACTTTTACGTGTATCAAGACACCCTGCATGATCAGAATCTGAATAGGCTGTTAGAAAGAAACCGGTTTCCCTCGGATACCAGAGTCCCATGTGAATGGTATTTTTAAGGTACCGAAAGATCCGTTTAACCTCCTTGAGGTGCTTTTCAATGGGTCGTGCTTGATATCGTGCACAATATCATGTAGCATGATGAATATCAGGTCGGTTTGCTGTTAAATACATGAGGGAACCGATCATGGAACGATATCTCGTTTGATCTATGGGTAATCCCTCCAAATCAGCATCTAGGGATGTGGTTGATAATGGTGTCCCAACGGGGTCACATGATGTCATACCATGCTTTTTGATTATCTCTTGACAATACTTAGCTTGGTTAATGAAGATAACACTTGGGGATTGGTGAACTTGAATTCCTAGAAAGAATTTTAGTTCGTCCATCATAGACATTTCAAATCTGATGTGCATAACTTTTTCAAACCATTTTGAAAGTTTTGGGTTTGTAGACCCGAAAATAATGTCATCAACATAAATCTGCACAAGCAAAATGTCATCTCCATGTTTGTAAGTGAACGAAGTTATATCAATGGAACCTTTTGAGAAACCTTTGGAGACTAGAAATTTCGAGAGCTCGTCGTACCACGCCCTTGGAGCTTGCTTGAGTCCATATAATGCTTTGTGGAGACGATACACCTTGTCAGGATAATGAGGATTGACGAATCCTTTCGACTGTGTGACATTGACTTCTTCCTTCAAAGGAACGTTAAGAAACGCCGTCTTTACGTCTATTTGATAGACAATGAATCCCTTATGTGTAGATTAGCAAGAAAAATCCTGACCACTTCCATTCGAGCTACTGGTGCAAATGATTCTTCAAAATCAATACCCTCTTTCTATCCATACCCTTTAGCCACTAGCCTAGATTTATTCTTGATGATCGTGTTCTCTTCATCCATCTTGTTTTTCCAGATCCATCGAAGATTTAATGGTATTACATCGTATGGTCTGTTAACAAGTTCCCAAACATTGAGTCTTTCAAATTGTTGAAGTTCATCCGTCATCGACTCAATCCAAGCGTGATCAGCCATGGCTTCTTTGATGTTTTTCGGTTCGGCTGAACTCACTACGAGTGCGAACATACAAACATCGCCATCGGTGTTAAGCTGTCGTCTTGTGCGAACGGGCTGTGAAGGGTTTCCAATTACATGAACCAAAGGATGACCTCGGGTCCAATGATGTGTTAAAGGATGTCGTTGATATAACGTATGCATATTTGACGGATCAACATGGCGAGTAGAAGACTCTCCAGTTTCGTGTACCGGTGTACCGAATGGGTTGATAAATTCGTCTTCGTCAGATAATGCATTGTCTGCTTGATTTGTGTTCTCTGGAGCAATGACAGTAGTTGTGGATGTTGTAGGAGCGATTGTGGATGTGATATTCTGAGGAGGTAAATCTGCAGCAACCCGTGTTGAAGTAGATGAAGTTGTATCCGGTTGTTGACGATGATCGGTATCATCATTCTTATCATGAGTGACATCGGAAGACTTCGATACAACTTGTTTCTCCCCCGTGAGATATTCATCATACATTGGTCCATATAACATTTCCAACTCTTCAATTGTCGTGTTGACAGTCATATCAGCTCTAGGAACATTTTCTGGAACCAGCGTTGAACTTGACGGTTCATTATTGCGTTCTTGAGTTCTGAGTTCCGTGCGGTTACGGAAGTCGTTTGTCGTTGTGGATCAGGACTTAAACTTTTTTGTTCAAGTGCCATTTCTTGTAATTCATCAAATCGGATGTGAATAGTCTCGACTATCAATTTTGTTCTCTTGTTGTATACTATATATCCCTTAGACTGAGTTGCATATCCCACAAGAATACATGCATCACCTTTCTCTTTCATCTTATCCAAATTTTCACCATCTCGTATAATGTAACAAGTACATCAAAAAACATGAAGGTGTTTGAGTGAAGGTTTTCGATCAGAATTATGTGATATGGTGTCTTTTCGTGTCTTGGGATAATTAAGGAGCGGTTTTGTGTGTAGCATGCGGTTGACACGGCTTCGGCCCAAAAGTATAGTGGAAGTTTTGAAGCGGATAGTAATGTTCGAGCAGCCTCAACTAAAGTACGGTTTCGTCTTTCAACAACTCCGTTTTGTTCGGGTGTTCGAGCAATAGATGTTTCATGTTCAATTCCTTCGGCTTCAAAATAATTTCTCAGATTTGAATTCAAAAATTCTGTACCTCTGTCAGTACGAACCACTTTAACTTGAGCTTGAAGACCACGTTGTATCAGTTTAATAAAGCTGATGAGAACTTCAGGTGTTTCATCCTTGGACCTCAAGAAGTGAGTCCATGTGTACCTTGAGTAATCATCGACAATTACCAGAATATATTTCTTTCCATTGAACTCTGAACACGCATGGGACCACACAGATCCATATGGAGAAGATCTAACCGTCCTTTGGAGCTTGGTGTAGTCTTTGTTTTAAAGCTACTTCGTTTAGCTTTACAAAGCTCACAAGAAGAACAAATATGATCTTTGATGAATTTCAAGCTTGGAAGGCCTCTCACAATATCTTTCTTGGAAAGCAAGTTGATGGTATCAAAATTAAGATGAGATAAACGTTGCTTCCATAACCATGCCTGAGTCGTTGAAGCTTTAGCCATGAAGCAATTTAGAGTTGATGAAGTTGTGTCTTGAAGTGAAATTGTGTAAAGATCAGTACCCCGTGTATCGGTAAGTAAGCCATTACTATCATAATCACGAACAAAACATGTCTTCTTTCTGAAAGCAACCTCCAAATCCACATCACAAAATTGACCAACCGAGAAAAGATTGTGATTGAGCCCTTCGACGTAGTATACCCTTTTGATTGTAATATTCCCCTGAACCAAATCTCCATATCCTAGGATCGGTGCAAATTGATCATTTCCGAATCGGACCGTTCCCAGGAACTTCTCCATGAAGTTTATTAGAAGCTTAAGATTCCCCGTCATGTGCTTCGTGCATCCGGAGTCCAGTATAAAGAGAATTATTTGTATCACCTGTAGAAGAGTTAGAACACGATGGAGCATTTGCTAAATTGGATACCACAATAGTTGTGATTATAGAATCATTAGTGTCCTTAGCAACATTTAAAGGCATACTAACACTCGTTTTCACATTTTCTGTCCTAGCTTTAGGCATCCATTTATATCCAGGAGGACATTGATTAGCAAACCACCATTTCCAAGACTTACTAGCAGACTCATATAATTCCTTAATTCTGCTTCTAGGGTTCTTAGTGGTGGAGTCTGATGTATTACTTTTTTAGTGAGGGTAACACCAGAATGGTTCACTTTGCGTTTGGGTTTACTAGCTCTAATAGGAATTGCAACGTGATTCTTAGTTGTAGTATCTACGCCTTTGACTTTATTCATAGCACACATAGAATGATTAACATTAGCACACTTTCCACATTTGACACAAACAAATTTCACATTCATAACATTCAAATCAGTCACATTATTCAAATCATCATTACAAGCGATTACAAACTTTTTATTCTTAAAAACATTCAAATTCCTACGGTGTTCTTCTACTTCTTTCATCTTCCCTTGATTCTTGTGTTTCCAGACCTTATCATTCACTTGAGTGCTCTTAAGCTGAGGCCGACTAACACTAGTAGTGGAGACTATTCCTGTAGTAGAAGACACACGAATATTAGTGTTTCTAGAAGTCTGAGGTGATTGAGTAACTTTGTTTGTGGGCTTAGTGGTCATTCTATACATCCCTGGTTTAATCACATTATTGTGCTTAACACTTGGTGCTATGACATTCCTTATGGGTTGATTATGTGGTAACCTTTCCTTTCCATCCATCTTGGGGGCAAACACATGTTTTGCAAACGAGGAATTAGATAAAGCAGATGGTTTTCCCAAGATAGAGGATATATTCTCTTTAGAGGCATTGGGTTGTCTAACAACATGTTTCTTAATGCTAGGTTCCACAACTTTCCCACCCATTTTAGCAACAAGTTTCTGCAACTCTGCTATCGCTCTGTCCCTGTCTTGTAACTGAGCTTTCAACCCTTTAATTTCCAAATTCTGTTCATTCATTTCTCGAAACGTTTGGGAAAGTTTTTCTTGCAAGTTATTATCATGTGGAAAACTACCAACGTCTTTTTGCAAAGCAAGTTCAAGAGAATGACAATGTTTTTGAAGGAAATCAGTTTTGTGTTGAAGTAACTCAAAAGCCTTTTTATCAACATTTTCTTTATGTTTCGAAAGCTCAATTTCAAGACGCTCAAATTCTTTGATCTTATCAAGATATTTGCATGCAACATCAGAATATTCATCAATATCAGCACAAGATGTAAAATAAGCACACATAACATCTTTAGAAACGCATTCTTGCAAGAGTAAATCATATTCATTTAAAAAATCAGACTTCTCCATTTGAAGATCATCAATGTGTTTCTCAAGAGATTCAACATATTTTAAATCATCATACATTTCAGTTCGAATGAACTCCTCAAACTGAAGAACAGTTTCTTTAATTAATGTCGTATTTAGGATTAACAGTTCTTTCACAAGCAGGGTAATATCTTGAGGAATCGGGCGCTACCACTCATCATTTTCACATTTTTCCCAATCTCTTTCAACAATAGATTTAACATTATCTATGTGGTGTTTAAGAATACCTAATGTTTTCCTACTCTTGCTTTTAGATTCATCTAGTGGAAGATAGTTTGTAAAACCCGTATTTAAATCGAGAATATAAATACGCGGTTTATTATTAATACGCGGGTTATTTTTATTTTAAACCATTCACGTAGAAATTTATCGACGGAACAAACGCGAAAAATTTTACAAGTAGTAGTATTATATACAAGTTTAAAAAAAAAAAAAAAAATATAAAAATAAATAAATGTAAGAGAGGGGCCGGTTATAAAAAAAAAGAGAAAGGAAGTAATGGGCTTTAGCCCATTTTGTTTGCACACAAAAACCACACGGGAGTTCTTCTTTTTCCAAAACAGTCGAACAAAAGAAAAAAAAAAAAATTAGGGTTTTTCCTTGTGTTGGCCGCCGAAAGAAAAAAAAAAGGAAGAAAGTCCGGCCGTGTTTTTGATCTAGCAATCCTTATACGTATCTTCCGTTTATCAACTATTACGGTATTGTTCTTTTCATATATCAAATTATATAAATCACGAAATAGATTATACAAATCAAAGAGAGAATGTTTTGCTTTTATAAAAATCAAAACCAACACAAGAACCTACGTATAGGAGCGTCGGGTTTGAATTAATGATCAAACCGAGACCACAGTGGGTCTCGGTGTGGGCTGTGTCGGGCGACCGAGGGTCAAGAGACCCAAGGATGGGGTGTTCGTTAAGCTTAGGATGGTCAGGACTGTTTGGTTTAGATGAAACCGAGACCTAGAGTCTTGATGAATTCTTTCCCTGCCCAGCCGTGACCCACACAGGAGCGGCTAGGGCCAGTTACAACATAAGGGTGCGTTTGGGGGCTGTAAAACATAAGGGTGCGTTTGGTTTATAATAACAGTGGGAACGGCATAGAATAGCAGTGGGAAAAAGTGGGTAAAAACAGTGGGAAAAGATGGGTCAGAAACACATTATATTCATCACATTAGCGACAGTTTAGCGACAGTTTTTCTGTCGCAAAACTGTTAGATATTATGCAGTTGTTTTTAAGAGCCAGTTTTAGCGACAGTTTTTGGTGACACAGAAATTCTGTCACTAATTCTTGTTGACAGATTTTATAGCATATGTTGATTTGTTAGTGCGACCGAGATGGGCTCGGTAGGCTCGGGACATGATTATAAATGATAAAATAAATATTTTTATATTATACCTTTTAAATTAAATAATTTTACAAATATTTTATATATATTTCAAGTGTATTAAATTAAATAAATTCATAAAGATTTAAAAGGGTATATTATTAGAAAACGAATTAAACAATTTAAGAACTTTCTAAATTAAGGAACTTCTATTTTTAGCGAAATACTTATTATAGAAATAATTATCGTCAGAAATACGTTGTACGTAGCTATTAGTAGAACGTTAATACATTAAAAAGGAATTATTATAAGACCGGATTTAGTCGTTAATATGCGTATGAAATTTCAGAAATAAATAAATAAGAAACCAATAAGATCAGTAAAATTTAATAACGGATATCTGTTAACTTATTCGCGTCCTTTATTTATGTAGCACGCGTGAAGCCCGAGTAGTATTCGTTCAGTTTTCCATTCAGTCAGTTACTGGACTAGAGGTACGGATTTTCCGTCCTTTCAGTAAGGACTTCCTTTCTATGCATGATTAGGGTTTTCCATCTTCAGCCAAATGTTTTCCCCAGTATATGTTTAAATTTATCAGTAATCATGTAATAATTAAATGGAATTGCCTGAGCGTTATATACAAGCACGACCAGTTTATGTACTAGTTACGGAGGTACCATAACCACGGCACTAGAGGCACCGGTGTCGTGACTCACATGCAGGAGAGTGATATCCTGCATCGTCCCACTCATGTTCAGTTTGGCCATTTTTATATGTATGTTTTAGTGGGGCGTATGGATGCATCCTAGGCTTATATGTGTTACAAGTTATCAGGGTGAATGTGGTGTGTGCTCTACATCCTTCACATTGGAGCTGATCCCTCCACCCAGCACAGTTATTTAGAGGTCACCCCTCTACAGCATGACGAGGTCACCCCTCCAGTTATTCATGCAGGGTTGTTACAGCACGTGACCTATATAAGCTCTGGCAAATAAAATACAGTAAATGCATGTTTTCAGAATTTAGAGTTATATTTCAGTATCAGTATATATGAACCAGGTCTTACAGATTTTATGCAAGGTTATACCACATGTTACATATCAGTCTTATAGCTTCATTGTTGAATTCTATTTCATTACCTTCCAGTACATTCTTATCATGCTATATCCGTCCACTGAGCGTTATGCTCAGCCGTAGTTTCCTTTCATGTTTCCAAACGGCAGGTACACAGGGACGATCTTAGGACTTCTAAGAGAGTACGTGCATTTGGATGGGAGCTATCCAGACTCCTTTATTTTTATGCATACCTTACGTTACTTTACTTTGGTTGTTTGGACAATGTTTCGTCCTTTTCCTTTCAGTACTTAATCTTTATATTTTGGGCTTGTTGGACTACCGATGTTTGATTCCGGTATTTCCGTTTGGTCAGTTAATGTTTAATACATTGCCTTGCATGCTTTGATGACACACCATAAATACACGTAAAAGTCCATTTATCCAAGTGGGGTGTTACAATTATGGTATCAGAGCGCAAGGTTCGACCTGTAGGCTCTAAAACTTGACCTGTGACTAGTGGGTAGTCACCAAGAACTTCTTGTATTTTGGCGTCGTTATTTTCCATGCTACTCATGAATTTTATCAGTCGGATTTTCAAAATTTTGATTAAGTAAACGGTTGGTACAGGACTGGCCATACATAATCGCATGTGCTTTTCAAGAACATTTCGTTTTGGTGAACTGACCATAGGCGTTCACCCTTGCCCGCTTAAGTTTTGTATGGATGAATTGACCATAGGCGTTCATCCTTACTCATGTCAGATTTATGTTTCAGAAATTGTCATTTTGTGAACTGACCCTAGGCGTTCACCAGTATTCATGTCATGTTTTGTTAGCTATACCTTCATGAATTACACTAAGCATATTCAGATTTATTACTTCAGGTTCTTACGTTTTTGTCGATTTATCCTCTTTTATTTCAGATGCCACCCAGGCGCGACACCGAGAATGATCCTAACGCAGCTGCCATTGCTGCTGCTGTTCAGGCTGCTATACAGGCCATGTTACCCCAAATTCGTGATGAGATCCGAGCTGAGTATCAAAATGGACCTCAGCAGAATAACAACCCTCCTGCTCCACCACCTGCCACTTTACCCGCTTGGCTGGATCTGTTCAACAAGCAGAAGCCCCGACTGTTTGAGCAGACTGTAGCTCCAACTGATGCAGAAGACTGGATCTACCATATAGAGAAATTTTTTGGAGCTATGGGTTGTGGTGATGTTTTCAAAGTTAGGCTTGCAGTTTACAAGCTGGAGGGTCCTGCTCTACATTGGTGGAGGTCTCAGAAACTGTCCAATGGGGGAGATGCTTGGGAGCTTGCATTGACCTGGGCACGTTTCAAGACGATGTTCTATGACCAGTTTTTCCCGCATGCGGAGCAAGCTAAGATGAAGAGGGACTTTCATGTTATTCGTCAGAATAATGGCGAGAACAGTATAGAGTTCATGCACCGATACCTCAGGATGGCTGGATTCTTAGGGGAGGCTGCGGGTACCGTAGAGGAGCAAGTGAAGCAATTTCGCTGGGCTCTTCACACTAGGACTGCAGATAGATTGATGAGTGCCACATTCACTAATGTGTCACAAGTAGCTAATGCAGCTCGGGACATCGAGATGCTTTTTGAGAGGGACGAGCTCGAGAATGTAGAGCGCCCGGAGAAGAGGTACATCTTACCCAACAGACTTAAACAATCTAGCCATTATTGCTTGGCAACTTATATGTTATTAAAATCTTACAGACACAGAGGAGGAGACCGATCCCAATCGGCTACTCCGCATCAGAACTACAGGAACCACGGTCAGTCATATGACCGTAATCGGTCAGATAGGAGGAACGGCGGTGATAATTACCGCGGCAGCTCCAACTCCTCTGGCAGCTACAGGTGAGCCTTTAAGCTCCAAGAATACTAAACTATCGTGTAAAACAGATCTTAAATTTATTTGTAAATTCCAACAGAGATGCTGGACAGGGGCGTGACCAAAACAACAGGGGTCAACAGGTTGCCCGACCGGCAAATTCTGGTAATTTTAAAATTCAGTCAGTCAGCCTTATTTCAGTTAAGTTACCAGAATCGTGACACGTATATATCATCGTAAATCAGGTTCTCAGCAAACCAGAGCTACTTCCACTGGGTATACATATCCCACTTGCATCACGTGTGGGAAGAAACACTCGGGACCTTGTCGTCGTGGTTCGGGTAATTGCTACAAGTGTGGTCAGCCGGGCCATTTGAAGAGGGATTGCAAGAGCGGGGATGCTGCCGGTACCTCAGGCCAGATTCCTCAGATTTTACCTCCCCCACCACCGATACCACCAACCACTGGTCGTGTCTACACTACTACCCGTGAACAAGCAAATAAGACCGCAGGTACCATTACTGGCATTTTATTTATACACGGACAGTCTGCATGCGTGCTTTTCGATACAGGCGCCACACACTCGGTTATATCTACTTCATACGCTGTTAGAATAAACATGACCCCTACGCCACTAGACAGTGCACTTAGTATATCTACCCCCATGCGAGACTCTGTACTCATTACCCAAGTATATAAGGATCTCCCTCTTGAGTTTGATGATAAAATCCGTCCAGTCAGTGCTCTTCCTTTGGATATGTGTGATTTTGATATTATTCTGGGTATGGATTGGTTATCGGCTCATCATGCCACCATAGATTGCCATGCTCACCAGGTCATCTTTGGTGATGTCCAGACACTAGAGTATATTCACCGAGGCTTCCTACCAGGAAAACATGTTCTGATCATTTCAGCTTTACAGGCTCGTACCTTACTATATCATGGTTGCGAGGGCTTCCTAGCCACAGTTCATGACACGACTTCGGAGACACCTTCAATTCATGATCAGCCAGTTGTGTCAGACTTTCCAGATGTCTTTCCCGAGGAACTTCCAGGTTTACCTCCCATGCGAGAGGTAGAATTTGGTATCGATCTCATTCCAGGTGCAGAACCAGTATCTAAAGCTCCTTACCGTATGGCTCCTGTAGAGCTTAAAGAACTGAAGGATCAACTTCAGGAACTTCTCGAAAGGGGTTTCATTCGTCCCAGCGTATCACCATGGGGCGCTCCAGTTTTGTTTGTCAAGAAGAAGGATGGTAGTATGCGTTTGTGTATTGACTACCGTGAGTTGAATAAGCTCACTATTCGTAACCATTATCCACTTCCTCGTATTGACGATTTATTCGATCAGCTTCAGGGTGCCAAGCACTTCTCAAAAATCGATCTGCGATCAGGCTACCATCAGCTGCGTGTAAAAGAGCAGGATATATCTAAAACTGCTTTTCGCACGAGGTACAGTCATTACGAGTTTGTCGTTATGCCATTTGGTCTCACGAATGCGCCCGCAGTATTTATGGACTTAATGAACAGAGTCTTCCACGAATTTTTAGACAAGTTTGTGATCGTATTCATCGATGATATCCTCATTTTCTCCAAATCCAAAGAGGAACATGAGAACCATCTCCGTACAGTTTTGCAGATTCTCAGACGAGAAAAACTATATGCTAAAGTTTCGAAGTGCGAGTTTTGGCTGAATACAGTGGCGTTTCTAGGCCATATTGTTTCCGCAGAAGGAATAACTATGGATCCTGCAAAGGTGGAGGCTATCACCAAATGGCCAAGACCGACATCTGTCACAGAGATACGTAGTTTTCTTGGGTTGGCGGGTTATTACCGCAGGTTTGTGGAAAACTTCTCACGTTTGGCGTTACCATTGACCCAACTTATGCGAAAGGGTGAGAAGTTTATATGGACCGAGGAGAGAGAAAAGAGTTTTGAGGAACTCAAGCATCGATTGATCTCAGCACCGATACTTACTCTTCCATCCGGTACAGGTGGTTATCAGATTTACAGTGACGCATCAGGAAAGGGCTTAGGTTGTGTTCTTATGCAGCATGGGAAAGTCATTGCTTATGCTTCGAGTCAACTGAAGCCGTATGAGAAAAATTACCCTACTCATGATCTAGAACTCGCAGCAGTTGTTTTCGCTCTTAAAATCTGGAGGCATTATTTATACGGTGAGTCGTGTGATATCTTCACCGATCACAAAAGTCTCAAGTATATATTTACACAGCGAGAGCTGAACATGAGACAGAGGCGATGGTTAGAACTACTGAAAGACTACGACACTAATATCCAGTATCACCCAGGTAAAGCGAATGTAGTGGCAGATGCCCTTAGCAGGAAGTCGGGTATGGTAAATGGCATCAAAGTTCAGAAAGAAATTATTCAGGACTTAGAGCGTTACGATATTGAACTCTTAGTACGCGGACAAAGAGGATACTGGGCTACTTTGAGGGTAGAACCAAATTTGCTCTCTAGGATTAAAGCCGCACAAGAGGATGATGGTGAAATCTGGGCGATTATCCAGAACATTGACCGGCAGACCGAATTTCGCATCGATGACGATGGTATCGTATGGCAGGGTACCAAACTCTGCGTTCCAGAAGACCCTACTCTCAGAGAAGCCTTGATGACTGAGGCTCACAGCTCTCCGTTCTCTATCCACCCGGGTTCCACAAAAATGTACCACGATCTTAAGCAGCATTTCTGGTGGAGCGGCATGAAGCAGGATGTCGCAACATTTGTGTCTAAATGCTTAACCTGTCAGCAGGTTAAGATAGAGCACCAGCGTTCCAGTGGTCTTCTCCAGCCATTAGATATTCCAATGTGGAAGTGGGACAAGATCTCTATGGATTTTGTCACCGGACTACCACAGACTCAGCGGAGACATGATGCAATCTGGGTAGTTGTCGATCGTTTGACCAAGTCAGCACATTTCATTCCTATTCGTAAAGATTTCGCAGTCAGTAAATTAGCGAAACTATTCACCGAGGAGATCGTACGATTACACGGTACACCTTCGGAAATTATATCAGATAGGGATCCCCGTTTCACTTCTCATTTCTGGGGAGGTCTGCATAAAGCTTGGGGAACTAGGCTCAAGCTCAGCACAGCTTTCCATCCACAGACGAACGGTCAGTCAGAGCGTACCATCCAGACCTTAGAGGACATGCTACGCGCCTGTGCATTAGAATGGACAGGACACTGGGATGACTATATTTGCTTGGTCGAGTTTGCTTACAACAACAGTTGGCGTGCTAGTATCAAGCGTGCTCCATTCAAGATGTTATACGGCAGAAAATGCCGTGCTCCTATTTGTTGGGATCAGGTGGGAGAACGTTTGATTGAAGGACCTGAACTGATAGAACTGACCAATGAAAAGGTCGCCATCGCTAGGGCAAAGCTGCAAGAAGCGCGTACTCGCCAGAAGAGTTACGCCGACAAGCATCGCAGAGATCTATCTTTTCAGACTGGGGATCGTGTGTTCCTCAAAGTGTCACCCGCACGCGGTGTCAGACGTTTTGGCCTCAAAGGCAAACTTAGCCCTCGTTACATCGGACCGTTCGAAATCCTTGAACGTATTGGTGAAGTGTCATATCGATTGGCGTTACCGCCTCAGCTTTCACACGTCCACAACGTGTTTCATGTATCACTACTCAGGGGGTACAACTATCATGAGCTTCACAAAGTAAATTATCCACTCGATCAGATTCGGGAGGATTTATCCTATATTGAGGAACCCGAAGCAGTTTTAGATCGCCAGGATCGAGTTATGAGAAGGAAGACCATTCCTTTCGTCAAAATCCTGTGGAGGAACCATACCGAGCGGGAGGCCACTTGGGAAACAGAGGAGTCTATACGGAATTCTTATCCTCACTTTCAGTTTTAATTCGGGTATGTCCTTTCAGCTTCTACGTTTTCCAGCTTATTAGCATTTTCGGCTTTTACCAGTCAGTTTAAATACCCTATAATTCGGGGACGAATTCTTCTTTTAGAGGGGAAGAATTGTAAAACCTAGTACGGCCGTATTTTAATTCGGGGACGAATTATTCCTTTTAGAGGGGAAGAATTGTAAAACCCGTATTTAAATCGAGAATATAAATACGCGGTTTATTATTAATACGCGGGTTATTTTTATTTTAAACCATTCACGTAGAAATTTATCGACGGAACAAACGCGAAAAATTTTACAAGTAGTAGTATTATATACAAGTTTTAAAAAAAAAATAAAAAAAAAATATAAAAATAAATAAATGTAAGAGAGGGGCCGGTTATAAAAAAAAAGAGAAAGGAAGTAATGGGCTTTAGCCCATTTTGTTTGCACACAAAAACCACACGGGAGTTCTTCTTTTTCCAAAACAGTCGAACAAAAGAAAAAAAAATAAATTAGGGTTTTTCCTTGTGTTGGCCGCCGGAAGAAAAAAAAAAGGAAGAAAGTCCGGCCGTGTTTTTGATCTAGCAATCCTTATACGTATCTTCCGTTTATCAACTATTACGGTATTGTTCTTTTCATATATCAAATTATATAAATCACGAAATAGATTATACAAATCAAAGAGAGAATGTTTTGCTTTTATAAAAATCAAAACCAACACAAGAACCTACGTATAGGAGCGTCGGGTTTGAATTAATGATCAAACCGAGACCACAGTGGGTCTCGGTGTGGGCTGTGTCGGGCGACCGAGGGTCAAGAGACCCAAGGATGGGGTGTTCGTTAAGCTTAGGATGATCGGGACTGTTTGGTTTAGATGAAACCGAGACCTAGAGTCTTGATGAATTCTTTCCCTGCCCAGCCGTGACCCACACAGGGGCGGCTAGGGCCAGTTACAACATAAGGGTGCGTTTGGGGGCTGTAAAACATAAGGGTGCGTTTGGTTTATAATAACAGTGGGAACGGCATAGAATAGCAGTGGGAAAAAGTGGGTAAAAACAGTGGGAAAAGATGGGTCAGAAACACATTATATTCATCACATTAGCGACAGTTTAGCGACAGTTTTTCTGTCGCAAAACTGTTAGATATTATGCAGTTTTTTTTAAGAGGCAGTTTTAGCGACAGTTTTTGGTGACACAGAAATTCTGTCACTAATTCTTGTTGACAGATTTTATAGCATATGTTGATTTGTTAGTGCGACCGAGATGGGCTCGGTAGGCTCGGGACATGATTATAAATGATTAAATAAATATTTTTATATTATACCTTTTAAATTAAATAATTTTACAAATATTTTATATATATTTCAAGTGTATTAAATTAAATAAATTCATAAAGATTTAAAAGGGTATATTATTAGAAAACGAATTAAACAATTTAAGAACTTTCTAAATTAAAGAACTTCTATTTTTAGCGAAATACTTATTATAGAAATAATTATCGTCAGAAATACGTTGTACGTAGCTATTAGTAGAACGTTAATACATTAAAAAGGAATTATTATAAGACCGGATTTAGCCGTTAATATGCGTATGAAATTTCAGAAATAAATAAATAAGAAACCAATAAGATCAGTAAAATTTAATAACGGATATCTGTTAACTTATTCGCGTCCTTTATTTATGTAGCACGCGTGAAGCCCGAGTAGTATTCGTTCAGTTTTCCATTCAGTCAGTTACTGGACTAGAGGTACGGATTTTCCGTCCTTTCAGTAAGGACTTCCTTTCTATGCATGATTAGGGTTTTCCATCTTCAGCCAAATGTTTTCCCCAGTATATGTTTAAATTTATCAGTAATCATGTAATAACTAAATGGAATTGCCTGAGCGTTATATACAAGCACGACCAGTTTATGTACTAGTTACGGAGGTACCGTAACCACGGCACTAGAGGCACCGGTGTCGTGACTCACATGCAGGAGAGTGATATCCTGCATCGTCCCACTCATGTTCAGTTTGGCCATTTTTATATGTATGTTTTAGTGGGGCGTATGGATGCATCCTAGGCTTATATGTGTTACAGCACGTGACCTATATAAGCTCTGGCAAATAAAATACAGTAAATGCATGTTTTCAGAATTTAGAGTTATATTTCAGTATCAGTATATATGAACCAGGTCTTACAGATTTTATGCAAGGTTATACCACATGTTACATATCAGTCTTATAGCTTCATTGTTGACTTCTATTTCATTACCTTCCAGTACATTCTTATCATGCTATATCCGTCCACTGAGCGTTATGCTCAGCCGTAGTTTCCTTTCATGTTTCCAAACGGCAGGTACACAGGGACGATCTTAGGACTTCTAAGAGAGTACGTGCATTTGGATGGGAGCTATCCAGACTCCTTTATTTTTATGCATACCTTACGTTACTTTACTTTGGTTGTTTGGACACTGTTTCGTCCTTTTCCTTTTAGTACTTAATCTTTATATTTTGGGCTTGTTGGACTACCGATGTTTGATTCCGGTATTTCCGTTTGGTCAGTTAATGTTTAATACATTGCCTTGCATGCTTTGATGACACGCCATAAATACACGTAACGGTCCATTTATCCAAGTGGGGTGTTACATAGTTAATGTATTTGTAAACATTAGATTTCTTAGGGGCAAACGCTTTCTTCCATTGAATTCTCTTTTGTTTGCATTCTAAAAACACTTCCTCACCGGTTTTCTGAGTTTGTTTGTTATAAAGACCATAAATACTATTCATGTAAGCATAATTATATGGTTTCACAAACTCCTTATTGACAAGTGGTCGGCTATCATCATCCCAAAGGGCAGTCTCATCACTATCGGCACTAACAGGCATGCAATCAAGATTGGTTCTTTCAGTCTCATCAAGATAAAGACACGGGTTCACAGCTTGAGCTTTGGCAAGGTACTCAGGACTTGCAAAGCTAGCTTGACCCTTAAACATCGACGGAGGTGCTAGCATTCTTACGGTTTGAATAGAATCATGCGTTTTATAAACAACTTTCTTCAAAAATTCGACTTGTTCTTCTAGTTTCGTTACTTTTTCGGTTTCTTTATCATATCTACTTTTGAAGTCTTGTTTTAACGCATCTAACTCTTGTTTCTGAACCTCAAGAATTTTAGCAGAATCGGTAGTGGTCACAGAGAGCTTTTGTTCAAGTTCATTAACTTTGGTATTGGCAAGGTACGTTTTTTGACGTTCATCCATTAAGAAAACATTATATTGACGCTTCTCTTTGGCTAATAACTCAAGAGTTGTATTATATTTGTTTTCAAAATCGTCCTTTTGACTTTTTAACGCACTACCCTTGTACCCCTCAAGCTCTTTGGTTTTCTGAAGGAGCTCATCTCTATCGTTTTCAGTCATCTCACTCGATTTGATAAGAGCAACTTTGCATTCTTCAAAATTTTGAGTGAGCGTAGCGTTTGCCTTCTCTAATTGCTTTTAACTCTTTTTATTTTCAGTGACATCTTTTTGTAAAGTAGCAATTAAATTAGCAAGCGCAATACGTTCCTCTTCATCATACTCATTTGCATGTTGATCATCCTCAGACTCATTATTGCACATGTCTGATGAATCGGGTGTGGTATTGCTATCAACGGTTTCCATCATACACGTGTCATTAATGGCAGTGGGTAGATCACTATGCTCATGAATATCACCAAACATATTATATTCATCAGTAGTGTGTACCTTATCGATTGGCTCAGTGTCAAAGATAGGGCCATTGCCATCTTCAGTGACTTTGAGAACTTCTTCAACCTTTTCCATGTACGAGTAATGTGCATCGAGCTCTTGATCAGAATCTTCATCATCAGTGTCATCAAGCATTGCTCCTTCCCCAGCTGACAATTTAACCCCTGCTTCCATCTTCTTGTATAGCAGCATCTTTTCCTTATGATAACCAGAGTCTCTAACCCTTTTTGGCTTCCTACATTCCTTTGCCATATGCCCATAACCTTGGCAATTAAAACATTGTATCCCACTCTGCTGAACCACTTGACTTACAACAGTTTCCCTATTCCCAGTAGCAGCAGCAATCCTCTGAGTATCATACTTGGCAGTTTGTCGATCATACCTTGCAGAACCCTCAACATGCGTTGGATTATGCCGATCATAACTAGAAGGACTTTCACCACGTCGACGTGTGCCATACCTTGGAGGACTCTCAACATACCGGTTCTTTGTGTTAGATGATGTGCAAAGATTGTTGTTGGTGGGTTTGTAGATTTTCTTGTAAGTCTTCATTATGAAAGAAATTTGTTGTTTCATCTCTCGGTTCTTTTGAGCTTGGTCTTCATCACTATCTTCTTTAGATGATGACTCAGATGGTGGTGATGGTGCTCTTGGCACTTTACTTCGAGATCTTGTGGATGATGAAGACTTAGATGATGTGGAAGATCGTGGTGAAGATGATGTAGTGGAATATGACTTAGGAGCACGAGAGTGATGACCTTGAACATGTTAAGTTGTAGTCACTAAAGCAAGTGGATTAGCCGTCTTGGCAACACGTTCAGCTCGAATCTCATTTGCTTCATTCTGAAATTGCTTCAAGATATCAAAGAGTCGATGATATGAGACCTCGTCTAACTTTTCTTGTTGTTTCACTAAAGTGACGAATCGTGTCTATTCGGGTTGAAGTTGTTGAAGAAATTGGAAATTGACTTACATAGTGGAGACTTGCAGATGATTTCTTGTCATGTCATTCATCATCTTATAAAACCTGGAGTAGTAAGAGTCAATTGATTCTCCATCCCTTGAAGTAAACTTGCCAAAATTCCAAAACAAGTTTGTTTTGACATCTTGTTTGTTGAGTGATTCTCCTTGTTGCAAGCGTTTAATAGCAGTCCACATTTCATGTGCTGTAGGGCATGCATCAACCGTGGAATAAATATCATCTCCAATCCCACTTAAAACCATATAGATGGCTTCCTTCTCCGCATCATGCCAAGTACAATTTTCAGGTGTGAGATCGGATCTTGTTTCATCACGTTCACTTGCGGGAACTGCATCAGTAGTATCAGTGGCTGTTCTTGGAGGAATTGAGATCTTCTTGAAAACATATGGTCCATGAGTAATACATTTCCTCAAGGCATCACCATTAGGTCTTGTATCAAGATATCGTATGAAACGTGATTGCCATTGAGCATACCGACCAGACACAAGCATTGATGGTCTCTCTTTTTTACCCGCCACCATGATATTGTTGTTTGTGACACGATACTCTTGAGTAGAATCCATCTCAAAAAATGATGTGTAGTGAATAGGATCTAAAGTATATGAAGTTGTGAGAAGATTTGTGGTTGAAACTTCAAGAAAATGTGAAAACCTGTATCCAGAATAACAAGCACTACAAAATTCGGAATGACAAATCCGGAATCTTTAAAAGTTGCAAATCCGAAAAAATACCCTATCCGGAATCAGTTACCTTATCCGGAATGATTCAATACTTATCTTATCCGGAATGTTTCAGCTTTTTCTTATCCGGAATACTACTAAGGTTTATCCGGAATGTTGTTGGCTGGGTTATCCGGAATCACAATAATGGTGCTTATCTGGAATCTTTGCTTTTCCTATTTTCCTGAATAATTGTTATTCCTCTTATCCGGAATAGTTGATCTTCGTCCTATCCGGAATACTTGTAGACTTCCTTTGCGTATCCGGAATTAGTCTTCCGTGGCTTATCCGGAATACTCGATTGTACTCTTATCCGGAATCCACAACAACAACTAGTCCGGAATCTTCAAGATTTGCTTATCCGGAATCTTCAAGAAGTTCTTATCCGGAATCCAGAAAACATGCTTATCCAGAATAAACGATCAAGAGGTTATACGGAATATTACTTATCCGAAATATCACTATCTGTTGCTTATCCGGAATTTGGACAATAAACTCCTTATCCGGAAAACTTTCTTATCCGAAATATTTGAAAACCCCAATAATTCGGATAACAAGACCTTCTTATACCGAAAAGTGAAACCCTCTAATTCCGGATATGAACTCGATTTTTTTCTAACTTTTCCGAAAATCAAACTAAAATTCCTATGAAAAACACAAATTCCTACCACAACTTTGTAGGCAATTTGTATATAGATTTTGAGCTTAAAAACACAAATCTTTTTGAGACGAGATGATTTGAAGAAGAAAAATCACACGAATCAAAAGATGATAACCACAAACTAAACATGAATCTACCCCATAGCGATTGATACCAATTGTTGTCCCAAATAACGTGATAATAGATTAAGAAATGAGATGGAAAAGATATGAATTTTAGAGAGAGAAAGTAGTGAGAGAAAGTAGTGAGAGAAAGTAGAGAGAGGGAGATGATTAACTTGGTGAATATTAGATTAGAGAAAATTAGAGTTACAAATGATCATCCACCCTTCCTAACATGCTAGGAAGGTCTTTATATAGCCGGGATTACATGTAACCATAGTGGGCTATATTGTTTGGACTGGGCTTGTCTTTTGGGCTTTAAGTAGCTTAAATACAAGCCCGTGAACCACGACTATTTGGCTAACTATTACAACGTTCTAATAAATGTTACAATAATAAACTATGACTAAACATTCTTGTTTGACTCAATATTTTAAGGCTAACAAAACTTTTGGTTTGTTTTCTCCCCCGGTTATAAAAACAGTAAATATGGGGCCATGAACTCACCTCAGTAGTAATGATGTAGTGATGATGTCACTGAATAAACTAGCACAGTATGATCACGAAGTGGTAGAAATACCTAAGTAATTTATGTATGGCTCAGTAAATGCACGAATAAAATGCACAGATATAATTTAGTTTGATGAAATGCATGATCACGAATTAATAAGTCGTTACGATTGTTAAGTGTTAAACTTCTAGTGAGCTATCGATAATAATATATTTCTAGTTTCTAGAAATATATTTAAATTGTTCAACAAAAGTGTAATAAATTAAATAAATAGATTTTTATTTAATTCATTAATTTTAAGAAAACAATATATTCTATTACATTTTCTTAAGGTTCCAAATATATTAATATGATTTCGTTTGTTTATAAAGTCTCATAAATAAATCTTAGTAATTTATTTAATAATCAAAATAATTAATTTACTTTATTAATAAAATAATTTATTAATATTTTAAATTAAATTAAAATTACACGTAAGTCCTTGTAGTATAATAACTTCCAAAAATACCATTTAGGGTTTCGTTCGTTAAGTGTATCACATCGTTAGTCCTCGTTCGTTAGGTTTATTTCTAAAAAACGCCCCTAGGGCTTACAATACTTTCGAAATGTGGCAAATAAGGTCCCTAGGGTTTTACAAGTCTCGAAATATTTACAACCGCGTCCCTAGAGCTCGGTTTACTTTGGTGAAATGACAAAACACCCCCCTAAGTCTCGAAAACAATTAATAAGGGGCTAGGGCTTGTTTCTAGTTTCTAAAATGACAATTCTAGTCCCTCGTGTTTCAAAATGATTTATTTAGGCACGAAAAGTAACTCTAGGGTTTTGTAAATGTTTACAAAGTGGAAAACTTGGTCCTTGTGGCTTGTTGGTTCTCGGTTTAAAAACAAACGCACCGTATACTTTTAAAAATGGCGAGTTTGGTCCTTTTACTTCTTAAAGGTCACGGAAATAGTATATATGTTTTATAAATTTATGTTTTTGACTGTTACTTCCACCAATTGACATAAATGGAACAATAATTTCTAAGTATTATTTTAGTGTTTATTGGGCTTGGTTGGCCCATTAAGGTTCCGGTTTGGTTTTTATGGGCCTAACGGGCTTGTGTCATGGGCTAGTTAAAGTAACTAATAAATCCAACTTACTTCTTAGGCTTATGGGCTTATGTTTACTCGGCTTATAGCTTATTTGTGTCTCGGCTTATTTCAATAAGCCGTATTATGAGCTTATTTGATTTGTGGATTTATCTAAGGCTTATGAGATATCCAAGTGGGCTAATTTAGTTCCTCTAATCCTAAATAATTATATTAACTACATGGTTTATCCAACAAGTGGTTTCTACTCGGCTTAAAAATAAGCCGAGAATCATGGGCTTATATTACTTGGGTTTCGCGTTTGTTTTACTAGTCCTAGCTTCTAGGGCTCATAAGCACAACCTTTCCACTAGTTCACCATAGTTTATAAGTCATGGCCTATATTTCGTTTGTGGGTTACGTCATGGAGGTTTTTACATATGCATGTAAACTTGGCCTCGTTTTCTAATGTTTCCTATGCATGGCATGTAACGTGAAGTAATGAAATGGAGATGTGGAGGGTTATACTTACTTGTATGTACAGGAGATGGTGAATGATCAAGAACTAGGGCTTCTATGCGTCAGGTTCTCCTTAGACGTGACCTAGGATGGTCTTGGCTTGTCTTGAATGCTAAGGATCTCGTGTAGGCTAGCAATAAATGTTAGGAACCAAGATTTTGGGGTAGTAAATGTCTTGTGCAAGTGTTTTTTTGCGTCTAGGTGTGATATGGAGTTGTGAGATCCGAACATGATTGTGAGGGGTGAGTAGTGAGAGTTCAAGTTTACTAACTATCTTTGGCGAGGGTGATGTGTGTGGTTCGGGTATATCACACGTCTAAGAGAGAGACATGAGGTTAGTTATCCTAGGTTTAGTACATTGTATATCTAAGTACTAAGATTACATGGTACACTCTGTTAATGGCAAGGCAAAGTACCTTGGCCTTTGGCGTGGTATAGCCGGCGGTTTTGCAAAGTTAAGGGACATGAGGTGACTAGAATAGTGTAAGTTTTAATGAGTAAATATTGGTACATGTCAAGTTGTCTAGTGCAAGGTTATAAGGATTTCAAGTTAGTGTAAATGTGTGTTAAGGGGTATTCGTCTAAAATGAGTCGCCTAGTGTAGTTCTAGGTTCGTTTCTTGTGACTTGGTATGGTTATTAGGAGTCTAGTTATAATATTGTAGAAGTAGGTTCAAGTAAAAATTGATTTCGTTAAATTTTAGGGTTTTTGGTGAAAGTATAGCCACAATGAAATAAATGTATAGTTTACTTTATTTAAACTGTAAGACACTTGTGAAAATGAGTTTAAGTTGATAATTGTAGGGTTTAATAATGAAATGTAGTTTATGTCGAATCGTAGTATTGTTTATGAGGTGAGGAAAATATATAATTATATATTTTGAAGCATAAAATAGTTCTTTGGTAACCGTTATTTAAATTGTGATCATGGGTTTAGATTTTTATAAAATCAAATTGATGAATGCATATGATCAAGTGCTTCAGGTGACTTAATAGTCCCAAAAGAAATGATTGTTTAAAGTCTCGTATGCTCATATAATGTAGTCATACAAATGTGATTGTGTCCTTATGATTAAATACTCATAATCATAAGGTAATGTTTGATGATCAAATGTTTCCATGTTCTGATAATTTAAATGATGTATGCTCATGTATGATGCATATGATTGCTCAAAGATTTCATGCAAAGGTGGTAATATATATATATATATATATATATATATATATATATATATATATATATATATATATATATATATATATATATATATATATATATATATATATATATATATATATATATATATATATATATATATATATCAGGAGGTGACGTGTACAATAATGTCATAGTCAAAACCTGAAAACTACAGGTTTTACATGTTTGAATAACATTCATCTAACCCCATCAAAAGCTGAATCAATCTTTTCTTTTTATCCCTATCACCATTAACTCTACCATTTTCACAAGTGTAAGAACAAATACACATATACGGAATTCCAAAGCATCATGTTCATCCTAATATCCCTTCAGTTTCTGGTAATACACCTCCACATCACAGTTTTGTTGTTTTAATTGCACAATATCAATAATGATTTGGTAAATTCTATGACCATCAAGTTGTGAGTAATGCTCACTTAACTCAAACCATAACGCATCAACAGTATTAACAAAAGTGAGACTATTACTTATCTGATCTGAAATGGTGTTTAGGATCCAAGAGACGATCATATCATTGGTTCTTTCCTATAAAGCCCTTGTGCTTGATCGAATGCTTGGTTCTAGAAACTCACCAGTAACAATTTTGTATTTATTCCTTGCATTGAGAGCAATCATCATTTATCTTTTCCATGTGCTGTAATTGTCTGAACCAGTAAGCTTCTTGGAGATCAGAATCTTACCAGGATGATCATTGGGATGATGGTAGAGAGGATGATTGGGTGAATTGATATCATTGTCAGGTAAAATGGTTACATTGTTGCTTGTATTGTCTCGATTAACAGTTCTGTTGGGTTGAATGTTTTGGTGAGAGCTTCCAACCGCCAATAATGGAGTTAGGTTGAAAGTTAGTTAATATTGCTGGGAAAATTGGTTATTTGGTCAGAAACTTGTGTGAGTGCTTCATTATAGAAGAATCAGAGTGCGGAAAGATGATGATGATGATGATGATGGTGATTGATTAATGGTGGTTGAAGGAAGGTTGTTGTAACAACCTATAATGGTGATGAAGGAAAGTGGTTGTAACAACTTTTTAGTTAGTTATAGGTGATCGACGTTTAGCCTCTGACACCATAAAGAAGATTACATACAGTTAAGGTGAAAGTGAAATGACTTTCACTATTGTAAAAGTGAATTACTGAAAGAGAGAAGCTGGGTATTTATATACAGAAAATGCTAAGTAACTAACTTCTAACAAACTTTTCACATGTGAAAGAAACTATAACTGATACAAATGTTTCACATGTGAAAGTAACTACAACTTAATTCAAATGCTAAACTGGACCAATAGTTCTTGAGACTGTACAAACTTTTGTTGCTTTAGTAGAACCTTTAATGTCTGTAGTGACTTCTACCAGAGGTGTCCGAGCTAGGCAACAAAGACGTTCCATCTCCCCCTATGTGAACAAGTATGACAATTCTTATGGACCAACATCTATTTTTCTTCATTAAGGTCGCAAACATCTCTTCCTCGTCGACAAGTAATGGGCACGGTCATTGTGAGACGTAGCATACTTTTTCAAAATCAAAGAATTTTTTTTACTGTTGGTGCTGGCTGGTAAGGATTTAGACATGACTTGATCCCATTTTTTTTTCCGTATTTGAGATTTGATGAATCAATAAAACTTTGATCCCGGTTCCTCAAACTCTTATAAAACAAACAAATACCTTGGTGAAATCATGTAAAACAAAAATTTAATAAAAAAGTAAGAGTTCTTTTTATTTAACTCTAAAAGAAAATAAGTACTACTACATCCAAATTTAACTTTATGGATGCTTTTCAAAATTAACATCTATTTGGAATTTGCCATTGTGAGTGTCCTTTCTTGTTTCTAACCTACACTACTTTTTTTCTTCCTTTTTAGTGTATAACATAATTTGCAGGTTTCAAAAGTCTGAGCTTTTCTTGTCATGTTAGGCACACATTCAAATTTTGTTCATAGAAAGAGAGCATACAATTTTTTGACAATACAATCTACCACTTTAAAGTGAACCTATTTGGCCAACTAAATACAGAGTATATGTTTACCTTAGGTTTTGTTTAGCAATACCGTGACAAGCCTTCGTAAGGCAAAAAAGTGGTAACATCACGTGCCACTACTGCTAATTGCTTTATGTCTCACGTGTGAGGATCGAGTAAATAAGCTCATGAAGGTGAGCTGTTCGTTTTTCAGACATTGTGAAGTGACCGAATATTCAGTTGTCAGTGTGAGTAGGTTATTTTGTGGGAAATATTTTTATAAAGTGCGTATTTAATTAAATGTATTGTCCGGTGAAAGTTTCGGTAACTGATAAGAATAAATTGTGAAAGAAAGTACATTGTGAAAGAAAATGAAGGTGAAAAGTATGAGAGGGAAATTAAAGCTGATGTGACGTTGACGTATTCGTTGTGAGAGTGTCTTTTGACGTGACCGATAAAAGTAGCCATAGTTCTTGTGGTCGTGTGCTAGTGCTATGTAAACCACGTTTGTATGTTGTTGTCTTATGTTGTCCAATATGTAGCATTTAACTTTCTAAAACAACAAGAAGATTTCGTCTTGATGACTTCAAATGTATAGATCTTTGAGCATGCATTGATTGGGATGGGGTTTATTAATTACTCCCCATCTTAAAATTATTGTTTTCTGACAAAAAACATGCAGTTTAGAAAAAATACATTTATTACAGTGTTTTTTTTATACTTTTTTGACAATTACAGTTTACCCTTAGCTAATTAATTTAAGTATTCCTTAAATTTTGTAATTATATTTTCAAGCGATAATATAATAATCTTGATCAAATTTTATTTTTTAGTGCTAGTAGTGGATAATTAAATTAGGACATCTAAAAAAAGATGAACAATAATATTTAGACGGAGAGAGTATTTATTTATACTTATTAATGTAGTAACTATAAAACATTTTATGAAGACGGATGCAATTTTTTCTTTGAGCAAAGAGACCGAATGCAATTTGTAAAAATGTAAAAAGGGTTGGATAACTTATTCTGTTTAAAATCACACTTTTAAAAAGTTATTGCCAAAACAATTCTTTTAATATAGAGTTATAATTGATACATATATTTTTTTAGATACCGAATGACATATCTCAATCATTTATTCAAAAGATTTATGACTCAGATTAACACCCTTTTTATATGAAAAATAGTAAGGAGGGGCACTTTAGTCATTTCACATCTCATATTCCTCTTACCTCGTCAAATCCATCCATCCATAAAAAACACACACAAACACATATTCGATCCATTCTCGATCTAAAAACACAAATCGATCCATCCCTGATCTATTATCTCATCATTTCTTTTGTAATTGAATCATCCCCTTCTATAGTTCATTAAGATTAGGTAATATCACCAAGATCTATATATTTTTTAGCTTATTTGATGTAAAAAAGTTTATTTTTATAGCTTATTTGACTTGAATTTATATACGAGTTTAGTTTTGATGTGAATAAGATGCTAGCTTTTTTTAGCTTATCAATTTAATCTTTTTCAGCTTATTTTGATGTGATTATGGACGTGTTAGCTTGTTTGATGCGTTTAATCTTGATGTGTTGTAATTAAGGTTAATGTGAATAAGCTTATTAGGAGAGTTTATGAATAAGCATATGAATCATAATTGAGATATGTGAATAAATTTCAAACGTATCATTTGAGTCATTTCTATGATTATAACTGTTGAAACATGAAGCAATACCCCAAACTTAGCTTCCGTTTGTATCTAAAAAGTGGGTGTTACAAAAAAGAGTGTTGGTCGCGGTAGCGACAGGCCTGAGAACCACAGGAGTAAAAGTCAGGGCTGCGGTATGATTACGATATGGGATCCCGGAATCGAAAGTGTTTGACATCAACTTAGGGACAAGGTGGTTTCGAAGAAGTTGGGGATGATACGCCATAGGCTCTTTAAGAGGGTCGAACCAGACGGGGCACATATATCTTAGTTGTTTACGTATGTGTTTATGTCGTATTAACACTCTCTTTTATGTTTGGGAATGTATTTTTTTACAAGTTATGTTATTCGGCTATGTACACAGAATCACTATTATGAATGAATGAATAATTCAAGTTAATCAACAAAATATCTCTAGTTCTTAAGGAACAAACACCCGTGCCATATTCCAATACTACCCAGGAGGGTCCTATATCCTAATACTATAAGTTATGTTATTCAGCTATGTAAACAGAATCATTATTATGAATGAATGAATGAATCAAGTTAATCAACAAAATATCTCTAGTTCTTAAGGGGCAAACACCCGCTAAAAGTGGTGCCCTATCCCAATACTACCCACGAGGTTCGTATATCTTTTAAGGAAAATCACTATGAACATAATAATATCACAGTCTCGCAATATTGCGGGACACTGTCACACCCCCAAAATATCCGAGTATCACGCCAACCAATGGGGACGTGGCATCTTAGCAATCATAAGACTTAGTCATACAAAACGACCTTTACATGAGTCGTTTGGAGAATTAGATCATTTGCATACTTTGAAATCACAAGTTTGACATAATTAACGTCTTAGAAAAATAAATTAGTTTTGATAGTACAAAATGATCTTTGTTATGGAGCGGAAAAATGTAGTATGTACAGACTCCACACTAAGCCTCGTCTTTTAGACCCGAGAAAAACATTACTAAAGCGTCAACATAAAGTTGGTGGGTTCTTAGGTTTAGATATGTATAAATGTTAACGAACCATAAAACTTTACCACACAGACAAACCAAACAACAAATGCAAAGTCTTACACAAAAATGTATTTACTATTGTCTAAGCTCATGACACCGAAGCGTTAACATAACAGACATAGAGTTTCCAGGCAGATGCCCAATCCGGGACATCCGTGACCTACCTCAAATTATATTGTATTCGCTTGGCTAATGTCGGCCCAAGACGAATAGGAGTATCAACTCCGATAGATCTATCCATAACTTTCACGCTTACTAAGTAATTAACGGTTCATGATAATGGGCAAGCATAACAATTGGATTAACTAAGGGACTTAAACCAATTCGAAAATAGTTAGATTGTACTAGTATGCAACCGTTAAAATCAAGCAATGTCTCACCCCGAAAGCAGTTGAAAACATTTAAAAGTAGGCTATAAACCCACCTCAAGTAGTAGTGAATAGGGGATCACAATTTATCAACAATGTGGGGCAAGTAATCACGTCTTAGGGAAACTTCTAGAATAACATGACTACTTAGTATGATATAAATAATGTGAATAGGTATCAATCACTAGGTGTGTGTACACGATTATAGGTTTTCAAAACATTATTCCTTGAAATCATAAGGATTTGACAAGTCTTGACTCGATAAAATAACTCTCGAAAAATATTTCATTTTCATGTGTATTTCATCTTTTAGTGTATTTTGTCTTTTAGTATATTCCGTCTTTTAGTTACCTATCACACAAACGTTGACTATGCATTTGCGAATGCTAACTCTTCGTTGACTTTTATATTTGACTTAAAATGGTTGACTAATTAAGTATAACTTTGACTTTTTACAAGACTTGACTAATTAATGTCAATTTGGACTTTTAAACCAATTTTGACCTGAACAATTTAAATTTTGACTATTTTTTAAATTTGACGCATAAAGTCTAATTTTGACTTGTTATTTCTAGTTTAAGTTGACCCATCACAATCTTAGTGTTGACCCGACTATTTACTACTTCGTAGTAATAAAATAGTAGTAGTATTATTTATAGTAACTATATCGTATTTATAATATATATATATATATATATATATATATATATATATATATATATAGGGATGGGTTCTAGAGAAAACCTCATCTCAATAGAAAACCTAGAAAACTAAGTTATAGGGTAGATTTTGTAAACATTCAAACTTTAAGGTCAACTTTAAAAAAACTTTATTTAGTTATATAATCTAATTAGAAATTTTAATATTAAAAAATAAAATAAAAATCGATCGAAATAAAAAAAATAAACTTCAAAAAAAAATTCAAAATTTTTTTTTCAAAAAAAATGTACGAAAGTTTGAAAAAAATCAAAAATAGTTCGAAAATTCTAAAAAACTCATAAATTTGAAAAAAATATAAAATTTGATAAATAGTACGATAATATTAAAAATTTTAAATTTATTTGTGTTCTTTTAATGCATCCATTTGTGGTCTTTTACGTCATATGTTTAATATTGTATTAAGGCATCAAATTTATTTGTAACCTACGACATTCTTAATATGGGCATTACTAATTAGGGCATCTATGTGTATATTTAGGACATCTGTTTATAGCAAATTAAGAAATATTTTTATATGTTTAGGGAATCTATTTTTAGAGTAACGTGTAATCATAATTGTAGAAACTAGAAGGGGGGGGGGGGTTGAATAGTTTCTTATATTTACTTGTTAAAAGATGGTTTTCAAAAAATCCTTTTTCTCAAAAACTTAGACTTAAGGAAATATGTGAAATCTTCTTATGCACAATATGAACAATGATAGTGTAACTAAACTAATACTAACTAAAGTGTATGCACAAAGAATAAAGAATGTAAAGAGTTAAGGGTAAAGAAAGATCAAACCAAACACCAAGGATTTATAGTGGTTCGGCAACGAAGCTCACTCCTCGTTCCTACTCCACTCCTCGAGTACTCCTTACTCGAGAGTTCACTACACAACAAGCTCCTTATGGTGGAGAAAACCGTACACGTTGCTTAACCAATTTTTGACTCTAAGCTAAAAGTCGAGCCCTAATCGTAGCTAGAACCAATCTACACAACTATACTTAGTACATACACAACTTCCAAATAGACACAACTACTTGGATCTTCACAACTATGACACAACAACAAATGTATAAGATTTGATCTTCAAAGGATCTTTGGTGGTGGACTCAACACTTCACAAGGATAGTTTTCTTCTCTTTGCACTTGAAGAGGAAGGGATAGATGAGATAGATTCACTTCTAAACAAGTAGTAATCAATCAAATGAGCAATGATTTGAGTGATTTAAGAAGTATGTTTGAATCTGGAAATTTATGTGCAAAAGAGGTGAAGAGAAAATCTGAGAAAGGTCCACTATTTATAGGACAAAGGGCCAACGGCTATATCTGTCCGCGGTTCCTTATCTCAGCCGGTGATACCTTATCGATAAGGAACTGCCTAGGCACTAGGGAACCGCCAGAGTAGACTCCACTCCCTTTTTGTCCTTTAGTGGTGGAGGTCTTATCTGATTATAAAATATCCTGAAAGAATATTCCAAATCAAAAAAGAATATGCCATTTTCAAATTTTCAAATATTTAATTTAATAAAACATTTTCTTAAAAATAAAGTTTAATTAAAAACTTGTCACACTTAATAAAAGGTGAGTTTTAAGAAAAGATTAAATCACTTGATCACTTGATTAAGGTTAGTACTTGTTTATTCATACCTTAAGTGAAAATGGGTAAAACGAAAAATACTTGAACTCAAGAATTAGTTTTTCGTTGTTTTCGTAAATGCTTGTTTTTACATATTGTCGTAATAAAAACTAAGCGAGACCGAAAAATGCAAGTAACGTTTTTAGGTATTATTGCATTAACAATCTCCCCCTTTTTGATTCCGACAATACATAAACTCAATCACACAAAAACAAGATTTTTGAAGACGAGTTTATTCATTTCTCCCCCTTTGTCGAAGAAAAAAGGTTGCACAAGTCGGTGTTGAAGAGACGGACTTTGCAAAGACTCCCCCTTGGTGCTTACTCCCCCTTGCGTGGGGCATCGAGGAATCGAGATATGGTGACAAGCTACATAGAAGAGAAGAAAACACAAAGACTAAGACTCAAGTGAAGTCATATAAAATAAAAAGAATCATACAAAGATGTATGAAAGAGGAAACAAGCCAAAAGCATAAATCTAATCCTAGTTAATCTAGAATTCAAAGATTTGCTTGAATAAGGTGTCTTGTTGATTAGCAACCAATGCTTATATGAAAGACAAGGTAGTGGCGGAAGGTGGTGGTGGTGGCTTGGTGGAGATCTCATAATCAAAGTGAAGAGGAGGCTTGATTAGGAGACTCTTGATGTAGCTCAACTCCTCATATATGTGTGCCATAGTGTTGTTCCTAATTTAATCCATAACACAAGATTCTTAGAGAGAGAAAGAGAAGAAAAGTAGAAAGAGAAAGTAGAGAGAGAGGTGGAAGGTTTACACTAAAACTAGGTGTTTAATGAAATGAACCAACACCCTCTTTCACATGTGAAAGAGGGTTATATACCCCACGGCTCTAAGGCCTTTGTGGGCTTCATCTTGGGCCGGGCTTGGCTTTGTTTTGGGCTTACGCCCCTAACTTATACAATATTAGCTTAAAGTCCAAGCCCGGTTTTCCCGACTAACCTATTACAATACAAGACCATTTAACGACTAAGATGACCTATTACATTCTTGTTCGACTATATAAAATATAGGGCTAACAATCTCCCCCAATGTATCGGTCATCTTAAAATGCTTAAAAAGCATAAGATGGTTGAGTGAATACATTCTTGTAGAGGAGATCTTCCTTCTTTGGTCTTGTGTCTTGATCTTGATCTTGTTTGTAACAGCTTTGTTCCTTCATACTTTCGTGATCTTTATCTTGAGCCTTTGTCATTTGACTTTGAGTGCATGAGATCTTCATCTGTACTCCTTGTGACTAAGATGACCTATTACATTCTTACATTCTTAGGTATCTTGATTATCGCCATCTTGTGCTCTTGTGACTTCTGAATCGACATCGGTTGCACAGCTACGCCACCTTCTTGATATGCAGCAACATATATAGACACGGATGAAATAGCTTTGAACATTTCACCCTAACTCGGTAGCGTTTTACCTCCGGTCGGTGAAGACCGTTAAACGGTATTAAATACCGTACCTGTGATCAGGTAGATTCGATTAAGAACCTCCTTGACAGGGTTTCCCGGCGGTAGAAGCCAGTTCTCTTTACTCGACCGTCTCAAAGCAGACTGCGAACGTAAAGAGTGAATCATAAGGATAAATTATCCGTCTGATTAGAGTCGTCAATTCAGATTTCCTGGAACAAGTTTGATTCTAAAAGAATCGCACCATTGTTGCTTTCCAGTTTGTCACAAGCTTGATTCATAGAGAATCTTGCGAGTTACCTACCGCAGTGCTGTTTGATGTTGACACTGGAAGGATTTCCATTCGTCACTATGAACACTAATGAGTGTCACTCTGAATGTTCTGGCAAGATCACATGGATTTTGCGAAGAAACCTGGAATCAAGTTTGAATCAATTAAGAATCGAAACTTAGTTGCTTTCCAGTTCTCACAAGTTTGATTCGTGTAAAATCGCACAAGTTACCTACCATGAGCTTGTTTGATGCTGGCTCAAGCAGGATTTCCATCTTCATTGTGAATCGTATCACTCAGATGTTCTGGCAATATCACAAGGATAATGCGTAGGACTCGATTGTGTCCTAATGAGATGATAGATAGATCTCGATTGGCTCTAGACTCAATAAGTGCATTTTGGTAATCGGAGGCTGGAGCAGACTGCCACCTTTTCAATATTAACTGACTCGGAGTGAGAAAGTCAATAGATACGTGTTGATCTCCGTGACAATGAGACAAGTTTCTTTTGAGAGAAACTCGAATGGTTGGGGAAGGGTTGTGCATCGCATCACTGGGTCCATGACACTTGTCTTCAAAAGATGTGTTAACCCGGTTTCTACCTAAGTTGCATAGAATATTCAACTCCTTCAATGCTTACCAATACGTCATCATTAGCACCTTGTTGTGATTGTTCTAGTGCTAACTTAAGTAATTGGTCCGCATTCAGTTTCATTCCACTCCATCTTTCCTAAGGACAACTATTTCTAGCTATGGAATGTCCTTGGGTAGATCCCTCCGGTTCTGGTTGGATCATAGGACTTAGTTTCCTATCCTAAACCACCTTTTGACTCCATCGTTCCGTCGTGGATAGTAGGTTGTTTTGGGTATAGATCGTAACCATTAAACCATTGAAAACCATTCAAAGTGTTTGATAAAAATCAAAACTTTTAACACTTGAAAGTTTTACATTTCCGAAAAGCTCCCCCTACACACATGCATCGATATACGAAATAGTTTGGCATGTGAAGGAAAGATTTGCACTTGAGTCTTTAAGATCACATGTTGCGATATATTACATTTTAATCACATTTTCTCCCCTATCTCTAATATAAAAATATAATATTAGAGATACCAATTGATTAAAATATGACATTTTCCAAAAAATCGTTGGGAGAGAAACATGTGTGCACGCATGAATCATGGAACATTTTCAGTCGGGTCGCTCCCCCTCAACAATATATGTGTGTCTTGAGACAAAATTTGACAAAATTTTAGAAAAACGACACCACAAAATATGTTGAGGTACGGAGTTGAGATGCCTTTTCTGATATAATATATTACATATGACAATTTTATATCATTTTTGGAATGTGTTGGATACATAAAATATGACAATTTTAGAGATGTACCCAACAACATTAACAGGCTTGATTTTAAAACGCTCCCCCTCAAAAATTGATCAAAATAACATATGACAATTTTGAGATATAAAAACCACTTATGAGGAAGGGAGTGTTGAACACACAATTTTGAAAGATTTAGAAAAACCTTTTGAGAAATTCTTGAAAAATTATGTTCAACGGTTTTAAAATAATCAGGATAGAAGACTTCTCTTCTATTGCTTAGGGAAAGCGCACTGAAACGTACACTCCCCTTTCGGGTCCGTTTTTCATGAGCTCAAAACTTTGATTGTTTTGTGACTAGCTCATGACCGACAAAAATAAATTTCCTGTTGTGAAGGATAAGTTATCATCCGTGATAAACTTTCCTTAAGTTGAAGTTCGAGTTCTAAGCTGACATTTACTTAGAAATCGTTTTCATGAACTTAAAAACTTTGAATGTTTTTATGAGAAGCTCATGACCGAGAAATATGAATTTCTCGTTGAGAAGGATAAGTTATCGTCCGAGATAAACTTTCCTTAGTTGAGGTCCGAGTTCTAAGCTGTGATGCGCCTAGAAGTCATTATGAGAGAAAAATCAAGCAGCTTCATTTTCCAAAACCTCCAAGTCTTCTGGAGTCATATACTTCATATCAAGACGGCCAACGAGATACGCAAACCTATCTTTCGATAGAGCTTTTGTAAACAAGTCTGCCAGCTGGTACTCAGTTCTGACAAAGTATAGTTCCACGATGCCACGTTCAACTTGTTCCTTGATGAAGTGATATCTGACATCGATGTGCTTGGTGCGGGAGTGCTGAACCGGGTTGCAAGATATGGCTATGGCCGACTTTGAGTCACAATACATAGGTATTTTATCAAAGTGGAAGCCATAATCCGTGAGTTGAGTTCTCATCCAGAGGACTTGAGCACAACACGCGGATAGAGCCACATATTCTGCTTCAGCTGATGAGAGCGAAGTGCAATCCTGCTTCTTTGACGACCAGCTGACAAGCTTGTCTTCCCCTAGAAATTGTATGCTACCAGAAGTGCTTTTACGACTATCAAGACAACCTGCGTGATCAGAATCTGAAAAGCCGTTAGATGAAAACCGGTTTCCCTCGGATACCAGAGTCCCATGTGAATGGTATTCTTAAGGTACCGAAAGATCCGTTTAACCTCTTTGAGGTGCTTTTGAGTAGGTCTGGCTTGATATCGTACACAATAGCATGTGACATGATGAATATCAGGCCTGCTGGCTGTAAGGTACATAAGTGACCCGATCATACTGCGATATCGCGTTTGATCTACGGGATATGAGTACAAGTCAGCGTCTAGGGATGTGGTCGACAATGGTGTACCAACGCGAGCACATGAGGTCATACCATGCTTTTTAAGTATCTCTTGAGCATACTTAGCTTGGTTAATAAAGATACCACGTGGGGATTGATGAATCTGGAGGCCTAAAAAGAATTTTAGCTCCCCCATCATTGACATTTCAAATCTGCTGTGCATTAATTTTTCAAAACGTTTTGAAAGTTTTGGGTTCGTAGAACCAAAAATAATGTCATCAACATAAACTTGCACCAGCATTATGTCATCCCCATATTTATTAGTAAAGAGAGTAGGATCAATAGAACCTTTGGAGAATCCTTTGGACACCAAGAAGTTTGAAAGTTCTTCGTACCATGCCCTTGGAGCTTGTTTAAGTCCATATACAGCCTTCTTGAGACGATAGACTTTGTCAGGATGATGAGGATCGACGAATCCTTCCGGCTGATTCACATACACTTCTTCCTTCAAATGACCGTTGAGAAAAGCTGTTTTGACGTCCATCTGAAAAACCGTGAAGCCCTTATGTGCAGCATAAGCAAGGAATATCCTGACTGCTTCCAAACGAGCGACTGGAGCGAATGATTCATCGTAGTCTATGCCTTCTTGTTGACGGTATCCCTTAACCACAAGACGAGATTTGTTTTTGATGATTGTTTGTTCTTCATCCAGTTTGTTTTTCCAGATCCATTTGAAATCTAAAATTGACATTCCATAGGGTCGGTCAACAAGTTCCCAAACATTTAGGCGTTCAAACTGATGAATTTCATCTTGCATTGATTCAATCCACGTATGATCAGTCATGGCCTGTTTGATGTTTGTAGGTACAGTTGAACTCACGGTGAGTGCATACATACACACATCGCCATCGGTTTCGAGTTGTCTGCGTGTTCGAACCGGTTGTGAAGGATTTCCAATGACTTGCTCCAATGGATGATCACGTGTCCAATGGTGAGTGGATGGATATGGTTGGTAGAATGTATGCATGTTGGACGGATCAACATGTTGACTAGAAGACTCTCCGACTTCGTGTACCGGTGTACCGAACGGATTGATAAATTCTTCAACGTCAGGTTGTGCATCGACTGCTTGATTGTTGTTTCCTCCTTCAGCATTGACGGTTGGTGATGTTGGTTGTATGACAGTTTCTTGAGTTTGTTGAGTATCCACTGGAATTGTCTCTTGAACAACGGTTGCTGAAGTAGAGGCAGTTGTGTCTTGTTGATTTTGTTCAGGTGCATCAGCAGTATTGACAGCGGAAGGCTTTGACACAACTTGATTGTTTCCATAGTAATATTCATCAAACATAGGATCATATAAGTCAACCAACTCATTCATATGTGTCGTATCCGTCGAGTATGCTGTAGGAGTACTTTGTTGACATTCTTGCACGGGACGTACACTGTTTTGTGTAGGTGCCATTGCTGGACATTGAGGTGCGGGACTTGAGCTGTTATGATCAAGTACCATGTGTGGCAATTCGTCAAAGTTCACATGAATTGTTTCGAAAATGATCTTTGTTATCTTGTTATAGACCCGATATCCTTTCGACAATGTAGCATACCCCATAAAAATACATGCATCACCTTTTTCTTTCATCTTGTCGAGATTCTCACCGTCTTTAAGGATGTAGCATAAAGATCCAAATACGTGAAAGAATTTTACAGTAGGTTTCCTGCCATTGATGATGTGGTAAGGTGTATTTTCATGTCTAGGGATGACGAGAGAACGATTCTGAGTATAACAGGCAGTTGCAATTGCTTCAGCCCAGAAGAATAGCGGTAATTTTGAAGCAGAAAGCATTGTTCGAGCAGCCTCAACCAAAGTACGGTTCCGTCTTTCGACAACGCCGTTTTGTTCAGGAGTTCGAGCAATAGACGTTTGATGTTCGATGCCTTCTTCTTGAAAGTAAGATTGCAAGTTCTTGTTCAAAAATTCAGTACCCCTATCCGTTCTTACGGTTAAGACTTGAGCTTGAAGATTGCGTTGTATCATCTTGAGAAAGTTTTTGAGAACCTCTGGTGTTTCATCTTTGGACCTTAAGAAGAAAGTCCATGTGTATCTAGAGTAATCATCAACAATCACTAGAATATACTTTTTCCCGTTAATACTCTCTACACGCATGGGACCACATAAATCCATGTGTAGAAGTTCCAATCGTCCTTTTGAGCTAGGGGTGGTCTTTGTTTTGAAAGACTTCCGTTTTGCTTTCCCCAACTCACAAGAAGAACAAAGATGGTCTTTGACGAATTTCAACTTAGGAAGACCGGTCACAATATCATTCTTAGAAAGCAAGTTGATGGTGTCAAAATTGAGATGTGACAATCGTTGATGCCATAACCATGCTTGAGATGATGATGCTTTAGCCATTAAGCAAATTGGAATTTCTGAAGATGTGTCTTGAAGAGTTACTGTGTAGAGATCAGAACCACGAGAACCTGTAAGAAGGTCATTCCCATCGTAGTCTCTAACATAGCAAGTAGATTTCAGAAAAGCCACTTCCAAATCCGCATCACAAAATTGACCAACCGAGAATAAATTGTGATTCAGTCCCTCGACGTAATAAACCCGTTTTATAGTGATATTCCCTTGAACCAAGTCTCCATATCCGAGTATCGGTGCAAATTGATCATTTCCAAACCGTACCGTACCCAAAAACTTCTCCACGAAGTTAATGAGAAGCTTGAGATTGCCCGTCATGTGCTTTGTGCACCCGGAGTCCATTATGAATAGGATGAGTTCGACGAGCTGCAGAAGAATTAGAAGACAATGTAGCATTTGACAAATGGGATCCCTTGATAGAGACGGGTTCCAAAATAGTAGTGGGCCGATATGCAAAGTCTACAGGCAAGCTGATATTCCTAGACCCAATCACTAAAGTGGTTAACTTAGGTACCCATTTGTATCCGGGTGGTGTATATCTCGAATATCCCCGTGTACATGTCCTAATCATGTTCTCATATAACTTCCTTAATCTGTTTTGTTTACGCAGAGTAGTGGAGTCTAACGCACTTAGTTTCTTAAGTGGTTGTTCAGTGGATTGGTTCAAAGTTCTTGTGGGTTCTCTAGTACTAGTGGGCACAAGAATAGGCTTCCTAGTTCTAGCATTCACGCCATTATGATTAAGAGCACAAGCATCATGATTGAAAGTACGAACACATTTGCCACATTCAACACAAACAAATTCAACATTCGAGGTCTTAGCATTTAAACTGTCATTACATGCAGTTACAGACGTTTTATTCTTAGAAAACTTAAAATTCCTACGGTGGTCTTCTACTTCCAGCTTCTTTCCTTGACTATTGTTAGGCATGACCTTATCTTGCATTCTATTGCTCTTAAGCTGTGGTCCGCTAACGCTAGTAGTGGGGATTACTCCTGTAGAAGAAGACACACGTTGATTAGTTTTCTTAATATTCTGAGGTAACCGCGATGTTCCAGTTTGAGTGGGCTTAGTGTTCATCTTATACATTCCAGGTACTATCACATTGGTACTCTTATCATTTCCTATCTTAGGCAAAGTCTGTGGGGATTATCCTAAAATAGATGATTTAGGGCATTTAACCGCATTCGGTTGACGAACGGCGGATGGTTTACCCAAAACAGACTTTCCTTTCATTTTCTCAATGAGTTTCTATAACTCACTTATGGCAATGTCCCTTTCTTTTAGCTGAGCTTTCAAATCATTTATTTCGAAATCTTTTTCATTTAGTAGACGAAACGAAGAAGCTGACATTTCTTGACACTTTTTATGATTATGAGATTTTTCACCTTTTTGTAAAGCAAGTTCAAGAGAAATGGAGTGTTTCTCAAGTTGAGAAAAACTTTTCGAAAGTTTGTTATATGACTGAATTTGTTTCGAAAGCTCTACTTCAAGATTGCGACATTTCGCGTCCGATTCTGACACTAGACATGCTACATGACAATATTGATCCAGATCAGTATACACACCAAGTATAGCATTCATATGGTCAGCATAAAAATATTCCTTAGAAAGTCGATCAATTTCGTTAGAAAGTTGGTGTTCTTGTGTCTTTAATTTAATTTGAAGAAAATCAACTTCATCTTCAAGAGATTTGACATAGCTTAAATCAGTTAACATTTCCTCAGTGAGAGCATTATAAAACATTTCCACATTTTTTGAAAGATCATCAATGGTTGGAACAATGCATTGTTGGATGACGACTTCTACTTGTGGGTTAGGTTTAATATTCCAAATGGTATCCCTAGAAACTTTTTCATAGTCGACGACACCTTTGTACAAATTTAAAACCCCTTGTTTTATAAACTCAAATTGCTGAACACTTTTGCTTTTCTCATCCCATTTACGTTTTTCATCCAAAATTCGCTTTTCTAACAAAATTGATTGCTTTTTGAAACTCCTTTTTAAAGAAACTTTCTTTTGTGGTTCATCACTTGGTGGTGGAACACTATTATACATCTTTTGTTCTTTTGAAAGTTCTTTTTGAGGGACAAACTTAATATGATTGTTAGAATCAGAAAGGTTTATTAAATCACTTAAGTTTGATCGACTTTCTTCTTGTTGACGAATGATTTCGTCGCAGTCAGGGGAAAGCATAAGAGCAAGATTATCAACATAACAACCGATATCATAAAGAGCAGGCTTGGTACTTTGAGCTTTCTTGAGATATTCAGGCTTGACAAAACTCGTTTTCATATTTCTATTGAGCATATTCATAGTTTGAATAGACTGACCCGTTTTGTAAACAATGTTGTTTAACATGTCGACTCTCTTTTCCAAAGCAAGAATTTTTTCAATATCCTTTTCTTCACGAGTTTTATAAAGCTCAGTTTGTTCTTTGTTAATCGACTCTAATTCAGTGATTTGGAGTTTATGTAGCAGCAGTTGTTCTTCAAGTTCCGATATCTTCTGTTTTGACATATGAATTTCGTGTGTTACTTCAGAACAATATTGTTCGTTGAGCACCTTACGTTCATATACCAAACCATTAGCTATTGCAACCCGTCGATCAGCTTCTTTTACATAATCACACTCTTTAAGCCTGTGTATCTCCTCGGCTAAGGATGTGTTTGTTTGCTTCAAACGTTTATTAGCATCTTTGTTTATCTCAATTTCATGTTTTAAAGAATCAATTATAGACGCAAGCAAATCACGGTCCTCATCCGAGTCAGTATCCTGAGCAGCATTACCTTCATCATTACACATATGTTGTGAATCCGTAGAGATATTGCTATCCTCCGTGTCCATTACATATGTGTCATTGATGCTTTCGGGTTGCTCAGGATGCCGTCGTTCATTAGCAAACATATTATAGTTATCATTTGTTGGTACCTTTTCAATTGGCTCAGTATCAAAGATAGGTCCAGAAGTATCAGTAGTCTCTGGAAGCACTTCTTGAATCTTTGCCATGTACACATAATGTGCCTCTAGCTCTTGATCATCGGCTTCATCATCAGTGTCATCACGCCAGTCAACTTCATCTGCTGTTAGTGGAATTCCTGCTTCTTCTTTCTTACACAGCAGCATCTTTTCCTTGTGATACCCTGAGTCCTTAACCCGTTTTGGCTTCTTGCATTCCCTAGCCATGTGCCCAAATTCCTTGCAGTTGAAGCATTGAATCTCAGTCTTCTGCACAACCGGAGTGCCTACAGTATCTCTAGCCCCAACTTGATTCAGCATCCTCTGATTATCATACCTAGCATTACGATCATACCTAGGTGCATGATCAACTTCCTTATATCTAGCATTGGATGATGATCTGAGGTTGTTGTTGGTAGGTTTGTAGATCTTCTTATAAGTTGTGGTGAGTAAAGACATGAGTTCTTCAATCTTCTTGTCCCTTGAAGTTTGTTCATCATCACTATCTCCATCTGACTCGGTGTCATACTTTGGAGGTGGAGTGGGGACAATTGCTTTTGCTTTGTGTTTAGCAGCAACTAGAGGTTTGGTGGATGAGCTTGATGACTTCGAGGAATGATTAGGTGGTTGTTGACGAGGAACGGGTTTTGTTGAAGTAGCAGCCACAAAAGCAATAGAATTAGCAGACCGTTCTGCCTTTTCAGCCCTTAGTTCATTCACTTCATTCTGATGTTGTTTCAAGATATCATAAAGTTTGTGGTAAGATATAGTCTTGATATCCTCCCTTTGTTTGACCAAAGTCACAAACCTTTGCCATTCCGGTTTGAGTTGAAGTAGAAACTGAACATTGGCATGATGATTGGAGATGGTGCACTGATTTCTTACAAGCTCATTCATCATTTTGTAGAATCTCGAGTAATATGAGTCAATGGATTCACCATCTTCAGATGTGAATTTTCCAAACTCCCAAAGTAGATTAGTCTCGAGATCTTGAACATTGATTGACTCACCTTGCTTCAATCGATGAATTACATTCCACATTTCCATAGCATTAGGACATGCATCAACTGTGGAATAGATATCATTATCAATTCCAGTGAGTATGAAATTTACAGCATCAGCTTCAGCTTGGAGAAGTTTCTTTTTCTCAGCAGAACATGTGTCAAAATCCTCCATAGCTCGTATAGTTGATGAAGTACCATCCTCTGCCTGTGTTGTAATTGGTTTGAATTCAAAAACTGGAGGTGGGTTCTCAAGGCAGTGACGAAGAGCAGTTCGGTTTTCTTTTCCATCGAGAAATCTAAGAAAACGAGATCTCCATTGAACGTAGCAACCGGCAGTGAGCACAGGTGGGTTACCGTTGCCACCTTGTTCCAAACGAATTTGATTAGCAGTTGCAATGTTGATGTTGTTGTTAGACATGGTGAATACTTGTGGATGAATTGCAGATCTTAGTGGATTTGTTGTGATGATGTGTGATTAAAATTGAAATTCCGAAAATTCAAAAAAAAAATTTCTCAGTCCGACAATTAAATTCCTCAGTCTGACAAAACGGTAAGCCGAAAAATTTTGTATCGCCAAATTTTGAATTTGAGTTAGAAATAGCCAAAAACTAGGAGGGAAAAACTTGACCTAAAAATTTAGCCGAAATTTTTTTTTTTTTTTTTTTTTTAAATCTTCGTGTAAACTACGTTCCGAAACTAGTCTAGATAGTGGCTAAGTCTAAAAATTACTCAAACAAAATACCCATCGGAATGTCCATCGGAATACTTATCAGAATGTCCAGATCGGAATGTCCAGATCGGAATGCTCAATCGGAATGCTCAATCGCAATGCTCAGATCGCAATGCTCAGATCGTAAAGTCCAGATCGTAATGTCCAGATCGGATAGCCTATCGGAATACTCAGATCGCAAAGCCTATCGGAATACTCAGATCGCAAAGCCTATCGGAATGTCCAGATCGCAATGTGGCTGTCAAAATTCAAGCAGAGTAACGACTTAAAATACTTCCTTATACCCGTCGGAATCCAGATCGCAAAGTACGATCGGAATGTCCAGATCGGAATAAGTAATAAAAACCCACGATCGCAATGTAGAACCAAACCCTTTCCGATGGTAAGGTTATTGCGATGGTAGCCCAAGTACAATTTGTACTTTCCGATGGAAGTTTCTGCTAGAATTTCGGAATGAAGAAAAACAAGAAATTTCACAACTTTTGATCCAAAAAATTTGTGTTTTAGCCAAAACCAAGATACCTAAATCACTACTACTAGTATGTAGATGATTTGTATCAAGAAAAGACCATAAAAACACAAAAAAAAAATATGGGACGTGAGATATGGATCAAAAAAGGCCACGAAAATTCAAGAACACCACACACGAATCTTCAATCACCTATCCACTATAGGCTCTTGATACCAAATGTTGTTCCTAATTTAATCCATAACACAAGATTCTTAGAGAGAGAAAGAGAAGAAAAGTAGAAAGAGAAAGTAGAGAGAGAGGTGGAAGGTTTACACTAAAACTAGGTGTTTAATGAAATGAACCAACACCCTCTTTCACATGTGAAAGAGGGTTATATACCCCACGGCTCTAAGGCCTTTGTGGGCTTCATCTTGGGCCGGGCTTGGCTTTGTTTTGGGCTTACGCCCCTAACTTATACAATATTAGCTTAAAGTCCAAGCCCGGTTTTCCCGACTAACCTATTACAATACAAGACCATTTAACGACTAAGATGACCTATTACATTCTTGTTCGACTATATAAAATATAGGGCTAACACATAGCAAGATGTTGATATTGACAACAATGACAATATGTCACATGGTGCATGACATTATCCTGAGAAGGAGGAAGAACACTAAAGGGTGGTGGAAATATGATTAAGAGTGTTCTTGGGTGAATTTGGATTGAAAGTGTTCTTGGGTGAGTTGGGATTGAAAGAAATTGGGGAAAATGGAGGAGAATCAAGGCTTTCATTAAGAAAATAAGACATTTTGGGATGTGAAGTATGGAAAAATGCTTATGGTTAAATAGGGAAGGCTCAAGGTATTTTTAGGGTGGTCAAAGGGTTGAAACAAAGATTCCTAAAAGTGTTGGAACAAATTTGGAATTTCAGTAATACCCGAAAAAGGAAGCACTGTACGCGGTTCCTTATTGCTTCTGGCGGTTCCTTATTGATAAGGGACCGCGGTTCATATATAGAACCGCCTGCAGAGGCTGTGTTTTGGTGGTGAAGGAAGATTTTTCAGCAAATCTTATTTTTCTAGTCTAACTTATCATAAGGATATGCTTAAAAGCAAAGATAGACAAAGAGAACACATACTAACTCACCAAATAGGGATTTGACTAAAATACATGGATTTTAAAATAAAATCAATGTTGGAGGTGTGTAAGACAAGACCTTAAGTCATGACACAATGATCCTCCATGATTCTATCTTGTTCTTGCTATGTTTGAGTGAATCATACATATTAATTATGTAAGCTCGAGATTAATAGCAAGAATAAAAAAAACGTTTTCAGATTGAATTAACAATGTCAAAACATTTCTTGACCATTTTTGAGGATTTTGAAAAGGAGAAGAGAAGATTTTCAAGAAGAGTGTAGGAGACTCAATGACTCAAAGTGATAAAAGACTCAAAAGAAAATAAGAGACTCAATAAAAGGAAGACAATTAAGGAATATGTTCCATTAATCCTAGACCTAGACGCAAGTAATTAAAGGGTTCCCTCTTAAGTGGCTTAGTGAAGATGTCGGCTAAGTTATCCTCGGAGGGTACCTTCTCAATTGAAATGTTCCCCTTTTGAACATTATCCCTATAGAAATGGTGGCGAATTTCTATGTGCTTGGTTCGCGAATGTTGCACGGGATTCTTGCTAAGGTCTATAGCACCTTTATTGTCGCACATGATGGGAATATCATCAAGAGTAATCCCGTAATCAACAAGCGCTTGCTTCATCCATAGAGCTTGTTGGCATGCTTTTCCGGCACTCACATACTCGGCTTCCGTGGTGGATATCGCAAGAGCGGTTTGTTTCTTGGAGAACCAAGAAGCTAAACAACAACCCATGAAGGTACAAACACCACTAGTGCTTTTCTTGTCCACATAGTCTCCCGCATGATCCGAGTCCGCGTAGACAATGGTTTCTACGCCGGTCCCTTTAGGATACCATAATCCTAAATGTATAGTACCCTTAATGTATCAGAAAATACGCTTAACCGATTCAAGGTGAGATGTTTTGGGAGCCTCTTGGAAGCGAGCACAAACTCAAACACTAAACATGATATCCGGTCGACTTGCTGTTAGGTACAATGAACTACCAATCATACCTCTATATTTGGTGTTGTCTACCGACTCACAATCATCATTTACGGTGAGTTTAGTATCCGAGGCCATTGGTGTCTTCATTGGTCTAGATTCTTCTAATCCAAATTTCTTTAGCATTTCTTTAGCATACTTAGTTTGACTAAAGAAAATACCTTCATCCATTTGTTTAATTTGGAGTCCTTGATAGGTGTGAAAACACCCATCCTTTTTACCACTTAATTACAATAATAACCGAGCCAAAACGTGTATTTTATGTCATTTATGTCGGAATTATGCGTGGTTTGTGTTTTTGTTGTGATTTAGGACGAAAAAGTGAAAAGTGGAGAAAACACGGCATTCAAGGGCTTTTATCGAAGAAAAAGACGAAAGATGAAGTCGAAAGATCAAGAGTGGAAAAAAGAACGGAAGTCCAAGACCAATTCTGAAGATTTATCGAAGAATAAGTCAAAAGACGGAAGTTTACTAAAAGCCGAAGAACTCAAGTCTTATTTATGAAGAAATTAGAAGACGAGTTTAATTAATCCCGAGACAAAGTCGATAAAGTCGAAGAACTTAAAAGACGAGAAGACGTGAAGAAAGAAAGAAAGAGGAGGCAACACATGCACCTCCCCATTTCCTATAAATACCCTCCTAAACTCATTTAGGAGGGTTGGTTAGTTTTAGTTTAGCTTAGTTTTTCCTTCATTTTTGTAGGTGATTCTAGAGAGAGAAAGTGACAGTTTCTCTCACTAGGATCCCAAACTTTTATCTTCCTTTCTTGTTTTTAATCAAGCCTTTACCTTTGATAATTTAATTCTTGTTTTAAGCTTAATCTTATTCTACCTTTCTTAGTTTTTCTATTTGATCTCAAATCCGATTTCTTTTCTTTACACGAATTTGTTTAAGTTTTATGTTTGATTTATGAAAAGGTTTGTCTTTTGTTTAATCTAAGTTTCCTACGAATCAAGCTTTGAGCTTGACATGCTTATTGGCTTAATTTGTGTCTAGCTTATTGTTTTTAAGTTTTCTTAAAAAGTTTTAGTCTTTTTACAAAGTTTATTTATTTTGTGTCGTGAAAGATTTTGAATTTTAGCTTATCGTGTTCACCTTATTCTCGTTTATCTAGTTTTGGTACATGCTTGTTAGTCTTAGCTTATTAAACTTGTGCTTATTGCCAAATTCATTTCCGTCGCAATATTGGGGAGTTACACATTCCGACGGGCAGCTTTTGTTCCATCGCAATAACCCTTGTGGGTTCTACTTTGCGATGGCTTATGTTTTCATCCCCTATTCCGATCGTGATTCCGATCGCACATTGCGATCTGGATTGCGACGGGGTTTAGGTTTGTATTGCGACGGAATGCTGTCCAATTTTGGACAGCCATATTCCGATAGCTTGCATTCTGATGCTTTTATTTTTCCATATTCCGATAGATTCCATCTCAATCATTCCGACGGGTACACTTTTCGATAGGTATTCTGATGGAATGGTGACAGTATTCCGACGGCGTACATCCATATCGATATTCCGATCTGGATTCCGATAAGTGTATTCCGATGGAGTTGGTTTTGTTTTAATTTCTTGTTTTAGCTTTATTTTAAGTTCGAGTTATTTTAAGTTTTCATTTTTATTTAGTTGTCAATTTACTTTTCGTTAAGCTTTAATTTTATGTCATTTAAATTCTCGTCACTTACTTTTAACGTTTTAAATTTTGCACCCTTTTACGTTTCAACTAGTTGTAGTCTTAATTACTCATCCTTTATTTTTAAGTCTTGCACATTTATTTTACCAAAACCAAAAAATATTATTTTCACCAAGAACAACTAATCTCACACAATTTACCAGAGATCAATTCGAAAAGATACCGAGAACTTAATCCGAACCCTAGCAAAAAAGCTCTGTATCAAATGGCGCCGCTGCCGGCTCTTCTCGTTAAGATCAACAGTTTTTTGTGAGAGACGCGTTGGCTTTTGGGATCCGTTCACTCGTGAACGTTATTTTTCGTGTCCAAAATTTTCAAAAATCCCAAAAACATTTAAAAATCATAAAAAGCATTTCTTTTTCAAAGTTTTGCACCAAAAATATTCTTCTTGCTTATCTATCTTTCTTTATGGATCTTTAGGTCCATTGCATCTGGTGTGGGAAACAATTATCTGGGAACAACTCTTGTCAAAGGTGTACATGTGAGCGGTGCGGTAACGATATCGACAATACGCAATTCCTATTCGGATTTTGTCCTTTGTGCAACTCGATTAATTCGTCCTTTTTGAACCCACATCCTCCTGTTCCCCCGTGCATCTATTGTGGAAGCGATTCTCATTGGCATGTTTCGTGCCCGGTTCAATACCCGTATGGACACGGGCAAGAACCAGGGTACAATTATGACAATGATAATAGCTATCCACAAGACGCACCTGATTTTTCTCCATACCCGTTTTGCAACAACTGTGGGGGCCCTCACGATACCTATTATTGTCAACCAATGAATTATTATGAGCAAAATCTGGGTCCTCAGTTTTCTTCACCTATGGATTATTATGAACCAAACCCGGTTTCTAATTCTTCTCAACCGATGAACAACTATGAGCCACAACCTTGCTATAATTCAGGTTTGCAACACTTTGAGCCCCCACATCACAACCTCAATCATCAATCCTCTCAGAGAATTCAACAACTCACTACTTTGAATGAAGAAATACACTCCATTGTTTTGTAACTTCAAGAAGCCGTTGTTCTGCTTAAAGAAATTAGGGACGAGGAGCAGCGACAGCAACAAGAGCAACTTTCTAATCTTAGTGATTCTACCCCTCCTCTTGTGCGTCAATACCATTATGATGATGATGACGATGAGAATACTATTTCTTGGTATGATCTAGTTGCTCAATGTCCTAGTGCAATTGTACTTCCCTCTCTTAATTTCCCCAACGCCTCTAAGGATTGTGATACTTCGAGTGAGATTAGTGATTTCTGTCTTGATAAATTCTTTGATGAGGTTTGTGATGTGCTAACTTTTGAGGAGCTTACGGATGAGGTCGCTCTTAATGATCATGTTCCTTCCACCAACACTTTGGGAGATGATTCTTTGGCTTTCTCTAATCCTCTTTTCGATCAAGATGATGATTTTACTTCTAGTGATGACGAGTCACTATCCGATGAAGACGTTCTGCATGAAACTTTCAAGATTTATTCGAACCCTTTATTTGATTTTGATGACGCCTACATATCTAGTGAGGTGAATCCGCTCTTTGACGAAGGGATTGAGGACATTGATAGCGCTGCTTCTCTTGCTATTAATGAGCATACTTTGTTAGCCATACCTCTTTCTATCCCAGAGGTGGAAAGACGTGAATCTACTGAAAAAGGGATGCAGGTGGAAGGTAATTGTTCTCATACTTCTCATATTATATTGCCACCTCATCCTACCACGTGCACACCCAAGCGGGTGATGTATCACTTTTACTCTCCTCGTTTCATACCGAGAAATGAGGATGAGTGCTTTGACCCGGGAGGTGACAATGACAATTCTATAATTGATACCCTCACGGCTTTACCGAGTGCTCAACATCCATTGTCTTTGGGGGATGACAATGTGCTTAATTTACCCACCCCACCTCCCGTGGATCTTGAATTCACATACTTCTCGTATGTCGAAAGGGTTTTTCTCCCATTCAAGACTTATCCCCCCGCCTCTCCTTTGTTGATGTCCTCCGGGAACGAGGACAAGGTCTTTGATCCCGGTATTACATTCGAGGCTTCCCCATGGACCATTTAATTCGGGGACGGGTCAGGCTCGCGACTCGGTTAACAAAAACAAGCGCTCTTCGGGAGGCAACCCGATTATCTATCTTTATCTGTTTTCACCATAAGTGTAGGGGGAGCCCCGTGGTATTTCTTGCTTTCTTTCTTATCATGTGCAGGGATTAGAGCTTCAAAAACACACTCTTGATGACTTTTGATGAACCATGATTCCGTGTTCCCTTCTTCCCGGTTCTATCCTAAACTCTTTTCGATTCACTATTTTATATTTCTCAATATTAAAATAGGAATCTCTTTAGTTGTCTCTTCCTTAGCAAGATTTAAACAAAGTGCACAATGTCCTAAGTGTAAGGGAGTTTACTCCCACATGCTTAAACATTGAGGACAATGTTTATATTAAGTGTAGGGGGGACTTCTATCGAAGTTAAGTGGCCTTTTCCTTGTATTTGTCCTCATTTTAACCGGAAAATCGATTTTTTGACATTTTTCAAAATTTTTAATCTATTTTGGCCTAGTTGTAGTTCCCTTTAATTTTGCTATTTTTCTCTTATTTTAATAAAATGGTTTTAACAAGTTTAGTTATCTTAGATATATTAGGCCCGTTGTGAATTTTTTTTGACTCAACCCGAGTTTACTTATCCAAGTTCACTCTAGCTAGTATCCTTAACCGTGTAGACCTTAATTGGTTTATTGGGCTAAGCATCCACGAGTCTCATTCCTTGAGATTTTAAATTGTGGAGAACGAGAAATGATAGAGTTGGTTACAAGTTTGGTATTCTTTCATTAACTTATGTGAGTTAATTATGATCTTTTTCTCCCCTCGCTTGTAAATAAATAAATGCAATAAGTAAGGTCGTACGATTTGAAAAGTTACTTAGCTTCTAGCCCAAGATCGTTTAAAAGTTGCTCGGTAATGATAAGAGTTCATAGCCAAGGCATAACTTATGAAGCGGGGCGCGGAGATTGGCGAGTCTGAAAAGGCCCTAACAAGGCATGAGGATTCAATTTTATTGCTGAAGATCCAAAGTGATGTGAAAAGCATTATTCCCAAAATCAATATGAAAGATCAAGACTCACGACGAAAAGCAATCAACTCCCATAAAGATCATGGAGAAGTCTATCCGAAAAGACCCTAACAAGGTATGAGGATAAATAGATCCATGTCCGAAAAGGAGGCGGATCGTTGTATCTCAAAATCCCAATTAGAGATTGAAGAAATAATCATGAAGTCGTGGTCAACAAAGCTGGAGTACCCCTCAAAAGTCTCCAAGTGAAGAAACTCTATAACGAAGAGAAGACCATTATCTCAAAAACGTCTCTCGAAGATATGAAGTATGAAGTACATGCCAAATATCGGCCCGAGAAAGGTCTCAAATCGTGAACCAAGTTATGCCAAGATATGAACTTTTTGATATCCCGAGAAGCAGTTTTAAGAGATTTTGTCCTTTAGCTAACTATTGATCAAATCGTCCTACTTTGCTTTCAGCCTAAATAAATTATCGAAATAAGTCAACAATGCATCCTCGTGATCATTCAAGACATCAATAAAATATAAGAGATACTCGTAGGAATAAGGGAGTTTAAGTGATTAATTGAACCACATGAGTAAATGTTTGTTATGCTAACTTGTACTAACAATGATCTTGTTTTTAAGCTTGGCATGGGGAACGTGAAACTTGAGGGTGATGAACATTCATGACACACAAGCCCTAATGTAAGTCTTAGATTTCTTTACAAGTTTCTTCCTTGTTGCATCTTGTTATTTTCTATCTTTTTTATTTTCCTTAGTTGTTTAATAAAGGCCAAGGTAGGTTGATTATGATGGAAAATGTAAAACGTGCTTTGTAACTAATGCATTGCATGAGGACATTACAATAGTTAAGTGTAGGGGATTTGATAGGTGTGAAAACACCCATCCTTTTTACCACTTAATTACAATAATAACCGAGCCAAAACGTGTATTTTATGTCATTTATGTCGGAATTATGCGTGGTTTGTGTTTTTGTTGTGATTTAGGACGAAAAAGTGAAAAGTGGAGAAAACACGGCATTCAAGGGCTTTTATCGAAGAAAAAGACGAAAGATGAAGTCGAAAGATCAAGAGTGGAAAAAAGAACGGAAGTCCAAGACCAATTCTGAAGATTTATCGAAGAATAAGTCAAAAGACGGAAGTTTACTAAAAGCCGAAGAACTCAAGTCTTATTTATGAAGAAATTAGAAGACGAGTTTAATTAATCCCGAGACAAAGGCGATAAAGTCGAAGAACTTAAAAGACGAGAAGACGTGAAGAAAGAAAGAAAGAGGAGGCAACACATGCACCTCCCCATTTCCTATAAATACCCTCCTAAACTCATTTAGGAGGGTTGGTTAGTTTTAGTTTAGCTTAGTTTTTCCTTCATTTTTGTAGGTGATTCTAGAGAGAGAAAGTGACAGTTTCTCTCACTAGGATCCCAAACTTTTATCTTCCTTTCTTGTTTTTAATCAAGCCTTTACCTTTGATAATTTAATTCTTGTTTTAAGCTTAATCTTATTCTACCTTTCTTAGTTTTTCTATTTGATCTCAAATCTGATTTCTTTTCTTTACACGAATTTGTTTAAGTTTTATGTTTGATTTATGAAAAGGTTTGTCTTTTGTTTAATCTAAGTTTCCTACGAATCAAGCTTTGAGCTTGACATGCTTATTGGCTTAATTTGTGTCTAGCTTATTGTTTTTAAGTTTTCTTAAAAAGTTTTAGTCTTTTTACAAAGTTTATTTATTTTGTGTCGTGAAAGATTTTGAATTTTAGCTTATCGTGTTCACCTTATTCTCGTTTATCTAGTTTCGGTACATGCTTGTTAGTCTTAGCTTATTAAACTTGTGCTTATTGCCAAATTCATTTCCATCGCAATATTGGGGAGTTACACATTCCGCCGGGCAGCTTTTGTTCCATCGCAATAACCCTTGTGGGTTCTACTTTGCGATGGATTATGTTTTCATCCCCCTATTCCGATCGTGATTCCGATCGCACATTGCGATCTGGATTGCGACGGGGTTTAGGTTTGTATTGCGACGGAATGCTGTCCAATTTTGGACAGCCATATTCCGATAGCTTGCATTCCGATGCTTTTATTTTTCCATATTCCGATAGATTCCATCTCAATCATTCCGACGGGTACACTTTCCGATAGGTATTCCGATGGAATGGTGACAGTATTCCGACGGCGTACATCCAGATCGATATTCCGATCTGGATTCCGATAAGTGTATTCCGATGGAGTTGGTTTTGTTTTAATTTCTTGTTTTAGCTTTATTTTAAGTTCGAATTATTTTAAGTTTTCATTTTTATTTAGTTGTCAATTTACTTTTCGTTAAGCTTTAATTTTATGTCATTTAAATTCTCGTCACTTACTTTTAACGTTTTAAATTTCGCATCGTTTTACGTTTCAACTAGTTGTAGTCTTAATTACTCATCCTTTATTTTTAAGTCTTGCACATTTATTTTACCAAAACCAAAAAATATTATTTTCACCAAGAACAACTAATCTCACACAATTGACCAGAGATCAATTCGAAAAGATACCGAGAACTTAATCCGAACCCTAGCAAAAAAGCTCTGTATGAGTCCTAAAAAGAAGTTAAGTTCTCCCATCATACTTATTTCAAACTCATCATGCATGATTTTGGAAAAGTCATCACACAATTCTTGACAAGTTGAGCCAAATATAATGTCATCAACATATATTTGCACGATTATGAGGTGAGAACCTTTCTTCTTTATAAAGAGCGTGTTGTCTACCATCCCCATGGTATACTCATGTTTAACAAGAAACGATTTAAGTCTATCATGCCAACGTTTGGGTGCTTGTTTAAGACCATAAAGTGCCTTCTTAAGCTTGTAAACATGATCTGGTTTCTCAAAATCAATGAAGCCGGGAGGTTGAGCCATATATGCCTCCTCACTGATCAAACTGTTAAGAAACACACTCTTTACATCCATTTGTTAAAGCTTAAAGTCTAAGGCACAAGCGTAGGCTAAAAGGATTCTAATGGATTCTAATCTTGCTACTGGTGCATATGTCTCGTCATAATCAATCCCTTCTTGTTGATTATAGCCTTGAGCTACAAGTCTAGCTTTGTTACGAGACACAACACCATTCTCATCTAGCTTATTCCTATATACCCATTTGGTTCCTATAATGGTAGAACTTCTAGGTAGAGGAACAAGTTCCCAAACATCATTAGCAACGAATTGATTCAATTCTTCTTGCATCGCAATAACCCAACTCTCATCCGTCAAAGCTTCTTTAACATTCTTTGGTTCAATCAAGGAGACGAAACAAAGGAAGTTGCTTTGGTTTTGGACTTGAGATCTTAGGGTCCTTTGATTTAAGTCACCAATGATATCATTGAGAGTATGATCCTTAGACTCCTTAATGTTTACATCCTTTTCAACACTAAGGTCTTCAACTCCTATTTTTCTAACCTCTTTGGCTTTAACTACTTCTACTTCATCCAAGTCATCATCAACCAATGGTGGTGTCTTGGGTAAAGGAGGGGTTTCATCAAAAGTCACGTTAAGTGATTCTTCAATTACGCCCGAGGTTCTATTGAGGACTATGTAGGCTTTGCTAGTTTGGGAATAACCTAAAAAGATACCTTCGTAAGACTTTGGGTCGAACTTGGTAAGGTAGTCTTTGGTGTTGAGGATAAAGCACTTGCTTCCAAATACCCTAAAGTATTCCAATGAGGGTTTCTTACCTTTAAGAATCTCATAGGGGGTCTTTCCTAGGAAAGGTCGAATAAGAATTCGGTTGAGAATATAAGTCGATGTGTACACGACATTGCACCAAAACTTTTGAGGCAAAGATTGCTCGTTTAACATCGTCCTACTCATCTCTTGGATGGTCCTATTCTTCCTTTCAACTACCCTATTTGATTGTGGAGTGCGAGGAGCCGAGAAGTTATGGGTAATACCATGAGCTTCACAAAAGGCACCAAATTGCACTTCATTATCAAATTCCCTACCATGATCTGTTCTAATAGAGACAATTGGACGTCCTAGTTTATTTTGATTTCTTCGACTAAAGAATTCGAAATGATCGAAAGCTTCATTCTTTGATGCCAAAAATCTAGTCCAAGTGAATCTAGAGTAGTCGTCAACTATAACTATGGTATAAAGGTTACCTCCATAACTTCTTATGGCGGAATGTCCAAAGAGATCCATATGTAGGAGTTTTAAGCACCGAGAGGTTGAAACCAAATTCTTGGCTTTGTGACTTGAGTGAACTTGCTTTCCAACTTTGCAAGCGTCACAAAAGTGACTATCAAACTTCATCTTAGGGAGGTGTCTTACCAACTCCTTAGAGACTAAAGATTGAATTAAACGCATATTAGCGTGACCTAATCTCCTATGCCAAAGAGTAGAACTATCATCTATAGTCGCAAGACATATGTTGTCTTTTGACTTCTTATTGACCTTCATGACATAAAGCCCATGCTTTCTAACACCTTTTCCAATGACCTTTCCATCTTTTATGATTTCACTGTCATGTTCCGAAAAGATGACCTTACACTTATTGTCACTAATTTGACCTATGCTTAAAAGGTTAAACCCTAAATTATCTACGTGCTCAACATTTTCAATGGTCATGGAGTCAAGAGAAACCGTACCTTTGCCAATGATATTACCACGTAGACTACTAGCGAATGTGACGTTACCTCCATCATATGCTTTGTAGCGCGAGAACAAACTTCGATTACCCGTCATGTGTTTAGAACAACCACTATCCTTAATCCACGCGTCGGGTTCCAAATCAATTCCCAATCATATCTAGGTAAAAACACACACAATCAAACATTTGGTCCCCAATATCTCATGGGTCCAAAATTGTTAGTTTCAAACATCCCTTGCATTTGGTTGGGATGCATGAATAGAGGAGGGGTTCCCCATGGGGAACAAAAGGGAGGAGGATAATAATTCATATAAGCATTTTGTTGTTCATTATTTCTCCTAGGTGTATTTGATCTTGGTTTAGAGTTGTGGTCATTCCTTCTAGGTGTTGGAGTTTTACTTCTAGGTCGTGAATTGTTTTGACTATCTCTTTTAGGTGTTGTCGTTCTACTTCTAGGCCTAGACTCATTCCAAACTCTTGGTGGAGTAGAAGATGGTCTTTATAAACTTCTATTTCCCATTAGAGGTTTACTCAAGGGCTTATAGAACTTATCAACGACATTGTCGTCAAGTATGGGTAATTTGACCTTGTTAACAATAAAATGCTTTGGTTGTTCACCTAAATTTGACTTTTCAGAAAATTCAAAATTTTCAGCAAAAACTCTTTCTGGTCGCTAGGGCGGCGGTTCCATAGTGATAAGGAACCACCCCATACAATCTGGGACCACCTACAGTAGACAATTTTTCTGAAAATCTGACTTGTTTAGGTTCACTGGTTGATGCTTCATTTGAGTTAAAACCTACACCAAGACTTTCCTTAGAATAAATTTGTTTGTTTAAAATATCATCAAGAGCACTAGTACCTTTCATGAACTTTTCCAGTTTAGTGGAGGTGCTCTTGAGATCTTCATTCTCTAATCTAAGTTTCTCACAACTTACGCAACCTAAATCAACTTCTTTATTTTTCTCAAGCTTGGCTAATTTTTCCCTAAGTTCATTGATCTCATTTTCAAGCTTAGTTTTGGTTGATTTTAAGGTTTTGTTCTTTTCTATGAATTTAAGGCTAAGTTTGTGTAAATTATCATATTGGCCTTCTAATTCAATATTATCTAAGGTGGAGATATCATTGCTATAATATTCGGTTTCGTAATGTACCTCTTTAGAAGTGTGAGCCATAAGACATTTCTCCTCTTTGGGGTTGTCATCAATATCTTCACCGCTATCGCTCCAAGAACCACTAACGAATGCCGTGTGATTCTTATCGCGTGAGGGCTTTGGACACTCACTAATGAAATGATTTGGATCACCACATCTAAAGAAATTCCTATCACCTTTTTCGTTCTTGGCAAACCGATTCTTTGAGAATGGTTTCTTGTCATTGTTGGGTTGCCTCACGTGTTGACCTCGTCTTTTGAAGAACCTCTTGAAATCTCTTACCGCCAATTCATACTCCTCGTCGTCGCTATCCGAGGAACTATCATGATCGCTTTGTGCCTTCTTGGCTTTGAGTGCAAGAGACTTCCTTTCACTCTTGGTTTTAACCAATTCTGAGTCCTTCAAAAGTATCATCTCATGAACCTTCAAGTTGCCTATGAGTTCATCGAGTGATAAAGTTGAGAGATCTTTCGATTCTTCGATCGCCGTGACTTTTGGTCTCCACATCGGATGTAAAGCCCTTAGAAACTTCCTAACATTGTTCTTGCTAGAAAAACATTCATCAAGTGCTTTTAGACTAGTAATAATAGTGTTAAATCTAGCAAAAGCACTATCAATAGTTTCTCTTCTAAGATGACAAATTGTTCATATTGTTGGACAAGAAGATCGATTATGCTTTCGTTGACTTGGCTATTACCTTGGAGGGTTACTAAAAGAGTGTTTCAAATATCTTTAGCGGTTTCACACATAAAAATCCTTTCATACTCTTTCTTAGGTAAAGCATTATAAATCACCATTTTAGCCTCATTATTTTTCGAAAGTTTCTTTTTAGTATCGTCATTAGTTTTGTCAAAAGTGACCAATTCCTTTATTTTAGAAACTTCATTAAATTTATAAGGTAAAAAATCACCATTGGTAATAACATACCAAAGATCTAAATCTTTTGATTTCACATAAGTCTCAAATCTATTTTTCCAATAAATAAAACTATCGGTTTCAAAAAGTGGTGGTCTTTGCATAGATTGCCCTTCTAGGTACTTGTTAGAATCCATAGACCGATTCAAGTTTTAAAATATAATATACTTTAAAAATACTTGAGCAACCCGCTCTGATACCAATTGTACAAACTAGAGGGGGGGGGGTTGAATAGTTTCTTATATTTACTTGTTAAAAGATGGTTTTTAAAAAATCATTTTTCTCAAAAACTTAGACTTAAGGAAATATATGAAATCTTCTTATGCACAATATGAACAATGATAGTGTAAGTAAACTAATACTAACTAAAGTGTATGCACAAAGAATAAAGAATGTAAAGAGTTAAGGGTAAAGAAATATCAAACCAAACACCAAGGATTTATAGTGGTTCGGAAACGAAGCTCACTCCTCGTTCCTACTCTACTCCTCGAGTACTCCTTACTCGAGAGTTCACTACACAACAAGATCCTTATGGTGGAGGAAACCGTACACGTTGCTTAACCAATTTCCGACTCTAAGCTAAAAGTTGAGCCCTAATCGTAGATAGAACCAATCTACACAACTATACTTAGTACATACACAACTTCCAAATAGACATAACTACTTGGATCTTCACAACTATGACACAACAACAAATGTATAAGGTTTGATCTTCAAAGGATCTTTGGTGGTGGACTCAACACTTCATAAGGACAGTGTTCTTCTCTTTGCACTTGAAGAGGAAGGGATGGATGAGATAGATTCACTTCTAAACTAGTAGTAATTAATCAAATGATCAAGGATTTGAGTGATTTAAGAAGTATGTTTGAATCTAGAAATTTATGTGCAAAAGAGGTGAAGAGAAAATCTGAGAAAGGTCCACTATTTATAGGACAAAGGGCCAACGGCTATATCTGCCCGCGGTTCCTTATCTCAGCCGGCGGTACCTTATCGATAAGGAACCGCCTAGGCACTAGGGAAACGCCAGAGTAGACTCCGCTCCTTTTTTGTCCTTTAGTGGTGAAGGTCTTATCTGATTATAAAATATCCTGAAAGAATATTCCAAATAAAAAAAGAATATGCCATTTTCAAATTTTCAAATATTTAATTTAATAAAACATTTTCTTAAAAAGAAAGTTTAATTAAAAACTTGTCACACTTAATAAAAGGTGAGTTTTAAGAAAAGATTAAATCACTTGATCACTTGATTAAGGTTAGTACTTTTTTATTCATACCTTAAGTGAAAATGGGTAAAATGAAAAATACTTGAACTCAAGAATTCGTTTTTCGTTGTTTTCGTAAATGCTTGTTTTTATATATTGTCGTAATCAATACTAAGCGAGATCGAAAACGCAAGTAACGTTTTTAGGCATTATTGCATTAACAATAATCAGTTGTTAATTATTTTTATAAGGGCATCTATTAGTATGATTAGTGTATCACATGGATTGTTATAAAGTTTGTTTATATTATTCATCCAAAATATTTCATATGATATCTTTTAGTATGACAATAGTACCAGGTTAAGTTAGGGCATCTACTTGTTTTGTTTAGTTCATCCATTTATATGAAGATTAAGGCATCAGTGTGTATGTTTAGGGCATCTATTTATATGTTCAAGGTAACATGTAATGATAATTAGTTATCAATTATTGTTATAATTATGGCATCTTTTAGTATGATTATGGCATCACACGAACTGTTACAACATTTTTTTGTATAGTTAGTACATCCACAATATAAAATATGTGTTACAACATCTGTTAGTATTTAGTTTGATTATATCATAATTTTATGCTATGGCGTCTTTCTGTTATGCTTTGTGCATACATCTGTATGAGCATTATTGTATCATTTTGTATGTTTAAGGCATCTATTTTTATGCTAAAGGTAATGTTAATCATAATTTAACGATTATTATTATAACAAGGGCATGTTTTAGTATGATTAAGGCATCACACGACTTTTTACAACGTTTTTTGTATAATTAATGCATCTAAAATATATGTTACGACATCTGTTAGTATGAGAAGAGCGTCATTTTAGGTTAGGGCATTTGTTTGTATGATTAGGGCATCGGTTTGTATATTCAGGGTTACGTGTAATCATACTCAATTATCGATTCTTGTTATGATAACGGCATATGTTAGTATGATTAGGGCATCACACGAATTGTTACAATGTTTGATTATATAGTTAGTGTATCCAAAATATGTGTTACGACATCTCTTAGTATCTTAGCATCTTAATATGATAAGAGCATAATGTTACATTGGGCATCTGTTTGTTTGAATTAGTGCATCTATTCGTATGAACATTAGGGCTTCATCGTGTATACTTACGACATCTATTTGTTTGTTTAAAGTAATGTGTAATCATAACCTGTTCCGATTATTGTTATCACAAATGAATCAAGTACTTTGATTATGGCATCAAACGCATTGTTACGATGTTTGTTTATATAATTAATGCATCCAAAATATGTGTTACGACATCTCTTAGTATGATAAGAGCATCATGTTAAGTTTAGGAATCAATTAGTATCTATTACTATGATTATGGCATCACACAAATAGTTATAACGTTTGTTTCTATAATTACTACATTCAAAATATGTGTTCTAACATCTTTCTAGGTATAATAGTTACAATATTACTTTTTGTAGACGGATGTCCTAAAATTTCTCAAATAGATGCACTAAAGTGCGTGCTTTTAAAAAATTTGAAATTTTTTTTTGAGAAAAAAAAATTATGCAAAAAAAAAATTTTGAAAATATTTTTTTGAGAAAAAAAATTTTAAATTTTTTTTCGATATTTTTTTTGAAAAAAATCTATTTTTATTTTATTTTTTTGGATATTAAAATTTTATATTAGATTATATAAATAAATAAAGTTTTTTTTAAGTTTACCTTAAAGTTTGAATGTTTACAAAAACTATCCTTTAACTTAGTTTTCTAAGTTTTCTATGTAGACGAGGTTTTCTCACAATCCCATTCCTATATATATATATATATAGGGGTAGGATTTAAAGAAAACAACATCTCAAAAAAAACTTAGAAAACAAATATACAGGGTACAATTTTCAATTTACGAAACTTCAAGGAAATTAACCGACTTTCTAATAATATGGTGTCTAAAACGTAAACAAACTAATAACATATTACGTTTTTTATCTAACGGATCAAAAAACACACACACTCATATAAAAAAACACACACACTCCCAAATCACACAAACTCACGCGATTGATCATCAAAACAACACGAAATCAAGATAAAATCATAATAGATCAACACACATACTACGATCTTCAAAACCCACTTAATTTCAATAGAAATGGTGAAAAATATTCAAATCGTAAGTTTTTCTAGTTTTTTTGTTGATATAAATTGTGTCTGTATCCATTTAGAAATGATGTTTTAACTATTATATATATATATATATATATATATATATATATATATATAATTTTTTGTAGCAACTCGAATAAGCCCAAGAACATTGGAGAATGGCATCAACAAGAAGTTGATGATTCAGATGTTTGTAAGTTTATTCACTTTATTTTGTAATTAATTTTTTCTTTATCTTTTTTATTTTGATTATTCATGTTTTGATATTTAGATAGTTGGTAATAATAAAAAATAGATGACAGTATAATTTAAGCAGTATCGACGATTTAGATTTACGTAATGGATGCTAAAAAGCTGATACAAAAAAAATAAAAAATTAATCTACGGGTTAGTTCGTTAAACAAAATGCATGGAATACGTTTGTTAAAAAGCACATAACCAGTTTATGTTAAAAAAATTAGGGAATCATAATCATAAAATTAGGGAATCATCTACATAGGGCGTCGGTTAACGAAAAAATTAAGGAACCGCATCGTGATTAAGAAAAGGCGCCGGTTAACACAAAATTTAGGGAATCGTAATGATAAAATATTAGGGAATCGCGTCACATACTAATTATTGTAATGATAAAATTAGGGAATCGTAATGATAAAATATTAGGGAATCGTAATGATAAAATTTAGGGAATCATAATAGTCTAAATTATAGAATCAGTTCACACATATAGATAGGGCGTCGGTTAACAAAAAATTAGGGAACCACATCGTGATTAAGAAAGGACGTCAGTTAACACAAAGTTTAGGGAATCGTAATGACAAAATATTAGGGAATCGCGTCACATACTAAATTTTGTAATGATAAAATTAGGGAATCGTAATGATAAAATATTAGGGAATCGTAATGATAAAATTTAGGGAATCATAATGATAAAATAGGCTTGACAAGGACATCAAGGTCAACTATTTCTGGATCTGTAGTACAACGGGTTATGGAGACTTCCATGCTGAGAATGCAAGAGAGATGGTGTTCGATATCTGCTATATGGTATTTAACCTGAGATTATCAGCTTACCTCATAGAAAATATGAAAAATCTTGTTGTTCAGTGAACTCAAAGAAATTTAATAGTGGCGAAGGTAAATTTTTTGGCATACATAATTACATATAACTACTTCTCGCTCTAAGCTTTATGTGATTACATTAGTGTACAGGACTATTTAATATGAGTTTCAGGTTGTCGTAACTGAGGTAAGCTACTTTGAACTGCTTAGATTAGATTAGTAGTTCTCATTATGCACTTATTGTTTATTGAGATTTGCTACTTTTAGAACGACATAATTACATAAAAAGAAATAAGTAGATAATTGGTTTTAATATGCATTCCCAAACACCCATGAAAATGTTTGATTTGAGTAACATGTTAATGAATTCATAGGTGTACATGTAAAACTAATGTTGCTCAGGTATCATCACTAACAGTGATTCGTAAACCATCAAACTTTAGCCATCAGATTAGGTACGGATGTCCCATGGGGCATGTGTAAGCAATACGATGCACTCGGTCTCGTTCATTTATTCAACTAACATAAAAAAACTCCATATTTATGTTTCTGGAAGGTTTTCAAAAACCAGAAAGGGCTGCCAATTAAAATTCTTACTTACTGATATACGACTACATGTCTTACTTATTTCCGTAGCTGCATACGAACCACCCACGTATATCAGTAGGCATCTTAGATTCAGTCACTTGACCCGGTTTGTTTGTTTTCAAGGTTGTTATCGTGTTAGAATTGACAACGAACTTTTAGAAAACATACAGGTACTAGTTCTGTTGTTTGAGTGTTGATAGTTCTATATTCACTCTTTGATTATAATCATGAATTCAACCATTGGCGTAATGGAAATGTCTTTGAAATTATGATAGCGAAAATGAATTAATATGATTTCTGCCATATACAAGCTTCAAGATCTGCAATCCATCCATAATACATCAGTAGATTCACATTTATACAACTTTTCTTAGTGCTGGAAAATGACACGAATAAAACAACATGTCAGTATAACAAAAATAACAGTTGTTTGTTCGATAATAGCATAATGAAATTATTTTAGTCATATGTTTGTTTGGTTATTTGTTTAGTGCATAAGGGTATCATGAAACAAAAGCATATATTTAAGACTCATATCAAGTTCGAGCTAATAAGCCTAGGACAATCTAGTCAAGCTCAAGCTCAAGTCTATATTAGCTTCACTGATTTGCAGTTATGTTTCTACTAAGTTAAGTAGGATCTAAATTTTTATCCATACCCAAAAAATTACTTGTTTTGTTAAGGAAGAAAAATGGATTATCTCATGATCATTTAATGATCTTAGCTACAACAAATATCATAACAATAACTTGCTTTATGGAGGTGTCGATCGGATCTATTTGTCTATGTGTATCGAAACGTGCGTTGTTGTTTGATATGTATTGCTATAAAAAGAATTAAATCAAGTTCGAGATTAGTATAGGACCATTTAGTCAAGCTCGAGTCTAGCTTAGCTTGGATGATTTGCAACTCTATTTCCTTCCATTTAACAGGTTCTAACAATTTGTTTTATGTATTACTACACAAAAAAGTTTAGGAGTTAAAATATGTCAGTTATGTATAATGTGTCGTGTGAATACTAAGACTTGTAGTTCTGCAATCTTCATTTTTATTAAGTTTTGTTTAACTTTTGACTTATTTTTTGTAAAAACAAGGCCAATTCAAGTGTGTGCCGTTATCGGGACTTGCTGCAAGATTCTTATGACATAAGCATTTTACATGTCAAAACGAGGCCAATTCAAGTGTGGTTTTTAATAATCTGTTCGGTTGGGTCCAGAATTAGAATTCTCAAAACTGGAATAATATTTGAGTAATAGGTCATGCACATTGTTATAGGCGTGTTATAGTCTAATAATAAGAAAATTATGGTTCGAGCACAAGTTGTCCCATTTATTATATCTCGCTAAACATATTACATGTTTGAAACCAGCCTGTTTTGACCCGTAACCAAACTTGCCCATGTTAATGTTGAGTTTTTTTATACAGCAAGGAGTCGATCAGAGATCAGGTTTTTCGCAAGTAAGTTAAAAGTAGTGCAGACGTTGATTCAAGCAAGACCATAAATCTCATAGGTTCCTCACAAGTAAGTTAGAAGGTATCCCATCACATTTTCTTGTATTTGTAGACATTGCTTTATGTTCGATTGTAAGGGCAACCATTATTGTTTTCCTAAATGGGTAGGATGATATTGACGCTTCAGTCCAATTAACTGGGTAAGATGATACAACCATTATTGTATTTGTCAGCTGCTAATCCGGATGTTGCTATGAAGGTAAGGCATTACTTGTTTTTTTAAAGCAGTCACTATCATCATCAGGGTCACCTACCTTTATTTTCTTGAACAAGCAAGGTATATTAATGCAAATAAATTTTCATGTTCCTTGAATAGGAAATTTTAGTTCTTATTTTGTTTATTGCAAGACTATTATCACATTGCTACTCTCTGTTATACACTAAGAATGTGATAATTGAATATATTAATTTTAGGAAACTAGTCTCTGAATTGGGACGCTTCAAGCACCACGTTTGTGCATAAATAGTTGAGTCAACAGATGCTTACATCTTTGCTGGTCCTATATTCAACGACCCCACGTCTGTAGGCTACTCTCTTCTTCTCAAGAAAGATAAGGTGTTTATCGTGCAACCTGATGAAGCCGATTATATTGAAGGAAATACCATGCCATCCATTCTTACATAATGCATCGGAGTTTTTGAAGAAAGGGAAAATGCATGTTAGAAGATCATCTGCTGTTCTGGACAAATCGAACCAAGCACTATAGTTTACTTCTACATTTGGTTTGTTATGTAAGAATTGAAAAATGTAATAGAGATTTGTTAAGATAATAATGAATGTAACTTGTAAGGTATCCTATTTATATCTTATGAGCATTAAATGTTTGAAATTGACTAAAATATTTTAGTTTGAGCAGGAAATTTTGTTATTATGTCTCTTGTTATAACCAGATATACTTTACTATTTTTTAGTTTTTTTTTACTATTTGGGCTATTTTATTGGTTTAAATACACCACACCAAATATTTACAACCATCAATTGAATTTTTATCAGGCTTTATAATCGTCAACATACTTTTTCTGACTGAGTTTACATATTTGGATATGAAAGGCAACAGTTTTTACAGGATTTTCGTAAAATGGAGTTCCAACATAGCACATAATATTTTTTAACAAGTTTTTCTAGTATTATATGTATATTAACCAAGTTTTTTAGTTTTGTATTTGTAGAAGTATTCGTTACAATAACTGACATGATAGTAACATAGCCATAGTAAACTGGTATATTAGCCGATAATGGATACAACAACTTACATGAATTATCATACGATGTCATGAGATCGACAACCATCAATTGAGAATTTAGCTACTGACATCTTATTTTAAGATAAACTAGTACTAACTATAACTATGTTCACAACACTACTAAATCGCCACTACACATCAACTCATATTAGGGCATCACATTGGTTACTAACAGGTGGTGCAACTTTCTGCTTAACAATAATTTCCTATTCTTCGGTGGCACTGTTATCTTCATTTCCTGCAAATGTTTGCACATGCATTGATGTAACAACAAAAATGATCACAGTTAGCAAAATCATCAAAACATTCACCACATCCCATGTTAAAGTTTATGCATAATAACAAGACATAAAGCCACGTTTTACCAATTAATGAAGTTATGTTGGATTACTTGCAAAACTAATAGGGTATTTTAGATTGTATTTAGGGGATGATTATATAATTATTGCCTTTACAAAAAAAATATACTCATAACATTATTTAAGAAATCCATTTGAAAAATTATGAGAAAGCAGGTTGGCTCCTGCATTTTGGATACAATATCCATAAACCGCATAAATTACTTTGGAAACACAATCATGTACATCCCTCAAGGCATAGACTAAAGTTATACTTATAGGGCATGAGCGAGCATATTATCTGGGCATCACATTTATAGAATCTTATGCAGGCAGTTTGTCAAACACTTGGTGTGCAAAACCCTAACTAAACAACAATTAGTACACATAAACGACAGCACACACATTATCATCGTTATATTCAATATTAATTACGTAATTAACAAAAAATATGTTAATAAACTTACTTCAAATAAATGGAAAGATATGATTTCGTTAGTGTTACAAAATCAACGTTAATGTCCCATAGACGATCTCCATCTCCGTTCAGGACGCCGGAGATGATCTCCATCGCCGTTCAGGACGCTGGAGATGATCTTCATCGTCGTTCAGGTCGCCGTCCCGGATGAACTTCATCGCCGAAGATGATCTCCATACTCTTTCTGTCACCGGGGGTGATCTTCATCGTTGGATGAGCAAAAAAAGGTGGGTCGTGGTGGTCAACGGTGGCTCATGGAGGTTGTGGTGGATATGGTGGACGTGGGAGAGAAATACGCTAACAGAAAAAGAATAAAACGAAAAGTGGTATAAAAGTTTGAAAAGTGTAAGATTTACCCATAAAGATTTATAAATTACAATTCGACCCCCTGTAGTTTTGTTGCGAAAAAAAGAAGGAGAATTTGTATTGTTTTCTATGTTTTCTACCAAAGAAAGGTTTTCTAATGATCCCATCTCTCTCTCTCTCTCTCTCTCTCTCTCTCTCTATATATATATATATATATATATATATATATATATATATATATATATATATATATATATATATATATATATATATATATATATATATATATATATATATATATATATATATATATATATATATATATATATATATATATATCGTTTTACCTCCGTTTTTAACTTATGATTTACCAAATTTAACGTATGACAAGTTATCATATTTACATTGACTATTTGACTTTCAAATTGACACGACATATTTTTATGTCTCGAGTTATAGCTCAATTGCATGACTATTTTTCAACTAAAATATCTATTATTTTACAACCAAAACCGTTAACGAAGCCGCAATGTCCTCTACAGAAGCCGAGTACGTCGCTGATGCAGATGCTTCTGTGGAAGCTATCTGTATTATAAAATTTATTGATGACTTGGAGGAGTCATGTCATCGAATAAAGACCCTATGGAAATGTTACGCGACAATTCTGCTACCATTTCGATTGCCGATGATATTGGAATCATGCGGTGATCAATACATTATCAAAGGATATGTCACTATATTCGAGAGGTTATCAAATATTGAGAAATTATCCGTAACAAAGTTCACACAGATGACAACGTTGATGATCTGTTTACAATGTCGTTGAATAAGCACTGCGAGCCTTCTTTGTCTATTGGCGTTCGTAGAACTAGAAGTCTCATGTAAATCCGTGATAATTTTATTTTATGTTATTAGTATTTGGATAAGGGATGTTAAAACGATTGTTATTTATTAATGGATTAATTTTTCTAGGATATATTGTTTTTATTTCTTAATAATCGTGTCATATATTTGTATGTTTAACCCATGAACGTAATATTTAAAATTTGTCCATTGTCGGTTAACTATGTAAGTATTGTTAAGTTAAGACAAACATGAGGGTTGATTATATTATGGTGAATTCAAAAAGATGATTGTTCCAGACTCATACGTTATTCAACGTGGTTGAATAATTGGATTACCTCGCAAAGTGAAAATCTACTTTATGGATCAACGTCATTAAGTAGTTACACGTATCATAGGTATTACTAGTCCTTAGAATTGAGATGCAAACAGATATTTGCACAGATGGATAGCATTTCTTGATTTAGCATAGCGATGTGCCTGTAATAAGGTAAGTTATAAAACATACTTTCAAAAATGTCTTTGACATGTGTGAAAGGTACTTGTAGTCAAAATAGGATTTTGTTTCTCCACTAGTAAGGGAGTATGATACATATTAGGCTCTTCGTAGGGTTGATTAGATGAGTGCATGATCGTTCCCAAATAGTAGTAAAGATGATTCTTTTACATTTGGTAATCATGATCAATACAGAAACAATATTCATAATCTTTAATTATGAAATGACATTTGATCCATATTCGTATTAACAAGTATAAAAAACAAAAGGGATGCAACAACTTATACCATAAGGTCGAGATGTTTAATGAAGCCATACTTAGGTACTTTTGGGAGCATTGATGATGTTGCTATACTACTCGTCAAGGTAGTATAAATTATACTATGATGGAGACTTTCGCAAGTTGGAGCTGTTGGGATGTGTGTAAGTCACAATAATAGTTATACGACTAGTAGTATGTGAGCTTACAGGGCCACACACATATACATTGATATTAAGGTTTATTAAATCTATATAATAAATATTTATATTATATTTATTGTATTTATTTAATTTATTGAGACTTGAACATTTAACGATCGTTAGTTATAAATTAAAAGGTTTAATAGTTAACTAATTATAAGGGTTTCTAAATTAAAGGTAATAAATGTAATTATTATAGAATGTTCTAGAAAGCCAAAAAATTCAATCCAAGGGGTGTTTGGATTGCTATAGTAGCCGACCTAAGGGGATAAACAAAAGGGAAATCCTTTTTTGTTTTAGGAAATACTTTTAGGAGTAGTTATCTTGATAGATATAAGCACCTATATAATGATGGGTCCTTTACCTCATTATGATACTATTCCTAAACCCCTAAAAACTAACAAAGAAAATCCGATGCACCCCTAAAGGAGTTCCAAATTTCGTAACCCTAAACTTGGGTTCTTGTGTTCTTGTTCAAGTTCTTGGTGAGATCTAGCAATCCAGTTTGATCGTGTAGGTGTAGTGTGGACATACGTAGCGAATACCTACTCTTGGTATTTAGTTTTGGGTTTGATTTGTGTAAGGTTACACGTAAGGTTTAGTATTCCCAAGTTGTTTGTGTGATGTTTTCCTTGATTGAGTTCAAGAATGTAACTTCATCTTCTTCCTTTTTAATGTTAATTACTTGTGCATGCTAGATTCAATATTTGTGTTGCGTTTCTCTTAACGATTATGTTTGTATAATTGTATGTAACGTTAAATTCTAACACATTGTAGTTAAGAACTTAAGATAATTTTAAGCTCTTGAAAGATTAATTAAAGTTCTTATTTTTTTTGTCTTTATCTAAAATTATATGTAAGAAGAAGATATGTACTCACTTACACTTATTTAGACTTAGCATACATACTCAAATAAGCAGAGATTGTTGGGCCAATTGAGTGTCCAATTATCTCTGCTTAGATTTAAGCAGAAATTAGGCTAATTATTGAAGACTCGTTGATGATCTATTAATGAGTGAACAAATGACTCGCTGAAGTACATTCTCAACGAGAAACCTTAACTCGACAAACATTGATAAGGAATTCGAATATCACTTGAAGACATACTCGTCATGTGAGGTGGAAACACCTAATATGTAGATTGAATAAGATAAGGTTTCAAATGAGTCGTGGGTAGAAATACCCTGATGAACTTCATTACTATTTTAGATAAACAAACTAAGCAAAGCTCTTGTATTTTAGAGTGTTTAGCGAGAAAATTCGATAAAGAAAAATGACACGATAAAAGAGTCTTTTGAATTAAAGTACGACCTAATACGATTTAATGAAAATAGTGAACATTTGATCCATCCCCGATATACTAAAGTATGGCCTAATACGATTTGGTGAGCATCGGGAAGAAACCGACCGGTCCCGATCCAATCCTGACTCACCCAAAACCGACATCGTGGAAAAATCAAACCGAATCCCTATCGACCCGATTTAATCCCGAGTCCCGAACCGAACCGAGTTATGCCCGAGTTAATCCCGATTTGTGTAGTTTTTTTTGTGCGATCCCGATTTGATCCCGAGTCCCGACATCGTGGAAAATCCATCCCGAGTCCCGACCCGAGTAAGGTCGGTTTGTGTCGGTCGGTGTCGGTTTCGGTCGGTTTGAGTCAATTTTTGTCGTCGGTCGGTCGGTTTTGCTCACCCCTAGGTGGGATGTTTTCAAGAATGGACATGCATTAAATGGAGTCGTTCTCCTCCATTAGATTCTTGGCACGCCCCCAACTACCCACTAAGCTAGGGGTTAACCTCGTACCACTATAAATAGAGAATGTTCGTGGAAGTAAATGTTATCGCTTTAATTGTTGCCGTTATTATAGTGCATTTACTCCTTTGTGGTACTTACAAAGTAATCAACTAGCGAGTTTATACAAGTTCGGTTGTGAACTTGATATTTTTTCAAGTTTAATTGTTCTAAGAGTAATCTTACTTGTCATTTAACAATTGTGATCCATAACATTTTATAATATTTTGATTTTTAGTCAATAAAATACTACACGTTTTAAAAATTATTAATTGTGTTGCATGTAAGTTTATCACTTGTCATATACTTTATTTATTTATTTCATCATAAGAAATGGCACGCTGAAAGATAGGCGGAGGGAAGGGGTGATTAGGATGTGCCCTCTCACCCCTCTCAACCAACCTACAAAACCAAAGTTTTTCGTATTAAGCTACACATGTTTTTAGAATATTCACTGAAAAGGGTGTGTTGGGCCCCTCCTAATTCATTCGAAAAACTTTGTTATCCTAAGTCGTGTTTATGGTTTTTTTTATGTGTTTGTGTCTTTTATTTTGATGCATCAATATATTTGTTTGTGCTTTGCCTTTTTATCTAACGTTTTCGCTTTTGCAGGTGAGACTAGAGGTAGAACCCTGTATATATCTTTGTTTACTCTTTAGCATATACTATAGAAGGTAATCTATATACACAACTATGTCTTGTACTTGATTTATCCTATGGTAATACTTTAAGTAGTTATAAGTGACGAGTAAACACTAATCTGTTTAGTACCTGATATTAATCTGCTTTTGTTCTTTTTTTTCTTTCTAAAAGTGTTACTCCGTATATCAAATCATAAATAGATATCTAAAATAAAGTTTAGTTTTTACGCATAATCTTTTCCAAATATAAAAAGTTGAAAGAAAACCGTATAAAATTACATAACTCTTCTTTTTAGTTTTTTAGTTCACTGAATGCTTGACATGCGATGTTTTCGGCTTGTTTATGTTTCTAGCATGATCTTCTATAACACGACATATTTTGTTCGTATATATACGGTGTTTGTTGTTAGCATTAATTTAACAACAAAGTTCGGCCCCTTAACGTTAATTCGTGGCTCCGCCCCTGTGCTGAAGCCGTTTATCCTGGAGACATGGATGCTGTTCACAAGTCACAACTTCTGTGAACCTCCCAATTACGGAGTAATAACATTTTGATAACTGATCGATATGAACATACCAAAACACATGTTTTTAATACGACTTGAACTGATAAATGCAAATAATTGCTTGTTGCAGCATGCCAACATAAATGAATGTTTGGCATAGAAACTTCATCTCTGAGGTGCACAAAGATCATCAGCTTATTGGAACATCAATTGATGCAAGGCACACAAAGTTGATCAACTTCACGAGTTACACAACCAAAGTTATAACGAGTCATGTACCATGATACCGTTTACTCCTTACCTATCCATTTCTTAAAGTACTCGATAAGGCCTTCTCTTGGAGGTAAAATTTCCTTAACAACTTTACAGTTGATAAAGTTTTCGGCCCATTTAACTAATTTTGGAAACTTTTCCTCTGTGATGAGCTTTACTCCAGTTACTTCTTCCAATGCTCCAACCCAATAGGCTAAAAAATCAGCAGCAATATCGACTAGGTTAATGTTGTCGCCTCCAAAGAAGTTGGTACCTTTGACTTTGAGTTCATTTTCTAGTATTTGAAGTTGCTCACAAGCTTCCGCAAGAGCCTGCTGCTCACCATTGCTGAGAAAAACTTTGATTACTGCAGGAGCTATCTGAACAATCCATAGTAATGTAGAATTAGATTCAATTTACATTAACCGGAAACAATTTTAAATCCCCAAGAAAAGAGATAACCAGAATTTATTACTAAAGCACATCATATGTGAAAAATGTCAATTGATTATCATAAAATATGTCGTCGCAAGAGAACGCAAAAATCAAACATAGTCAAGGGACATAAATAAGTTGCTATTACTAAAAGCAGTAATAATTAATACAAAAAAATATCAATTACCTTATCATCGATAAATTTAGCCCAAAATCGAGCAACAAACTTCTCATAAGGATCCTGAGGCAAAACAGGAACACCTTTCCAGACATCATCAATGTACTCAATGATCACAAGTGACTCAGATATCGGGTTTCCATTGTGCACCAACACGGGTACCTTCTTATGAACGGGATTGTACTTAAGAAGATCGGCACTCTTGTTGCTTAGATCTTCTTCAACGTTATCGTACTTTATTCCCTTCATATCCAAAGCGATTTTCACTCTGCAAACGTATAGACTTCTTGCATAGCCATACAACTTCAGTACATCCGCCATTTTCAATGAACTGGTTAAATTAGCAACACTTGTATTTAGAGTATATGGTTCCAAAATGATTTGTGTATGAGTCATATAAATAGCATAGGTAGTTGTTTAGATAGCAGGTATACGCATAATGCATGTGCACATTAGATATGTATTAACTACTTTGCACGCTGCAGGCCTGCACCAACTTCATAATATAATGTCCTCATAGAAAATCTTCTATAACAGAAAGTTACAAAAAGTTTACATTAAAAAAATGGGTTACATTTTCGAAGTCTTGTTTATATTTTAGAATATTCATTGATTACTATGCATACGAAGACCTAAATAAGAAATCTATATAATTATCTTATTTAATTTATTTGGTGAATTTTCCTTTCAAAAAAAGATTATAGAAATGTAAATACTTTGGATACTTTTTAATAATTATATGTTAAAGATTAGTCGGCTACATATGTTATTAAACGTTAAATAGTATATATACAGTATATCTGATTGGTATGATGTTTGTGGTTCGATTAACTTTAGGGCCCTTAACTTTAATATTCAGGAATCTCACTGAAATCAACTTACGGTTAAATTTTAAATCCAAGAAATTCAATTTTGTTAAACTCATTTTGCTGTTAAGCTGCAAAATGCATATTTACGTGAAAAAGAGCTGCGCATAGACAAAATAGAGAGTTTTACGTTGAATATCATCTCGATCGATTTAAGGTGAAATGAACATATTTCGCATAAAATCCGTCCTGGAGTCTTTGGAATCTATCTTTGATCCCTCTTTAAAGCTCCTAAAAGCATTATATCATACATCGAGGAAAGGTATGACCCTCCTCAACTAGTCGTGGTCTTGTGTAGGTAGTCTCCAAGCTTCTAAATTGTCTATGTTAACGAAGTGGTGGTGGCATTTTCACCATGAGCCTAATTCCTGATGGAGGAATGTGATCACTTCAATTTATCGTGAGTTCGTGACAAGGGTCACATTGAGCCACTCTCAACCTCTAAACAGGTACTTTTATGACAATAGAACAGGATGTGTGAAATCCGGGTTAGTATTTGTAGCTAGAAATAACTAGAAAGGGATTAATGCTCACGGGCACTGTACCCGCTCGCGTGTAGGCTATCCTAGGTAAGTCCACGTTGAACACAAGGAACAAATATCTCAATTGTTTAAAGGAAATAAAAGCCAATATACTATGAAAGCAGATTAAACTGGGTGGCATTTTAGATATGAGAGATCGTAAGATTTTGAGAAGTAAATTAAACTAGAAGACAACTAAATGACAATAATTTAAATGGAAGTATCAATCAAAAAGAGTAAAAGTGTGTTTACCTAGTTGATCAGCATGATTCATTAATCGTGTGTCCCAATCAGTAACCTAGCTAGTGACTATAAAGTAGTACTCGTATGGACTTAGTTTTGATCGCTAAAATACCTACACATGTCTACTAGCCTTCTAACTTGATGATTCATGTAAATTATATAGCTAATACACATTCATTAAGATCTCCAACTAACTATTGTGACTTGTTTGGTAAGAGATCTGGGTATGGTTGAGTCGTGGAGGTTAAGTCGTAGGTAAAAAGTACTGTCACGTCAGTTTTTTCTCACATAACACCAAAACTTCCCATAACCTCACAACCCCTCCCTGATTAACACCAACATTCCCGGTTTAGCGTGACCCCACCACTTTTTATTTTATTTTTAAATTCAACTATTTATTTTAAACTAAAACACATTTCATTCATAATAAAAATACAAATACAAATTTTTTAAAAAAATACACGGAAAAAATAATTACAACTTAAAAAAAATAACAATAATTTATAAACATAAATGACTAAGGTTCCACAAACGCTCAACTAGATCACGTCGAAGGTCATCGTGAATTTTCCTTTCCCGAAGTTGCTTGTTTTTCCTTTTATGTGTCTCACACCGTTCTAACAAAGTACGTTCGATATTAGCTTGAGGCGGAGCGTACATAATGTCGTATTCACTAATGTCGTACTTTTGGTCTTCCACTATCATGTTATGTAGTATAATGCCACAATACATGATTCTTTTAAGCGTGCTGACTTGGTAACTTTGTGCTGGTTGTTGAATAATCCCCCATCGACCTTGTAATACCCCGAACGCTCACTCATTATCTTTTCTTACACTTTCTTTAACTCTTTTAAATTTTATTTTCTTTTCATACGTTGCAATTGTATACGACTTAACAAACGAAGCCCATTGTGGATAAATTTCGTCTGCAAAATAATACCCTTACTTGTATGTTTTACCGTTTACAACAAATTCAATATCTGGAGCCTCGTCCAAAAGAAGCTTATCAAATAACGGTGAGAACAATATAAAACATTAAGGTCGTTATTTTCCCCCGGCACACCAAAATAAGCATGCCATATCCGTGACTGTTGGTCTACAACAGACCCGAGCATAAGCGTTTGGTTTTTTTGTCACGCCTTTTAAATTGACCATGTAAGGATTTAGGACAATTTTTCCATTCCCATGCATACAATCTATGCTCCCAAGCATACCCGGGAGATTATGTTTCCTATTGTGCAAATCATAAATAGGCTCTACATCATCAGGAGTAGGCGTTCTAAGATACTTTTCTACATACAACACGTAAATGCATTTGGTAAAGTTCCATAAGCATTCACGTGAACAACGTTCGGCTACTTGCAAGTATTCATCTAGTAAACGAGTGTTGTACCATACGCCATTTGGCGTATAGCCGATGTGCATTTCATAGTGGCGCTAAAACCTAAACGACAAGCTGCATCACAACGTTGTTTAAAGAAATAGAAATAGGGGCAGTGGTTGAGCGTTGTAACTAGTTATATCATGAACTATTTTTCTAAAAAGGTAGAACTCATACGATACCTTCGTCGAAATCGATCCTCTGGATACTTCGACGGAGTTTTAAGGTCACCAAAGTAATCGGGCATAAGTTTTTTTTCCGCAGCTTCTCGTTCACGTGGTATGTATGTTCTAACACGAGCATCGGAATTAACCCTAATTTTTTGCTCTTCATCATCTAACATCTCGATTTGTTCCCAATATTCAAGATATCGGGCATAATCTTCGATATCATCTTGATCATAGCTTCGTAAATAACAGACAAATCGGAACCTTCGGCATTCATATTAATAAAATAGTGTGTGAATTTTATAAAATGGTATGTATTTGTGTGAATTATAGTGAAAATATGTGATAAACCGGGGGTATTTAACCCATCCATACGGTAAAAAAAACGAAAAAAACGTTACATAATGGCTAGTTTTTTCGAATTTTCAAAAAAAAAAAAAACATAACGCAGCCCATGGCGCGAGCCACGGTGTGGTTGGCTGCGCCATGGTGTCGCGCCGTGAACGATAACGTAGGCTGGACACAGCCAGCCCCAAACCCATAACGCTGGGCACAATATGGTTGGTGTTAAAATTATAACCTAATCTAAACAACCCATAATTGTTTAGGGGCTTATTATGTTTATTTATATGTGCAGGGGGCATTTGTGATATTGGTGTAAAGTTGCTATTGGACCAGGCCCAAGCCCACAAGTGAAGCCCAATGCCATAACGGCTCTTAGGCCTTTTAGGGTTATAATAAAGGGGAGCGTTTATTCATTGTTTGTTTCGACCATTTTGTAACTGTGTGTTTTATAAAAAGACATAACGCTCTCTCTCTCTCTCTCTCTCTCTTATAGTTTTGATCTCAAACCCTAGTTTAATCTCATCTCTTTTTATTGTTTTGATTGTAAGACTATTATCATGTAGATAATAGAGCTACACGTGATTATCACTAGTAGCTTTGTTTTTAGTTTACTTTGTCTTTTAAATCTTTGATAAATAAAGTTATTTTATGTTTGAGGTCTATCTGATAATGTTTTTCTACATGGTATTAGAGCCAGGTTATTAAAACTCGATGAAATTTTTTTAGGGTTTGGTATAAAATTGGGGTATTTTTTTGGTTTTTTTATACTTTTTTGGGAAAATCTGCTATTGAAATAACTAGATTTGTTAATATTACTGTTTGAATTAAAGTTTTGAACCGTTAATTTTTTTTGAGAAAAAATTAGGGTTTATGAGATCTGCTCTCTTATTCATTATTGTTGGTGATTGGTTCGATTGGTGGTTGTATCTCTTGTTTAAAGTGATTTTCACTAATTTTTTTCTGGAAAATTTTTTAGGGTTTCACTTTTTTCTTGGTGGTATATTCGATTGGTGGTGATTCATTCCTCTTTCGTGTTGATTCAGTGGTTTGTTTGTGGATTTGGTCACTTTCCCTAATTTATTCCTCGAAGTAATTTTTAGGGTTTGTGACAAGGAGGTTCTGTCATTATCTTAGACTAAGTGAATCTAAGAGTGACAATTCGATTGAGCTTTGGTTGAAAGCACTGTAACACCCCTGCAACTCTCTCTTTATTTGCTATCTACTATTTTGTTGTTCTTATTACCTGTTTTTGTTTTTGGGGGTTTGGTAGTCCATTTATTTATACCCTTTATTTTGGATCCTCACTTGCTGCTTGCCCTTGACCTGCCACCCTTGAGTGGTTTGGATGCCTGGGAATTTTGTTTGCAGTATTGTGAGTTTAATTTTTTGACCTATTTGACCCCTCACCATGTCTGACCATGGTGATGATGATGCTATAAGTGTAACTGACCCAGTTAAACTTATTAGTAAGCTTGACCTGAGTGATCCATTGCACTTGCACCCTCTTGACTCGGCTGTTTTAATTGTTGTCACTATGAAACTTAAGGGAACTGAAAATTATCAAGTTTGGGCTAATGCTATGTTACTTGCTTTGGAAGGTAAAAATAAAATTGGTTTCATTGATGGAACTTGTAAAAGATCTGTAACTGATGAGGTTTTTAGCAAGGCAATAGGACAGGGTCAATGCTGTTGTTTTGGGTTGGATTCTTAACTCTATATGTGAGGAACTTTTCCTTGGTTAATTTTTCTCTAAAAAGGGGCCAAACATGTTTGGAAAGAGTTAAAGGAAACATATCATAAGGTTGATGGTTCTGTCATGTTTAACTTGCACCATAAGATTAATACCTTTAAACAAAATGGTTGTAATCTGTCTGATTATTATCATAAGTTGAATGCTCTCTGGAAATAATATGATGCTATGATTGAATTGCCTGCTTGTGTTTGTTCTGCTTCTAGTGAGTTTAAAAAGCATAATCAGCTATTGAAACTTATGCAGTTTTTAATGGGTTTGGATGATTCTTATATGAGCATTAGGAGTTCTATATTGTCTAGGGAAAGTCTTCCTGATGTTAAGGGAGCTTATGCCGTCATCTCTGGTGAGGAATCTCACAGAATGGCTTCTGGCAGTAGTTCTGGGCACTCCCAAAGGGCGCAGACCTCTGCATTTTTATCAAATGGGCCCACTAGAAATAATTTTCAAAGAAATCAGAATCCTAATGCTAATATATTGAGACCCATAACCAACAACTTTAATCAGAATGGTAATCAAAACAACTTTAGACCTAACAATGGTAATGTTGGCTTTGGAAATGTTAGGCCTAATAATCAGAATGGTGTTAGACCTAATTTTGTCTCTAACTCTGATGTTATTTGTGAAAACTGTGGGTACAATGGTCACACAATTTATAGGTGTTTTAAGATCATTGGGTACCCCAGTGACTTTGTTCATGGGAAGAAAAAGGGTAGTCAAAATTTAAAGGAAAAAATGTGTCCAATAACTCTGTTGGTTCTTCTACTACTAGTCCTACTGGATTCTCTGATGAACAAATGGCAACTCTTCTCTCTCTTTTTAAAGATAACAATGGAACATGAAAGAATGTACAAGCCAATATGGCAGGTACTGTTTTTAACTCCATCAAGGTCTTTAATGAAAACTTTGATAAGTTTTATTGTTCTAACACAAGTTCTAAAATTGGCATGACTTACAATGGAAAGGTTGTTGACTCTGGGCTAACCAACATATGACTAATAGTGATAGGGAACTTGATAATGTGTTTGATATTTGTCATCTTAAAATCAAAGTTTCCCACCCAAATGGAACTGAGGCTATTATAACTAAAATTGGTAATCTTAAACTTTCTAATGGTTTGATTCTTGTTGATGTGTTGGTTATCCCTGAGTACTGTGTTACTTTGATATCTGTGCATAAGCTTGCTAAAGATAATAGAATATTTGTTGTGTTTGATGAAAACAAGTGCTTCTTTGTTAATCAGGATTTGAATCCGAAAAAGGTGTTGGGGATTGGCAAACAATATGAAGGTTTATACTATTTAGATACTGAAGGTATTAATTGTAAAAATCAAAACTATCTTGTTACCTACTCTCTGTCTCATTATGATTGGCACTGTAGACCTGGCCACCCTGCTGATCCTGCCCTTAATGTTCTTAAACAATATTTAAAAATTGATAAAGATGAGAAAAACTTTTTTTGTGAAGTTTGTGAAATAGCAAAACAAACCAGAAATCCTTTTCCTTTAAGTGATAATAAAACTAAAAACCTTGGTGATATTGTTCATTTTGACTTGTGGGGTCTGTTAGAAGTATTTAAAGTGATGGTCATATAATATACCGTTGCGAAGCTCGTGGAAAATGCTATTCAACAGTGTCGAGAGTTCTATGTCATTGTTATGTATGTAACGGGAATTAGTCCTGAACACACAAATGAGGAAGGCCTCCTATTCATGTAAGCCTTAGTATAAAAGGCATAACCATCCTCATTTGTGTGTGTCTCCCATAGTATTTTTCTCTTCTTCTTGTTTTAGAGAGAGAAAATCTCCTTAGTTTCTCTCACTAGAATCACCTACCTTGTATCTTTCTTCCTTCTTCTTCATCTAATCTAATATTCCATTCTTAGTTTTTATCTTGTTCTTCATCATCTCCATTTCTATATCCTATATAGTCGTGTGTATCATTCTTACAAGTGGTATCATTCGCCAAAGGATTCGTAGATAGCTCTTTGGTGTTGTCCGTGTTTTTTCTTGTCATCCGTGTCCTTTTGATCAATTTTTTTTTTCGTGTTTTATTGCTCTAAATGATTCGTATACCCTCAGCATAGTAGTATTCGTGATTTGGGTATTTTGGTTTGGGTTAAAACACAAATCGTTTGGCTCAAAAGTTAAGAACTTTCTTGCTTCATATTTGCGAAATTCACTGCCATTGATTCCATCGGAAAGTACAAGTAAGTACGGTTTGATCGCAATAACCAAAGGGTTTTACTTTGCGATCACAAGGATTCAGACACCTTATTCCGACGATTATTCCGATCGCTCATTGCGATCGAGAATTGCGACGGTTTTTAAGGGTTATTGAGACGTCACTCTGTCCAAATCTTATTAGCCATATTGCGATCGTGGACTCCGATAGTGTCACATTCCGATACTTGTTGCATTCCGACAGATCCTACATTCTAATAGAAGGACATTCAGATAGAAGGACATTCCGATAGAAGGATATTCCGATAGTACATTCCGACAGACATTTCGATCAACATTCTGATAGATCATTCCGATCATCATTCCGATAGAATATTCCGATGGGCATTCCGATGGAAATTTTGTTTGAGTCTTTTTTAGACTTAGCCACCATCTAGACTAGTCCCGACACATAGTTTACACGAAGATTAAAAAAAGAGTTTTTTGGCGGGAAAACCATAGTAAAATTTATTTTTTCCTAGACCATTTTTAGGACATTTAAGCTTCAATTCAAATTTTGGCAATGCGAAAAATGTTTCGACCAAAAATTTAAATTTTCGGACCAAAATTCAAATTTTTAGGCCAAATTTTTTAGGTTTTATTTTTCATTAAAAATTTAATTTTTTCAAACTTTTTCCCTACTAGTTATTGGCTATTTCTAACTCGATTTCAAAATTTAGTGTTTCAAAATTTTTACGGCTTACCGTGTTGTCGGACTGAGGAATTTTTTTGTCGGACTGGAAAATTTAGGCAAAGTTTGATTTTGTTGACATTCCAACACACGCTTTCTAAGAATTGAGATCCTGTTTTTCACAGACTTCTACTATGACTTATCAACAAGACAGTGATGCTGCGGCTTTTGAGCATCGTGATAGCCATGTACGAAAGAAGAGGAATGCTGCCCATCTCCAGTCTCAGCTTCTTATAGCACAAAAGGAAGAAGCCGGAATTCCACTTCTAGCTGAAGACTTTGATCTCATGTCATCTGCAGCAGCATATGATGAGGAAGAAGAGGTGACTACCGACTCCATCTTGATGGCTAATTCGCAACAATCATCCACATTGGTAGTTCAACCTGACAGAGCTCCTGTGTATGATTCAGACGGTTCCTCTAGGTACACCCACATCTCAATGATAATGATTTATATAATATGACTAATCAGGAGGAAGAGTATACTGAGTCACTTGAGCCTTCCACTGAGACACACATGGTTCAAACGAATAATAGCAATATTATTTCTAATGCGCCCAGTGTGGACCTTAGTGGAGATCAAGTAGCGCAACCTACAACCCTTCCTGACGAGACGCATGCGTAGTATAAATCATTATTTGATAAGCTTGCCAAGGATGTTGCTCATGCGAATGTGGTTAATAATAAGTTTAGAGAAGCAAATGCTAAATTGACCACTGAGCTTGCGAGATATAAGGAACGAGAGAAAAGTTTTGAGATTCATCATGCTAAAATCAAGGAACTTGAACAAGCTCATGCTACATCGGTTTATCAAGAAAAATGCACCACAAAGAAATTAAATGCCTTACATTTAAGTAGTGCTAAAAAGATAAGCGAATTGAATGATGAAATCACCTCTCTTAATAAACAGCTCTCAACTGAAAAATCTATCATTTCGGATTTACAAGAAGAACGAAAAAAGCTGAAAAATGATTTCAAAATTCGAGAAGATGGGCTTCTTGAGGATTTTTGCAAAGCTCAGGATAGGATTAGGGAATTAGACAACTTTTTGGTAAAACGTGGCCAAACTATGCAGACAATAAATATGCTCGCACCAAAAGTGAATGAGATAAACTACACTCGATACAAATTGGCCTTAGGTTGTCCCCTTCCTCCTAATCCAGGATATCTTAGGCAAGTTCAGGCCACTAATGAAACATTATATAATGGTAGTGTGCTCTTGTCTGATGAGCATGATCCTCCGTGCATGATTCTGAGGAAACTACTGAACTTACGGTAGAGACTCGTTTAAGAATGAAAAAACTTGATAAAGAAGTGACACCTGTTTATTATCCGAAAGTTAATCCTCCAACTATTTTTGTTCGGTCTAAAACGAGTTCTGAAATGCTTTTGCTACCAAGTGAGGAATTGTCTGATGACCCTCCGAAACCGAGTATCACACATAGGTATCTAAACGAGCTCAAAGATAATTTTATCATTCTCAAACGGGTTGTTAACGCCAAAATGACTGGAGGAAACTTTACATCACCCGTTCATGTCGAGTTACAAAAAGTGCTTCATACTGAAATCAATCTGATTATTAATCAAGTTGATGCGAGGATAGGCAATCTTGAGAACGCTTTTCTAAAAGAACTAGCCAAATTTGTTGAAGACTTTAAATCTTTGGCGAAGGAGGCTGATGAATCTCTTGATAGAATTAAAGTTTTGGAAAGCGACCTTGCATGTCTCTCGAAAGCAAGTGAAAATGGTGATTGTGTTGATAGTAACCCCGTTGCGGTAAACATCTATGTGTCAGACAATGCAACCCTCCAAAATGAGCTTGATCGTACGAAAGAGAAAATGGAGTCTTATGTCATCAAAAAGGACAACGAATTCATCGATCTTTGGAATAAATATGTCAAAAATGTGATGAATGTAAGGATGACAAACTCTCGTATGATAAAGCTTACAATGAACTGCAACAAACAATCGAACAGCTGCAAGCTCAGTTAGGAGGTGAATGTCGCGACAGTGAGCCTTCAACAAATGTTAATAAAAAAGAGTTCACAATTCTTCAACACCGATATGATTTTCTTCAGAAACATTATCATTCTCTTGAACTTTCTTTGCAAAACAAAGTTGGAAAAGTTCCTGATGACAGTAATTTACAAGTAAAACTCTCTGAATCATTTCGTGAATTGAATGAAAAGAGTAAGGATATTTCTGATCTGAAAGCTCGGCTGCAAGACAAAGACATCGCGATTGCTGAGTTGAAGAAACTTGTTGGAAAGATTGGTGGAAAAACTATGGAAGCTAAGGTTGTAAAATCAGTTGTTAGACAACCCAATGCGTACAAAGTACCAAAGCCATCTATCTTAGAGAAACCGCCTTCAAATGTTTCTAGGTTACCTCCTAATACCGATGTGCCATCGATTGTACCAAAACCAGCCATATCACCCTATGTTCCTCCATTTAGAAAACCCACTCTTGCTAAACACAACTCTGTGAATTCACCTTGCACTACTTCTAAGAGTACTCCGAAGTGTGTGACTCTTATGCCCACAAAGGAATCTAAAGGTTCAAATGACGTTGGTCAAACCAGCAACCTAGGGGATGGTAAGCAAAAAGGGAACATTCAAAAAGTAAACCATGTGTATTCAAAACCTAGTAAACCAACAACCGCTAGAGTTCAACACACACCTAATGGTAATCAACCAAAACCTAAGACCCCTTCCCAACAACCTAGGAATTGGCAATCACCAATGAGTAGTCGTGTTTTGAACATGGTGCCTGAACGGTCAGCAAACCCTAGGTACACAAGGCCTTTCGAGAATCCCAAACTCCCTGTATGCCCCACGTGCAAAAAGGGCATTCACCATGGAAACCATGCTCATTGCATTCTGCAATACCTATATGAGGTAAACTCTCGTGCCTTCACACGGAGAAAGAATGCAGAATCCCATAAGACAACAAGGAGATTCACACCTATCACAAAGAAAAGCAATGACAAGAAATCTTCAAAACGGATCAATGCAGGAACTAGTTTCTCTCCTAAGAAGTCTTATGTTGTGCAAGAGAACACTACTCCTAGATCTAGTCTCCAGTGGAAACAAACGGGTAGGATCTTCAAGGAAGTTGCTCTTAAGTGGATTCCCATCGAGAAGAGTGATGTCACCGGCTCCAGCACTAATGCGAGTGTTCTAAATGTAGAAAATGCATTTGTTACTCCTAATACTAGTATTTGTGCAAATTCTTCTTCTGTCATCGCAGGTACTTCAGCAGATTCTACATCCATTTCTTTAAAGGGTTCTAATTCTATACATTCAACTACACCTTCTTCTGCTATACAAAGGTCTATTTTGGCTTATTTTCGAAAACATTGAAAATCAAAATACAAAAATATAAAACCTATAAAAACGAAATAAAAAAAAACGAAAAAATCTTTCAAAAATACCAAAAATATTCTTCTCGACATGTCTTTCAGTTTCGATAATATGGACGTGCCTAGAAATGTCGCTCAATAACGACACGGGTGTGTACATAAAGCTTGAATGAAAGTTCGAATGTTTTCAAAACATGTCAATTCCATTTTTTCTTCTTTTTTCTTTATTTAATGATTTGCAATTACTTCAGATTGTGACTCGTGCCTCGAAGAAAGGAAAGTTTATCACGGATGATAACTTATCCTTAACAACGAGAAACTCAAATTTTCTCGGTCATGAGCTTTCAATAAAACCATTCCATGTTTTTAAGCTCATGAAAACGACTTACAGTTAAATGTCAGACTGTAACTCGAACTTCACATAAAGGAGAGTGTATCTTTAAAGATAACTTATCCTAATAACGGGTAGAGCAATCTATCTCGGGTTGAGCTTGTCACAAAACATTCAAAGTTTTGAGCTCAATATAATGGCTTATAGTCACATGTTAGACTATAACCCGGTCCCCAAAGAAAGGAAAGTCTTTGACTTATCCTCAACAACGAGAAATTAATTTTTCTCGGTCATGGGCTTATATCAAAACATTCAAAGTTTTAAGCCCATGAACACAAGGAAAATGTTCATTTATGTACATTATTCCTTAACAACGGGAAAGTAACTTTTCTCGGGTTTTTGAGCACAATTTTTCAAAGTATTTCAAAACTGTGTGCTCATATACTCCCCTCATTTTAATTGGAATTTCTTTTCGAGGGGGAGTACAAATTTTCATGCAACATTATTCTCTCCATGTTTCATCACTAGTTTCACAAAAATTTCAATGTCATGCAATTTTTGAGGGGATAATAGTGATTAAAATGTGTTATCTTAGATAAGAACTTTGATATAAGTGCTTTCTCTTCCTAATATGTGCAAAAACCTTTCCTTTTATGATGCACATATGAAGGGGGAGCGTTTTGGTGATACCAAAAAAACCTTCAAGGTGTAAACACTGATTTCATCAACACCTTGATTGCTTTTTCAACAGTTTTTTCCGGTTATGATATCTATACCCTTCAACACATTAATTCACGACGGTATTGGTGTCAAAAGGTGGTTAGGTATTCGTCCTATGATCCAACTAGAACCGGAGGGATCTTCCCAGGGACAATCCATTAGTATTTAGATGTCCTTAGGAAAGATGGAGTAGTTGAGTGTACGGGAAAAATGCCGACTAATGACTTAAGCTAGCAATGGAACAATCACAACAAGGTGCTAGTTATGACGTCTTGGTAAGCATTGAAGGGGTTGAAGAATGAAAAAGAAATGTAAGGATAAAGGGTGTAAAGAAAGAAGCCCTCCATACAACTTAGGCAGAAACCGGGTCAATACATCTATTATCAAAATCACTTTGATGATTTCTGATACTGAAGACAAAGCATCATGGACCCAGTAATGCAATGCACAACCTTTGCCAGCCTACTCAAGCTTCTCTCAAAAGAAGTTTGTTTTATTGTCACGGAGTTCAACTCATTTCTATCAACTTTCTCACTCCGAGATAGTAGATATCGAAAAGGTGGCAGTCTGCTCCAGCCTCCGATCACCAAATAAACATGCACTTATAGAGTCTAGAGCCAACGAGATTCATCAAAAATCTCATTAGGACACTTATTCCATATATAAATTGTTGTTCATCACAAGAACACATGCGATAATTTACAGAGTCCTACGCTCTATCCTTGTGATATTGCCAGAACATTCAGAGTGATACTCATTAGTATTCACAGTGATGAATGAAATCATTCCAATGTTAACATCAAACAGCATTGCGGTAGGTCATATGTAAGATTCACTTGAAATGAACATATGTTAATTGGAAAGCAACAATGGTTTGATTCTTTTGTGATTCAAACTCGTTCCAGGTCTCGACGCAATATCTTTATGAACTTGCCAGAACATTCAGAGTAATACTCCTCAGTATTTATAGTGACGAATGGAAATCCTTCTAGTGTCATCATCAAACAGCACTGCGGTAGGTGACTTGTGAGATTTCATACGAATCTAACTTGTGTCAACTGGAAAGCAACAATGGTTTGATTCTTAATTGATTCAAACTTGTTCCAAGAAATTGAATTGACGACTTAATCAGCAGAATGGAACTGCATGATTCACTCCTTACTGTGAAGTATCTTTCGATATATTCAAGTATTGAGAACGGCTACCACAACCGGAAACACTGTCAAGGAAGTTCATTGAACTTACCTAATCACAGGTACAATATTCGTACTGTATAACAGGAAACCGGAGGAATGCAAACGGTGGAGTAACCTCAAGGGTCGTAATTCAAGACCACATGCTCACGTAAAAGAAGAAGGCTCAAGAACATCTAAAGACAAAGACTTCCGCTGCTCTGATGATCCAGGGAGATTGTTAACAAGCTTTCATCTCAAATTAAAGTTTGAGTATGTGGGGAAAGACACAAGAACACAAGTTGGCAAATCATCAAGATCAAGTCAAGGCAAAGATCAAAGATCCAAGATCACAAGTCATGAACGGAACGATGAAAGAACTATCAAGACAACGAGCTTCAAAGTCTGCAACAACAAAGAAGTGAAGTCACTTAATACATGACCACCACTTAAGGGGAGATTGTTAGAAGTATTTAAAGTGATGGTCAAAGAAGTGAAGTAACATATTATATGACCACCCCTTAGGGGGAGATTGTTAGAAGTATTTAAAGTGATGGTCATATAATATACCGTTGCGAAGCTCGTGGAAAATGCTATTCAACAGTGTCGAGAGTTCTATGTCATTGTTATGTATGTAACGGGAATTAATCCTGAACACACAAACGAGGAAGGCCTCCTATTCATGTAAGCCTTAGTATAAAAGGCATAACCATCTTCATTTGTGTGTGTGTCTCCCATAGTATTTTTCTCTTCTTCTTGTTTTAGAGAGATAAACTCTCCTTAGTTTCTCTCACTAGAATCACCTACCTTGTATCTTTCTTCCTTTTTCTTTATCTAATCGAATATTCCATTCTTAGTTTTTATCTTGTTCTTCATCATCTTCATTTCTATATCCTATATAGTCGTGTGTATCATTCCTACAGGGTCCTTATAGGGTTGCTAGTCACTCTGGCCATATATACTTCTTGACTGTTGTGGATGGTTATACTAGGGCAGTTTGGTTGTTCCTTATAAAAACCAAAGATGAGGTTGTTTCTAACATCCAAAACTTTTATAATCTGATTAAAAATCAATTTAAAGGCAATGTTAAAACTTTCAGAAGTGATAATGGAACTGCATTTGTTTATCAAAACTTCATGTCTTTTGTAAAAAAAATGGCATCATACACCAAACTTCCTGTGCATATACAACACAACAAAATGGGATTGCTGAAAGGAAACATAGACATCTCTTGAATGTTGCTAGATGCCTTATGTTTCAGGGGGAGAATTCCTCTTAAATTTTGGACTAAATGTGTGCTAACTGCTACCTATCTTATTAACAAATTGCCCTCTTCTGTGCTAAATGGAAAACCCCTTTTGAAATGATTTACAATACTTGTCCTAGGCTCTCTCATATCAGAATGTTTGGATGTCTGTGTTTTGCTACTATTCTTAATAGTTCAGATAAGTTTTCTAGCAGATCTGAAAAGTGTGTTATGATGGGTTATTCTAGTTCTCAGAAAGGATATAGGATTTACAGTCTTGATAGGCATCAGTTTTTTGTTTCTAAAGATGTTAAGTTTTTTGAGACCATATTTCCTTTTAAAGACTCTATTTTTTATTACAATAAAAATAATTTTAATAAAGAAAATAGTTCAAATGCTTTTCAAGACTTAAATCTGTTGAATTTTTTTGACCTTGATGACCCTGAACTTCCCAATGATGAAGAGAGAGCAGCTAAACATAATGGTGACAATTGGTCACCAAGTGCTAGTAGCCCACCTCCAAGTGTAGGTGACATTGGACACATCGCCTCAGGCAATGATACCAGTGATGCAGCTTAAATAGGGAAGAGGCTGCCACACTTGATGAGAATGCTAACTCTGAGGGAAATAATGAATACAATACCAATCCTTTCATTCATGTTCAAAACATGGAAGAAAATACTTTGGATGATTCAATCAACAATGTTCAGGGTGGTCAAGGTTTGAGGAGGTCATCAAGACCTTCTGTCTTTCCCAGAAATTATAATGATTTTGTGGTAAACTCTAAAGTTAAGTATGGTCTTGAAATTTTTTTTGGTTATTCCAAGCTTGACAAAGACAATTTCTGTTTTGTGACCCAACTTAATAGAATGAGTGAACCAAAGAGTTTCTTTGAAGCATCTCAAAACCATTTTTGGGTTGATGCCATGAACTCTGAGCTTACTGCTCTTCTTGAAAATGATACTTGGGAAATTGTTGAGCTTCCTAAGGGTAGGAAAGCTTTAGGATGTAAGTGGATCTGGAAACTTAAATTTAAGTCTAGTGGAGAGGCAGAAACGTACAAAGCTAGAGTGGTTGCTCAGGGTTATGGGCAAAAGGAAGGAATAGATTATGATGAGACCTTTGCTCCTGTTGTTAAGATGGTTACTGTTAGGTATGTGATTAATCTTGCTATTGTGCAATCTTGGCCTATATTTCAGTTAGATATTAATAATGCTTTCCTGTATGGTGATCTTGATAAAACTGTTTACATGAAACCACCTTAAGGATATCTTCCAGAGGGTGAAAATCTTGTCTGTAGGCTTAAAAAATCTTTGTATGGGCTTAAACAAGCTCCTAGACAGTGGAATGCTAAGCTTACATATGTTCTTAATGAAAATGGCTTAATTCAAATCAAGTCTGATTATTCCTTATACACTAAATCTCAGGGTAATTTATTCCTTGCTTTACTTGTGTATGTTGATGATATAATCATAACTGGGAATGACATTGTTGAAATAGAAAAGTTTAAGAGTTTTCTAAGAACCAAGTTTATGATTAAAGACTTGGGTAAACTCAAGTATTTTTTGGGAATTGAAGTTGTTGACACTAAGAATGGTGTTTGTTTAAACCAAAGAAAGTATGTGTTGGACTTGCTATTTGAGTATGGTATGCTTGCTTGTAAACCTGCTAAAACTCCTTTGCCATCTAAACTTGTCATCACTAATCAGCCTACTAACGAGGACCCGCT